>CM069133.1:107601064-108043564 GCA_035221665.1 Okamejei kenojei | reverse complement strand
AATGCAATGGATCAACTAACATCTCTAATCCATCCTATTAATCAGTGTTGACACAGGGACATCCAACAACACTTAGATATCACTCAGCCATCTGAAAATGGAAGAACAAAAACACTGTTAAAGTGCAGAACATTTGCACTGCATTTGAATAAATCAAACTATTTCTCATGTCAACTCCCACAGTTTTGCTCTCCCACTAATGTGTGAAGAACTACAGACTTTACGAGGTATGTAAAACGAAAGACAATTTTTTTTCAGAGCTTTTGCAACCTCGTTGTCCCAAAATTCTTTACATTTAAGTTTTTTTAACACTATACTCTGCGTGACTAACAAAATATTATAGATAGTGAGAAGACATAAAAAGCAAAATGATAAAGGGCAAATAATGGTGTTTCCATGGGTTAAGTGTGGGCTAGAATAGCAGGGAGATAGTTTATTATCTCATCTTATACACAAAGCTTCTGAGAGTGCAGCTCTCCCTCAACATCACATTGGGAATACCAGTGCAGACCTTGAGCTCAGGTCACTGGAAAGTAACCTGGAGAAACTCAGCGGGTGCAGCAGCATCTAAGGAGCGAAGGAGATAGGCGACGTTTCGGGTCGGGACCTTCTGAAGAAGGGTCCCGACCCGAAACGTCGCCTATCAAGTCTGAAGAAGGGTCCCGACCCGAAACGTCGCCTATCTCCTTCGCTCCTTAGATGCTGCTGCACCCGCTGAGTTTCTCCAGCTTTTTGTGTACCCTCGATTCTCCAGCATCTGCAGTTCCTTCTTTAAAACCTTGAGCTCAGGTCACTGGAAAGTAACCTGAATCAATGAGACAGAGGGGAAAGTGCAATCAAGTGAGTATTGACTAACATATATAGAGGCATACGTCAATGGTTCCGATTTGAACGAATACTGCAGTCATCTGCAACTTTACCAGAATGCTCTGTGATCACGAACAACCAAGAACAACAAACTTTCAATAAATATCTGAAAGCTTATTAAGACATTGACAAACCGGCAGATAATCACAGGTGCTCCAGTTTGTGATGAGATCCCAACTGGGTGACATGATCTTTCCATTCTCCCCTACCTTACTTGAAAGTGTTTTAACAAGTGCACATGCACTTGCATAAACCCAGGCAATCTCCAACCATGATCTCCCTATTATTTCCCTTCTACTCTTTTCTTATGAGTTTCTAGTGAAAGTTTGATTTACTGTGTTAGTTTAGCACAAGTCTTTAATTACATCTGTAAAAAATAAAAATTGCTTGAGTATTTCTTAAATGGCATGATGTTTAAGAAGGAACTGCAGATGCTGGAAAAATCGAAGGTAGATAAGAATGCTGGAGAAACTCAGCGGGTGAGGCAGCATCTATGGAGCGAAGGAATAGGTGACGTTTCGGGTCGAGACCCTTCTTCAGACGGAATGTGCTTGATACAGGCATAGATATTGTGAGCTGAATGGTCTTTTTCTGTACAGTTCCATCTTCTATTTTCACTCAGGTGAGCACTAAGGGCAAATTACAGTCGCAGATCCCAGCTTGTGCAGTCTCACGTGTCTGAAATTTTCTACTTGGCCTTTTACAAGTCCACTGCAAAGTTTCTTCACTGTATGCCCATGTTGAAGAAGGATTTCTCCTCTCAGAGAGGAGTTCTGCAAACCTCTCTTTCGTTGCTCCCCCCCCCCCTGCGAATTTTACTGCTCTCCTGTTCTTAGTCCCTTCCACAGATGTTGCCCGACCCACTGAGATCCTCCAGCACATTGGTTGCTGCTCCAGATTCCAGGATGCACATCTTCTGTGTCTCAAAAAATATAGGGACAGGATTAGATGAAATAAGATGGGAGGAAGTCATAGTGGAGCTCAAACAGCAACACTTTCTCTGTTGTAAAGTTTGTATAATACAATCAATATAAAATTTACTAATTGAATTCCTTTGCACATCCAGTATTCTTGCATCTTTAAAAGTGTTTCAGAATACTCTTGAGATCAAATTATTGTTGACGTAGAAATACACAAACTGCTAAATATTTTATTCAGAGAATTCTATAAATTCAAAATAGTATATATCAAGCAAATTACATACTTATTTTTTTGCATATATTCTGTGGTTGTGACAGGATTATTTTTTATCTCAGTGTGGGCCCCTAGTCTGAAGAGATTAAATCAGTATGTATACTGTATTTGACCAAGAATGTCTACAAAATGAAGGTTAAGAATTTGGGCGAGAGAACAATTGGTAGTAGATTGGAAATAGGTTGATGTTGTGTCTATATTCAGATACTACAACAAAACAAAACAGCTGAACATTCTGGAGCTGACAGTGCCCTGGGAAGAACGTATTGAAGAGGCTAATGAGAGGAGGCGCGCAAAGTACCAGGAACTGGTGGAGATGCGCCAGGACAGAGGCTGGAAGACATACTATGAGCCCATAGAGGTGGGCTGTAGAGGCTTTGCAGGACGCTCACTCTGCAAAGTCCTCAACCAGTTGGACATTACGGGGCTGGCAAAGAAGAGGGCCATTCAATCCGTAAGCTAAATCGCAGAGAAAGCCACCAGGTGGCTTTGGATAAAGAGGGCTGATCCGTGGGCGGTTGCTGCTGGGACGCAAGTTGGGGCTTGATCAACCCCGGCTGGGTCGCCTGGGCTAGGGTGTCTGATGTTGTGAGACCCGAAACACCCAATGACCCCAGGTCACATCACTGAGGATGCGGCCCAGCGCATCTAGAAGTATCTTTCACACCATATAATACAATCAATATAAAATTTACTAATTGAATTCCTTTGCACATTCAGTATTCTTGCATCTTTAAAAGTGTTTCAGAATACTCCTGAGATCAAATTATTGTTGTCGTAGAAATACACAAGCTGCTAAATATTTTATTCAGAGAATTCTATAAATTCGAAATTGTATATATCAAGCAAATTACATACTTGTTTTTTTGCATATATTCTGTGGTTGTGACAGGATTATTTTTATCTCAGTGTGGGCCCCTAGTCTGAAGAGATGAAATCAGTATGTATGCTGTATTTGACCAAGAATGTCTACAAAATGAAGGTTAAGAATTTGGGCGAGAGAACAATTGGTAGCAGATTGTGCAGGTAAATTGATGTTGTGTCTATATTCAGAAACTGCAACAAAACAGATAGGTGTAAATGTGGAATTATGATTCATGTGTTAAATGTACTTATCATTGGCTTTACACCAGAAGATTATGGCTGAGATTTTAATATGAGATAGAGTAACATGTTTGGTAAAGAATAATCAGAGTTGTTTCAGAAAGGGAAAATACTGTCTGGCAAGCCTCGTTAGTAACATTCCAGACAGATTGCAACATGTTGAATAATTTCTACATCTAGCTTTCGAAAGACATTTGACAAAATACCACATGAAAGTTAACTGAGATCGAAGATGTGGAGGTTTGGGATTAAAGATAAAGCAAGTAATTAACAACAAGTAGAAAGCAATGGGTATTTGTTATGGAGTTAAACTGGGTAGAGAGTATGTTCTACAGTCTGTCGACTGTTCATTGATCAATGTTTGAATCACAACTGTTTTTTATTTAAATAAATAACTGTAATTTAAACTAAACCCAAACTAGAAGGAACAGTGGAATCAGAGATGAGATTTGATAGTATAATTAGAAAGCAGTGCAGATTATACAATGTGCTTTGCACCAGTTGAATAGCATAAAAATAAAAGAAATGAAAGCTAAAAAATACTAGAAATTAAAAATAGAATTTTACTCCTGTTAAAAATAAAAAAAAATACTGTTAATTTAAAATATGTAAATAAACAGTGCGAAATAGAAAAATAAACTGAAACACTCAGTAAATCAGGTGACATCTTTGGATAGAGAAAGAATGTTAATATGTTAATTTTGTCACCTTTCATCAGAACTGGCCACATCTGATACCAGCTGAAAGGCTAATTATCTGAAGCATTGAATTCAATATTAAGTTCTGAGAGTTGCAATGTACCAAGTTAAAAGATGAGATATGGTTCCTCAAGCTTGTTGGAACACTGGAAGAAACCAAGCAAGAGGTCAAATTAGAACCAATTTGCATTTGTTTTTTCCAATATTGCAGAGTCTGCATTGTGAGTGCCCCATGCAACACAGCAGCAACAAGAGATGGGTGCTTCAGTTAGAAGCTGTTTCAATTCGTGGTTGGAGGTCTAGTATAAAGATACTACACCTGCTGCAATTACAAGTAGGTGCAAGAGGGATGGGGATGGAAACAGGGCCCACTGAGTCTGCGCTGATCAACGATCCCCGTACACTAGCACGATCCTACACACTAGGAACAATTTACAATTAACCTACACACCTGTATGTGCTTGGAATGTGGAAGGAAACCAGTGCGTCCAGAGAAAACCCACGCGGTCACAGGGAAAATGTGAAACTCTGTACCTAGGCAGCACCCGTAGTCAGGATTGACCCTGGGTCTCCAGCACTGTAAGGCAGCAACTCTACCGCTGCGCCACCTGCTGCCCCCCTTACATAAGTGCATGCTGCGAGTGAGCACACCAGGCTTCACCTCGGGCTGTGGTTCCAGAACGGTGCCAGGACCCACAGACTTCAAGGTGAAAAATCTGCAGGCCAAGCTGTCGTAAAAAGGAGTTCACTGCAAGATTTTGCAATGAGCTTTTGCAGTTGATAGACGTGTGACAGCATTTTGTTTGCTGCTGTGCTGTTGTTTAGTTAGAGTTTTATTGTTGTTTTAATAATGTTTTTCCTATCTATCTATCTCTCTATACCATTACTAAAACTGTCATCTTGACCACTTCCAGATTGTTTTTTTTAAATTTGCGTGAAAATGGCACCCATTATCACTAACCCCCCCTCCTCCATGCCACCCCCCTCCCCCACACCACCCCCTCTCCCACACCATGGTGGAATATTGCACTGGGGAATGGGTTGCATTGGGGGACCAGGCCTCCCATGTGACTAGGCAGGAATATCAAAATGATCACCTGCAGCTGAGAAGAAAAAGATGATTAGTGCATGAAGAAGCCATGACCAAAGCAAAGATACTAGAGAGGAGCCGGCAGCCGGTTACGGAAATGGTGCTGAAGATCACCCATGACCCTACTACGGCTTTTTCGTCGAGTGGACTATCTTGCTCCACTATAGGATCTTTGGTTTCCAGTCTCCATGAGGTGGAGAGTGTGGAGGAAGGTGGTGCTGTAAGGGCAGTCCATGTCTTTCACCAGCTGATTGGAACTTTTCCCAATTCCATAATGACTGTCTAAGAACTTAGCCCTCATCAGACCTGGCGTGTCTCCGCCGTAAGCAGAGTTCACCTCCTGGACGCCCAACTCGTAGACCGCACGCTCCTTCCTGAAGCGGATATCAAACAGCTGTAAACTGCTAGCGGGACTGTGGCGGAATGTGAACTCCCAGTCAAAGTAGCGAATGTGGTTGTTTACAACGAGGAATCATGGTCCACGTGGCTCGAACTGGAGGGGGCCGTAGGTTTGAAACTTCTGGCGAGGTCTCAGCAAGGCGTAGTTGGGATCCAAATCCATCCTTTGTATCTCTCTTACTCTCTCACTCTCTCTCTCTCACCCTCTTGCCTCGACCAGCTGAGTTACTCCAGCACTTTGTGTCCCTCTCTGTACTTGCCGGCATCTGCAGTTCTTTGTTTCTGCAGTGAAAAGCTTTTGTTTGTGTGCGATAAAATCAAATCGGATAATTATATACATGATTACAATCAAGCTAAATACAAGTACAACAAGCAGTGCAAAGAGAAAAATACTAAAGGCAACATGCAAGACCAACATGAATCATCCAAAATGCACATCAAAAGCCAGGACCATTCATAAAATTGGGCATTAACTGAAGCTTGGCCTTTATTTTTACACAATAATGTCACTGGTGTCTTAAGAGATATCAGGAAGAGATACTGCAAACCATACATCAGAACAGCATTTACTGTACATTGCAAATAACAGAACAGGTTTATTAAAAATAACAAAAGTTGTTACACGAAAAGAATGTCCATCTTGTCGACTCAATGAAAATGTCATTATCTGTGCTGCAGATAATATACTACAATAAATAAGGAGACACAGCACTTTCTTAATGCAGAGGCTGTCACATAGTAAAGGGCCTGTCCCACTTACATGTCCTTGGCATGCAAATTACGCGACCTCGTGGTCGCGTTGAGGCGCACGGGCATTGTATGGCCGCGCGGGGCCGGTCCTACTGAGAAGCGCGGAGGGGTATGTAGTTGTGCGCGACATCGCGCGGGGCTCCAAAATTTTTGTAGCGATGGCCAAAGTGGGACAGGCCCAAGACCCTGGCGCGACGCAACGTCTCACCCCCAACAGCAGCAGAAGCAGGCAAACGATCGCCGAACACGGCCTGGGGCTCACGGCCGTTGCTGTCCGGATCCGCCCCCACTTCTGCTCCCACAGCGGGGCAAAGAAAATTGAAGATAGACACAAAATGCTGGAGTAACTTAGCGGGACCGGCAGCATCTCTGGAGAGAAGCAATGGGTGACGTTTCGGGTCGAGACCCTTCTTCCAGACTGAAGAAGAGTCTCATCACGAAACATCATCCATTCCTTCACTCCAGAGATGCTGCCGGTCCCGCTGAGTTACTCCTGCATTTTGCGTCCTTCAAATGACGTCACGCGCTCCAGACGGCTGTGCGGGCCCATGAAGTTGCGCGCGACCTTTGCGGGACTGTCGTGGCTCAACGCGACCACGAGGTTGCGTAATTAGCGTGTCAAGGACACGTAAGTGGAACAGGGGCTTAAGGCTTCGATCCACAAGTGAGCTGAAGGAAATGCACCATCTCTACCTGAACACAAAGTTGTTGGGCAATCTCTGTACCTTAGAATTAGATCCAATTCTGTGAAATAAAATAGTTCCATTGATAATTGCAAGGACAGGGAATTAGTTAATGAACAGTGATCATGTCAATTAATGGTGCAATATAAATAGTGAAGAAGAAAGGGAACAATTAAAGATTGTATTTGATTGGGAAAGGAGGCCAATTCCAAAGAAATTTGAGATGAACTTGCCCGATAAAGTGAAAATGCAAATCAACAAAATCAGCTCTGCTACAGAAAATGTTCAAGCAAGAGATAATTGTGGGACTGACTAGATCGATTATCTTTCTTATTCTATACTGTTATCTATTATTTCCTGCCTCACTCTTCATACTCCTGTTTGTTAGACTAGTGGTGATTTCCCCAGGGTAATCAATCATCAGTGACTGACAGATTTACATTTGAGAGTACGTTTGTGAAGTCTGGATCTTTTTCGGGTAAGCACTGGTGGTTCCAAATGGAACCTGTATCAGTGGCCTACAACATCTATCTGTTCTTGCAAATGAAAATCAGCAGTGTGTTAAGGATACTTGGAATCCTACAAATCAATGGGACTATCTGTTAAACAAATCAAATTCAAATATGTACATTTAGGCCGTAATCAAAAAAATAAAGTTGGTTCACTTCAACCCAACTTCAGTCTGAAGAAGGATTCTGACCCGAAACATCACCTATTCCTTTTCACCATATGCTGCCTCCAGCATTTTGTGTCTATCTTCTGATTTTCAAAGTAGTTTATAGAAGATTGTACATAATTATCACTATCAAGATACGTCTAATGGTTTAAAATATTTGTTGACATATTACAACTCCAGGGTGGCACTGTGGTGCAGCAGTAGAGTTGCTGGCTTACACGCCACAGACGCAGGTTTGATCCTGACTACGAGTCCTGACTGTATGGAGTTTTTATGTTCTCCCGGTGTCCGTGTAGGCTTCTCTGGGTTCTCCGGTTTCCTCCCACATTCCAAAGACATGCAGGTCTGTAAGTTAATTGGGTTCTGTAAAGTATGTGTAGGATAGATCTAGTGTACATGTGATCGCTGGTTGGTGTGGGCTCGGTGGGCTGAAGGACCTGTTTCCATGCTGTATCTCTATCACACAATGACTCAAAGCAGATAAGCATTGCTTGCAGGAGGTACCATGAATAGAGGAGAAGAATAGAGTAGAGGATAAAAAAGACAGGTATTCAAAATATGTCTTGTAAGTGTAGAATTATATCCACAGAGATATCTTGATGCAGAGATCTTCAGGTTAGCTCCTCTCGTACTGATATGAGAGCAGTGAATCTCTTATTAACACTATTTATATATTGCAGCAAAAATGAAGTGGAACATACCTTTATATATTGGTACTTCTCCTGCCTGTAGGCATAGCCACAATATTTGTTCTTCATGACCATGAACTGATCATTTCAAACATTTTCCTTTCAATTCTTCCTTCGAGCTCGGCCTAACCTCCTTCAGCAGCAAGGGTAAAAATAGCCACAAAACCAGAGACCTCTCCACATAATCAGGCAGATTCTGAGCAACTGACTTGTAATGATGTACCACCTAATGTGTCCGTTAAAATTCAATGTCTTCCAAAAAGCAGCTTTGCCTAAATATACTACTTCTTTGTTAAGAATTCTTCTCCGTAGCATAGACTAGATCAATGAGAAATTATGAGGCGTTTGTAGAGCAGGCTAAGTGAATCTGTTTCCAATAACTGGAGCTCATTAAAGAAATAGCACAGATTTAACATGAGGGGCAAAAAAACCCATGTGCGAATATAATGAACGTGCCTTTTTATAAAGTTACATTATGTTATGATCTGAAATGTACAGCCTGAAAGGATGAGGGAAGCGGGAACGACTGTAATTTTCAAAAGGGACTGAATGCATCGTTAAAAAGCAAAATGTACATTGCCACAGGAGAAAAGTAGGAAAGTATGAATATATTCAATAGCTTGAGAGCTGGATCAGAGAACTGTGACCTTCTTATGTGCTTTATTATTCTATCATTCAACATAACGTAACTTGTGTTTCAGTGACAGAATTGGACATTGAAGTATATTTTCGAACTGATGCACAAAACCAGTAACATCTGGTAACCCAGTATTCCACCTGAAATTGGTCAGATGGAATAGAGGTGAAGTGTGAAGAAAGGAACTGCAGATGCTGGTTCATACTGAAGATAGACACAACGTGCTGGAATAACTCAGCAGGTCAGGCAGCATCTCTGGAGAAAAAGGATGGGTGACGTTTTGGGTCGAGACCCTTCCCGACTCTCAGTCTGAAGAAGGCATGGTGGCATAGAGGTAGAGCCACTGCCTTCCAGCGCCAGAGACCCGGTTACGATCCTGACTACGGTTGCTATCTGTGTGGAGTTTGTACGTTCTCCCCGTGACCGCATGGGTTTTCTCCGAGATCTTCGGTTTCCTCCCACACTGTAAAGACGTCCAGGTTTGCAGGTTAATTGGCTTGGTATAAATGTAAAATTGCCCATAGTATGTGTAGGATAGTGTTAATGTGCGGGGATCGCTGGTTGGCGTGGATTTGGTGGGCCAAAGGGCCTGTTTCCGTGCTGCATCTCTAAACTAAAACAAAAGGTTTCCAACCCGAAATATCACCCATCTTTTTTCTCCAGCGATGCTGCCTGACCCGCAGAATTACTCCAGCATTTGTTGAGGTTGAGTAGGATCAATATTGAGCAGGTGATCCGCAGTGCTTGATTTACAACCTGGAAAAACATGAAAGTTGTCTTTGTTAGCTTTCAATTGGGAAATCATGGTACAAACTCAAAACCTGCTGTGCAAGTCACTTAAAGAGAAAATGACACAGCCATGACAAGCAATTGGCTGCCTTAGGTTATAACATTTTGAAGATGGTAAGGGTTGAATAAGCTAGAGATTCTGAACAGAATCTGGAAGAACTCAACTTGTCAAACAGTTTTGTTGGAAAATAAATCAGTTAACGTTTCGGGCTGGGGACCTTAACGATGCTGTAAGTATTAGGACATGGCTGGATCTTCAGATCTATTTTAGTGTCTGCCTTCCTGTCCCCTGGCTCCTCACATTTGCAGAAATCAATAACGTTATGCGTGTGTGCCTTCATTTAGTTCTGAATTCGAGCTTAACTTCACATATGGAACAGTAGTTAACATGGATCTTTTACAGTTTTATAAATGGTACAATTAAATTAATGTACAGAACGATGCATAAATCAGCTGCAGGCTGGATTTGAGAAGATAAGAAGCAATAAAAATGTTTCAGCTTAATTTTTTTTTTGGATTTTGTCCTGTGATATCAATAGGCAGTGGCATATATATTTCAAAATAATATGCCAACTGACTTACAGGTCAAAACAATCCAAATGTTTGTGCTCATTATTTGATCTCAAATGAAACATCATTAAAGGAGGGATAGGCTGCAATGCCTTGACATCCAAAGGGAAAAAAACGAGAGAGTTTGTGTCCTCCTGATCAGAACTCCTTTGCTTTTCACACAAAAGACTGGTGCTAATATAGATCCAAATTTCACTCTGATTTCACTCCAGAATCATTTCAGTGACTTACAGGAGAATTGATTCAATTCCTGGAAGCATGTGCTACCATGAATAATGTTTGTATTAAATTAAGGTAATGAAGCGCAAAAGGAGATACAAAGAACTGCAGAAGTGGTTTTCAAAAAAGACACAAAGTGCTGGAGTAACTCAGCGGGATAGGCAGCATCTCGGGAGAACATGGATAGCCAATGTTTTGGGTTAGGGTCCTTCTTCCCTTCTTCAGCCTGACTTTGGTGGGGGTGAGGAGAAAGATGGAAGAGAGGAGCACAAAGCCTGGCAAATGATAAGCAGATGGTTGGACAAAAGCCAGAGATGAAAAGACAGAAGGTGTGAGATATGCAAATGCAAGCCCAGAGGAAGGAATATAGGTAGAATATAGGGGAGGGGAATTAAGAGACATGGGTGTGAGTCCGGGTGGGACACGGGGAAAGGAGGAGGGGGAAGCAGGGGGTATTGTTGGTAGGTTAGTTACCTAAATTTGGAGAATTCAATGTTCATACCATAAGGTTGTAACCTGCCCGAGCAGAATATAAGGTGCTGTTCCTCCAGTTTGCATGTGGCCTCACTCTGGCAATAGAGGCCCAGAGCAGAAAAGTCAGTATGAGAATGGGAAGGCGAGTTAAACTGATTAGCAACTGGGAGATCCATCAGGCCTTGGCAGTTTGGGGGTAAGTATTCAGCGAAACGGTCGCCGAATCTATGCTTGGTCTTGCCGATGTAAAGGCGGCCACATCAGGGACACCAAATCCAGTAGATGAGTTTAGAGGGGGTGCACGTGGACCTCTGTCTTACCTGGAAGGACTGCTGGGGTCCCGAGATGGATGTGTGGGAGGAGGTATAGTGACAGGTGCTATATCTGCTGCGGTTGTAGGGGAATGTAACTGGGGAGGGGTGATTTGGGTGAGAAGGGATAAGTGAATCAGAGGAAGTGAACCAAGAAGCAGATTGGATGCTTTAAAGCATCTGATATATTCCGCATTTAAACTAGTACCTCTAGTTGATGTCATGTAAATTAAATAACTAATAATATTTTGTTAGTTTAGCACAAAAACTGCAATGAATTGTGACCTGATCATTTTAAGAATTGACTCAATGTGGATGCTTTTCTAGTTACATTATGTGCAGGAAAGAACTGTAGTGCTGGTTTAAATCGAAGATAGACACAAAATGCTGGAATAACTCAGTGGGACAGGCAGCATCTCTGGAGAGAAGGAATGTGATGTTTTGGGTTGAAACCCTTCTTCACCCATTCCTACAAAGTAGCGCTGCTCACAGCACCAGAGACCCAGGTTCGATCCTGTGCCGTCTGTGTGGGGTTTGCACGTTCTCCCTGTGGCCACGTGGGTTTCTTCCCAGTGCTCTGGTTTCCTCCTACATCCTGAAAATGTGTGGGTTTGCTGTTTAATTGGCCTCCGTAAAATGCCCCTAGTGTATATATAGAAGTAGATGCGAAAGTTGGATAGCATAAAACTAGTGCGAAGGCGTAATCAATGGTCATGTGGACTCAGTGGGCCATAGTGCCGGTTTCATGATGTATCTTTCGAGCAGGTAGAGAATTCCAACAATTCACCGTCCTCCACGAGGAGAAGTTGCAATGCATCTGAGGTTTATATCACTGCCCCCTCATCTTGTAACCATGTCTCCTTTAGTTTTAGAGATACAGTGTGGAAACAAGCCCTTTGGCCCACCAAGCCAGCGCTGACCAGCCATCCCCAAACAGTAGTTCTATTCGACAAGATTAGGGACAATTTACAGAAGTTAATTAACCTACAAAGCTGTATGTCTGGAATGTGGGAGCAAAGCGGAGCACTTAGAGAAAACCCACGTGGTCACTGGGAGAACGTACAAGCTTGGTGCAGACAGCACCCATACTCAGGATCAAACCTAGGTCTCCAGCACTGTAAGGCAGCGACAGTACAGCTATGCCCTGTGCCGCCCCTCATTTGAAATTTTCTCACTCATGGTAACATCTCAACTCCGATTCTACCATGCCCTCACAGGCTCTTATATATTTCAATAGAACCCCTGTTCATTCTAAATGAATCCCTGCTCATTCCCAAAGAATACAGATCTGAAGAAGGGTCTTGATCTCGACCTGCAACATCACCTGTTCCTCTTCTCCAGAGATGCTGCCTGAGTTACTCCAGTTTTTTGTGTCTATCTTCGGTTTAAACCAGCATCTGCAGTTTCTTCCTCAATATAGATTTACTTTTGTTGGCCACCAATGATAAATCAATTCTCTCTCTTAGCTCTCTAATTCACATTTTAAATAAAAACAATATCCTGAGCCGTTCTCTTTCAAGCCTAATAGGATTCCTAATGGCTGTGCATTGCTTAGACGACCTCTAACCACACGGGTCATCAGGGGAAGTATTGTAGCAATTGAAGTCTTTACAAGATTACCAGGTGTTGCTGGATATGCTTATGATCAGACCCAAGTGGATTCTGAGTTCAACAATTAATTGGCCTCCACAACACAGGAACAATCGTTTGAAGTAGCCTGAGGGAGTTCTTGTTTATTTCAAGTATTATCTCTTTTTATTGATTGCCAGTGCTTTGTGGTGTGTTTGTCCTGTTGTCTTTTCCCTTGGAACAGGATGTATTCCACAGACAGTCCTAAGGGTTATGGGTGAACAGATGTCACGGTGTCATCCCCAGTGTAAAAATGAGTTGATGGTTTAGAAACCAAAGTGAAGACTTATGCTAAGAACCTTCTTTTCTGAGTGCCACAGGAAGAAGCACTGTAAAATTACTTGTAGTAACTGTAGAGAGAAATGTTCATCTTTCACTCAAAAATCCCAATGGTTCCAACTTTATTTAGTTAATGCGTAAAACAAAAGGAACATAAGAACAGAGCACAAAAAAAACTGCTCTCATTAAAGTTAAAAGAAAAGCAAAATAGTGCTGCAATTATAAAGTAAATCCAAAAAGAGAGAGAAAGGGGGACATTTTCTGTTTACATTTTGGTTTGGTTTAGTTTGGGTTTGGGGTTTTGGTTTTGTAATACAGCATGGAACAGGCCCTTTGGCCCACCAAGTCCATGCCGACCATCGTTCACACGTACACACTATCACTCCTACACACTAGGGGCAATTTACAGAGATCAATTAACCTACAAACCTTCACATCTTAGGAGTGTGGGAGGACCCGGAGAAAACCCACGCAGTCACAAGGAGAACATACAAATTCCACACAGACAGGACCCATAGTCAGGATCGAACCCAGGAATTTAGTACTATGAAGCAGCAGTTGCTATACTATCTTTGCTAACCAATGATAGTATAGCAGCTGTATCACTATACAAAAATGAATATAAAAAGAAACATTAGTTATTTCAGCTTTTCATTTTTGGTGGAGTGGATGAAGAGCAAGAATTCAATGGCACAAGGTAAATTAAGTTAATAATTCTGTGACAGACAACCAAGTAAGTCTTACACAAAAAGCTGGAGAAACTCAGCGGGTGCAGCAGCATCTAAGGAGCGAAGGAGATAGGCGACGTTTCGGGTCGAGACCCTTCTTCAGACGCTCCTTCGCTCCTTAGATGCTGCTGCACCCGCTGAGTTTCTCCAGCTTTTTGTGTAACCCTTGATTCTCCAGCATCTGCAGTTTCTTCGTTAACAACCAAGTAAGTCTCATTGTTTCAGTAAGAACGTACAAAGGTTATGGGATAATATTATAAAATTGCAATCCTACTGCAAGGTGTTAGTGATCAGCATCTGATATATGTGGGACTGCTCATTCTCATGCTTTGCTCAGTCTCATATCCTCTGGGACAGCTGCAATATTGCAGCAGCTGCTGCCACAGCCACTGTGCAGCCCACTGCAGGAGATGCAGGCTGACTTCATAGGGACCAGGTGCAACTCCGTGAAGAAAGTGTGTCCCTGATGAGGTGCTGAGCTGATGAACAATGCAGTCAATGAGACTAATATTGTAGATCAAAACGTTATCCTGTATGAAGACTGAAATCCAGTTTGTTTTACATTTCAGTAATGAAAGAGATTTTCTCAGAATTTGGAATGCATAAAGTCAATAATAGGTTGGTATTTTTTCATTTCTAGTACGACAATTACTTACTGAGCACTTGACTGACGAACCATCAGTCTGAAGAAGGGTCTCGACCCGAAACGTCACCCATTCCTTCTCTCCAGAGATGCTGCCCGTCACGCTGAGTTACTCCAGCATTTTGTGTCAACCTTGACTGAAAGCTTGGTCCCGTGCAATTTCCCAGAAAAGGCAATTATTTTTCTCTTCTTTTGCCTTAGACAATTGGTAGCTCTTCATTCAGGACTGCAGAACTTTAATGTGCTGCGTTTTCATTTTCCACCTTTTGATTCATTACCCATGGATCCGGGGCCCAGCTGTGATGATTCTCATTGTTGGGCTCCCACAGGCTCAGCCTCTGCCTTTGAGCCTCAACCTGCACTTGAGTTGCAGCGACAAGTCATTGCAGATCCCTTCTGAAATGGGTGCAATTAAGCTAGTGCTGCAATTTTAATATTGCACTTGTTGCACTGAACAATGCAACAATATATCGTTGGGCTAGCTTATGCCAAGCAAACATAGTCGAGTCTCTTCAGGCTGGTGTCAGGTAATCAGATAATTCCCTGACCATGGGATGCATCTTAGGATTCCAAAAATGATGTCCCCTGGGATAATAAATCTTTGATGTGGATCTTCTAAAATTCTCTAATTTCTGAAGTGAGTTCTGTAGAATGGGCAGTAAATGTAACCCATTTCAGTTTTCAACAGGAGAAAGTAAAAGTGCATATATTTATTTTTGCAATGTCTTAGAATTGCTTTCCAATTTTACCATACTTGTAAGCTAATTGCCTTATTATAAGCACATAATTATTATATTATATTAACACATGACACTGCAAAAGTTTCAAACATAGTTCTTAAAATGCCTTTTCTGGAAAGAATGGTTCAATAGACGCTCTCCTCACCACTGCCCCAGAATCTCTGATAACCACTTGTTATTTGGGCCAGCTTCCAATGTGAGTTCAGTAAGTTGTTGATCTGATTTGGAGTATATTCAGTTTCAGGCTATTCTAAAATAACAGGATCCAGAGAGGAAACCATGACAGAAGTTTAGAATTAGGTTTCTTACACCGCGTTGATTCTAATCTGTGCTTGCAGGTGTTTCCACTTGTACACACAAAAGAGATCAGATACATGAGTTGTGTAGCAGCTGGAACTGTTCCTACTGACTTGTCTTTGATCCAATGCACCAGTTTTCTTTGATAGATGTATTGTATACTTTATGTGAATTCAGGAGCACTGGATGGAAATTCAACATGGTTTTCAATTATACTATTTATGTTTGTGGCAATCTATCATTTTGTTTTTGTGAGTCTTTGGCAAAGCTGGTAATGGGTTCTCCGGGAGATGTTTTATTAATGCTAACTATTAGCAACTTAACACTTTGATAATAAAGGGCCTGTCCCACTTGGGCGTCATTTGCACTTCATTTACGCAACATCATTTACGCGTCATCTGGGACAGTGGGACAGGCCCTTAAGTTCACGCACTGAAAAATCAAAACTGCCCATTACATTCAAATAAACTGTCAAAAGTACTATGTAATTAACACATGTATTATTCCAGACCTTTCACTATTTTACTCGTTACACTGAACAATTTGCCATGATTTGTTAATGTTGCAATCAATTTTATTGTTGGTGCTTGTAATGAAACAAATAAATAAGAATGTTTAATGGAAGGTGGTACCAATACAAGCTGGTAAACAGTAGTCCTATGGAATACAGAAGCTGAAGATTATGCCTGAAAAATCACCATGATTTCCTTATGGATTTAGTCTGGCTTGTCACCCTGAGGAGCAGGAGCGCTTTCAACAAATACAAACAGAAAATGCTGGAAACATTCAGCAAGTCAGGCACATCTGTGGAAGGAGAATGAGTCAATGTTTCCAGTCTGAGACCCTTCTCAGATCTGAGACAGAGTGAAAACAAGTTGGCACTAGATAGCAGAGAATGTGGGAGCTGGGGGACAGGGGGAACAAGAGAATATCCCGGATAGGATGAGACAATCTTGCAGTTAATGAGTAGTTAAAATGAAACATTAATGTTTGACTAATGTGTCACTAATGATGAGATTGGCGTGGGTCAGACAATACAAATAAAAGAAAAGGGGAAACAACCGAGGCAAAATTATGACAGCAGAAATGGTCAATTCTGATAAAAAACAGATAGAGTTATGTAAAGGCAGAGATTTTGATATTGAGTCCTATAGCCTACAAAATGCCCAAACTGAAATGGAGATATTGCTCCTGAAGCTTGTATGGGCCTTGCAGTAAGGACACAGATGGGTAGGAGTGGGAGTGTGATGGGCAATTAAAATGGCAGGCAACCAGAAGGTCAGGGTCTCTCCTGGGATCTGAGTACAAATCCTTTGTAAAGCAAACACAAAATCTGTCTTGTGGTTTTCTAATCGGCAGGGGGGCCACACTGTGAAGATTGAATGCTGTACAGTAGATTGAAGGAAGTTGCTTGACTTGAGAAGATTATTTGGATCCCTAGATCGTGAGGAAGGAAGAGAGGAAAGAACAGGTGTTGCATCTCCTGTGCCTGCAGGGGAAAGTGGAATTATAACAG
Source organism: Okamejei kenojei (assembly GCA_035221665.1). Taxonomy (NCBI): domain Eukaryota; kingdom Metazoa; phylum Chordata; class Chondrichthyes; order Rajiformes; family Rajidae; genus Okamejei; species Okamejei kenojei. Next base: position 108,026,582 of record CM069133.1, on the reverse strand, counting down.
GTAGTGGTGGGTAGGGACGGACAAATGGACCAGGGAGTCACAAAGGGAGTGATCCCTGCGCAGCACTGAAGGTGGAGCAGAGGGGTTTATGTGCCCGGTGGAATTTTGTCGGAGCTGGCAGACATTGAAAGATGATCCACTGAACGCAGAAGCTGGTGGGTGGCAGAAGTATGGGGAAAATATTAGATTAACTGCTTTGTTAGTGTTAACTGTTTCGCTTTCCACAAATGCTACCTGACACCCTTAATGCTTCAAGCATTTTCTGTTTTTATTTCAGATTTCCATTTATTTTTTAATGTAATTTTAAATTTAGTGCACAACTTCTTCATCCAGCTCTGAAAGCCATGGCTTCTTCTCTCAGATTGAACATCCTGCCTCTTCTATTCAGCTAGGGTGGGCAAAGATTCTCTCAACCACCCGCATGAACGATGTGTCACCTTTCTCATGACGAGCAGTCTTTGTGCATTGGCTGTGGTTTTGCACATCCACTGTTTTCTCACTAGTAAGCAGATACTATTAGCGACAAGAGCACTACTCTCTCTAGCGGAATTTAGCTGCACAGTGGCTCAAAGGTAGACTTGCTGCCTTACAGTGCCGGAGACTTTGGCAGGGGAAGGATGAGGACCCACAATCCTGTTCGTATCAATGGGTCGATGATGGAGAGGGTCAATAACTCCAAATTCCTGGCCGTGCATATTTCTAAAGATCTTTCCTGGACCCAGCGCACCGATGCAATTATAAGCATTCTGACTGGTTGCATCGTGGCCTGGTTCGGCAACTTGAATGACCAGGAGCGAAAAAGACTACAAAAAGTTGTGACCACTGCCCAGTCCATCACCGGCTTTGACCTCCCCACCGTCGAAGGGATCTATCGCAGTCGCTGCCTCAAAAAGGCAGCCAAAATCATCAAGGACCCACACCATCCTGGCCACACACTCATCTCACCATTGCCATCAGGAAGAAGGTGCAGGAGCCTGAAAATTGTAACGTCCAGGTTCAGGAACAGCTTCTTCCCTATAACCATCAGGCTATTAAACACAACAACGAAACTCTGAACTCTGAACTGCAAAAGACTATATTATTATTTGTTTTTTGCACTATATTTGTTATTTATTAAACTTTTTCTTTTTTTTCTCTTCCCCTGTTATGTATTATGTCCTATAACTAGGCGACCAAAATTGTACACCATACTCCAGAATTGGTCTTACCAATGCCTTGTACAATATTAACATTACTTCCCTACTCCTATATTCAATGCTCTGTTTTATAAAGGCCAGCACACCAAAGGCTTTCTTTACCACCCTATCTACATGCGATTCCACCTTCAGGGAACTATGCACAGTTATTCCTAGATCCCTCTGTTCCACAGCATTCCTCAATTCCCTACCATTTACCATGTACGTCCTATTTTGATTTGTCCTGCCAAGATGTAGCACTTCACACTTAACAGCATTAAACTCCATCTGCCATCTTTCAGCCCACTTTTCCAAATGGCCCAAATCTCTCTGTAGACTTTGAAAATCTACTTCATTATCCACAACACCACCTATCTTAGTATCATCTGCATACTTACTTATCCAATTTTCCACCCCATCATCCAGATCATTGATGTACATGACAAACAACAGTGGACCCAACACAGATCCCTGAGGCACCCCACTGGTCACCGGCTTCCAACCTGACAAACAGCCATCCACCATTACTCACTGACATCTCCCATTCAGCCACTGTTGAATCCATCTTGCTACTCCGCCATTAACACCCAAAGATTGAACCTTCTTAACCAACCTTCCATGGGGAACCTTGTCAAAGGCCTTACTGAAATCCATATAGACAACATCCACTGCTTTACCCTCATCAATTTCCCTAGTTACCGCTTCAAAAAATTCAAGAAGGTTTGTCAAACATGACCTTCCAGGCACAAATCCATGTTGACTGTTCCTGATCAGACCCTGTTTATCCAGATGCTTATATATATTATCTCTAAGTATCCTTTCCATTAATTTGCCCACCACTGACGTCAAACTAATAGGTCTATAATTGCTAGGTTTATTCTTTGAACCCTTTTTAAACAATGGAACAACATGCGCAGTACGCCAATCCTCCGGCACTATTCCCGTTTCTAATGACATTTGAAATATTCAATTTGACATTTGACAGAGTTCAATATCCTTCTCCTTGGTGAATACCGAAGAAAAGAAATATCTCCCCCATCTCTTTTGGCTCTGCAGATAGCTGTCCATTCTGGTTCTCTAATGGTCCAATGTTATCCCTCATTATCCTTTTGCTATTAATATAGCTGTAGAAACCCTTTGGGTTTACTTTCACCATTCTTTCCAAAGCAACCTCATATCTTCTTTTCTAATTTCTTTCTTAAGATTCTTTTTACATTCTTTATACTCCTCTAGCACCTCATTTACTCCATGCCTCCTATAATCATTGTAGATATCTCTCTTTTTTCGAAACAAGTGTCCAATTTCCCTTGAAAACCATGGCTCTTTCCAATTTTTACTATTTCCTTTCAACCTAACAGGGACATAAAGATTCTGTACTCTTACAATTTCCCCTTTAAATGTCCTCCATTTCTCTTCTACATCCTTCCCATGAAACAAAGTGTCCCAATTCACTCCTTTAAAATCCTTACGCATTCCCTCAAAGTTAGCCTTTCTCCAATCAAAAATCTCCACCCTAGGTCCAGTTCTGACTCTCTCCATAATTATATTGAAACTAATGGTATTGTGATCACTGGTCCCGAAGTGCTCACCAACGCATACCTCCGTCACCTGACCTGCCTCATTTCCTAACAGGAGGTCCAGCACTGCCCCTTCTCTGGTCGATACCTCTATGTACTGCTGCAAAAAACTATCCTGCACATATTTTACAAACTCCAAACCATCCAGCCCATTTACAGAATGTGTTTCCCAGTCTATTTTTGGAAAATTGAAATCTCCCACAATCACTACCTTGTGCTTACTACTAATATCTGCTATCTCCTTACATATTTGCTCTTCCAATTCTCGCTCCCCATTTGGCGGTCTATAATACACCCCTAAAAGTGTTGCTACACCGTTCCCACTTCTCAGTTCCACCCAAATAGCCTCCCTAGACGAGCCCTCTAATCTATCCTGCCAAAGCACTGCTGTAATATCTTCTCTGACAAGCAATGCAACACCTCCACCTCTGGTCCCTCCAATTCTATCACACCTGAAGCAACGAAATCCTGGAATATTTAGTTTCCAATCACAGCCCTCCTGCAACCATGTTTCACTGATTGCCACAACATCATATTTCCAGGTGTCAATCCAGGCTCTAAGTTCATCCACCTTACTTACAATGCTCCTAGCATTAAAATATACACATTTTAGAAACCCACCGTCCCTTATTCTCTATTATCTTTTTCATCTTTCTCGCCTACATTTTGGGTCCGAGTGCTTCCCTTCTCTGCCTCTTGCCCCACACCCTGACCCCTAGCCCCCTCTACCCGAGTCCCTCCCCCCAGCCTTTCTAGTTTAGTCTCCCCAGTAGCCTTTGCAAATCTCCCTGCCAGGATATTGGTCTCCCTCGGGTTCAAGTGCAACCCGTCCTTTGTGTACAGATCATGCCTTCCCCAAAAGAGGTCCCAGTGATCAAGAAACTTGAATCCCTGCCCACTGCACCAGTCCCTCAGCCACGCATTTATCCTCCACCTCATTTCATTCCTACTCTCACTGTCACGCGGCACAGGCAGTAATCCTGAAATCGTTACCCTTTTGGTCCTTCTCCTTAACTTTCCCCCCAACTCCCTAAATTCTCCCTTCAGGACCTCGTCAACTTTTCTGCCTATGTCATTGGTACCTATGTGTACCACAACATCAGGCTCCTCTCCCTCCCTTATCAGAATCTTTTGGACACGTTCTGACACATGCGAGACCCTGGCACCAGGGAGGCAAACTACCATCCGGGTCTCCCGACTGCGTCCACAGAATCGCCTATCCGACCCCCTAACTATAGAGTCCCCTATTACAATTGCCCTCCTCTTTTTGCTACCCTTCTGAGCATCAGGGCCGGTCTCTGTGCCGGATGCCCGGCCGCTGTTGCTGCCCCCAGCTAGGCTGTCCCCTCCAATCGTACTCAAACCCTAAACTAAACTAGGAAAAAATAGATTCTTTCTCCTCTTCAGCTTTTGTTTCAGCTGAAGACACCAAGGTTTAGAAGCAGTTTGCTCACATTGCAGAGCAGTTGCCTCAGGGGAGAGGAACTACTCCGCGAAGCATGAACGTTGTTGATGGCTCTCACAGGGAAGACACTAATCCTCTCATCCATGACAATCCTCTACTCCAGTTTTTTGTGTCTATCTTCGGATTAAATCAGCATCTGCAGTTCCTTCCAACATATTAGCCATTCCAGCCAGTTGCTGATCATGACAAGAAGTTGCAGTCAGGTGTTCCAGGCCCTGCATGGCTCTGGGTTATCTGCAGTCTTTGTGTAGCCAGTCAGCAACAATGTCTTAGCCATAGGCAGCATAAGTGTGACAAGGCGATTTGTTGGTATCTCTATACTTCTAAAACTCATATCTTGGATGTGTGTATTTGTGCGATGTTTGTGTGCGTTTCACATCTCCTCAAAAACACGACGCATTAATGGTGACAATGTTACATATTCCGATAGAGATTTACGCAGTGATGTCAAAAGTCGCCTTACTTGAAAATTTCATGCATTATTTCTCGAGTTATTTATGAAAATGTTCAAAAATATCAAATAACTTGGAAAATAAACAAGATGGTCTCGGTGACGACGTCACAATGGCTCTGCTCCCCGCAGCCTGCTGCCCTATGTTCCACGTGCAGCGGGTGATGTCACCCACTTCCCCCTCCCTCCCCCCTCCCCCCCCCCCCCCCCACCCTCTCCCCCCTCGGTTCTTCAAAAGACGCAGAAAGAACGAGCAAGTGTGATCTGTACTGCAGCTCCCGAGCACTTCCGAGCACTTTCGAGGTCTTCCGAGGTCCTGAGCGCTCACGAGTGCTCCCGAGGTCAAGTGCGCTCACGAGCACTCCCGAGCTTCCCTGCTTGCTTTTCCAGAACTTTCTCAACGGTCATTATATCACTTTGATGAATGAGGCTTAATGCTGACTTCCACATCTCTAAAGATAAGAGTCCGATTGAACTTCATGGTTTAACATGATTGAATGGAGGAGTAGACGCGTTGGGCTGAATGGCCTAATTCTAATCATATAACTTGTAAATTAACTAAAAGGGATATTTTGGGTCAGGACCTATCCATGTTCTCCAGAATTGCTGTCTGACCTTACTGAGTTACTCACTGCGTAGAAGCCCGGGCAGGGGCCGGGGCCTTGCTGGTAGAAGCCCGGGTCGGGCGAAGCAGCCAACGGAGCCCACGGCTGGGGCTCGGGACGGCATCACGGAGGCATGAACTGGGGCGTCGACAGCGGTGAGGCCTCCGTGGTGGCAGTGGAGTAGCCTCGCAACAATGGGACCTCGTCGGGGGCGAGGGGCAGAACAATGGAGGACCCGGCATGGGGGGGACCGCCGTGAGGGAGGAGGGTGGGGGGGGATAAAGGATAATGGGGACCCGGCGTGGGGCAACTGTTGGGGAGGGAACAAAAGGTGGAGCCGGCGTGCTTTGTAACTTTGTCAGCGCCGTAGGTGGCCGCTATTTGTATACATTGCGCATGCAGCAAAGAATCTCACTGTGCCTAGTCACATGTGACAATAAAGTATTCCTATTCCTATTCCTTCCTACTTTATGGGGTTTTTTTTGTAAACCAGCATCTGCAATTCCTTGTGTCTTGGTTGTTTTAGCATGTGTAGTTGTACTATATCACATTTTGCATCAGTTCATTGTTTACATGCTGCACCCAAATGTGTAGGTTGCGCACTGATGTAAGCAACCATGTCACATGTGGAAAAAACCTGCCACCCAGAAGCTGTTCTTAATTCACAATGGTGCCAACCATGCAGCTGTCATGCTAAGCATTTGCAAAACGGAGCCAACATGATTGGCGCACTGATTCTGAGCAATATTCAACCTTACACACTGTTTGTCGTGACATACCAGCTGGATATTGAGGCAGTGGTGTTCATTCTGGTTTCTGTTTAAAACATGACTGACACAAGGCATCTACAAAGCAAAGAGCATGCAGTCAATGGCATCGGACACTGCGGGGAAACCAGCATTCTTCACAAAGCTGTATCCTTCATCTGCTTCCTTGTCACTTACAAGAGAAAATGAAATTACATTTGTGCTCTTCGAACAGTAATTTCCTTCCAGAATAGTGGGCTACAAAATGCAAGCTGTTGCAAATGAGCTCAGATCCAGACCAGAAGCGACAAAAAGCACGAGAGTTAGTTTTGTGCTTTTCATGACATCCACTTTTATTGGTCTGTCCAGAGGCTGCTGTTGTAACTGTACAGGAGTAGGATTTTAGTGAAGACATTGTTACTGAAACGTAAACCACTTTTTGCGAGGGTATGTAGGAGAATTATTCCTTGGTAGATGTGGTCATCTTCTGAAGATCTTCCTCCACCTCCTTTATCCAGCATCATGTAGCACTATTTCTTCCTACTGCTCATTTTCCCAGTCATGCTGTTTTCAAGGAAAATGCCTTCAAATGCCTCCATGTCTCAGAGCAATTGGATTCAGATATGCCCTTCATTCTTTGTCACTGCACAGTCAAGTTAACAGATAGACGCATCTTAAAAATTACCTAATACTTGGTGGAACTACAGAAATATCTGTGGAGATCTTGTGCTAAAGTCGACAGATGGGATTGGCGTAGTTGGGCAAAAACGTCAGCATGGTGGTGGTGGGCTGAAGACCATTTCTGCGCTGTACAACTCTGTGCTTCGATGATTGTATGCGATCCAGCCACTAAGTGGCTGATGAGCCCTTTAAAGAAGGAGAAACTCTACGTTGAGACTCAAGGAACTGCAGATGCTGTAATCTTGAACAAAACACAAAGTGTTTGAGTAACTCAGCGGCGGGTTTGGCAGTACCTGTGATGGATAGTGACGATTCATGTTGGGTTCTCTTTTCAGACTCAATAGGCAATGTATTGGGTATGGACCCTTCTTAGATACAAGATACATTTATTTGTCACATGTGCCAGTTGGCACAGTGAAATGAAATCACCATACAGCCGTACAATAAAAAGAAAGAACACAACATAGAGTTGATAGAATCCAACATAAAACATCCCCCACACAGCAGAATCAAAGTTTCCCACTGTGATGGAAGGCACCAAGGTCAGTCCTCTTCCTCTAATGTTCCCCAATGTTCACCCGTGGCCAGGGCCTCCCCGAGCCCTCCGCAGTCGCCGCTACCGGCGGCCCGATGTTCAGGCCCCCTCGCCGGGGTGATGTAAGTCCGACGTCGGGGCTGGGGGACCTCCTCAGCGGCCTGGACATCCGAGTCGGCCACCTCCTACCGGAGTCCGCGGCTCCCAAAGTCCGCCTGCCGCACTGGGCGGAGATGCAGCACTGGCGGCCCTCGGCAAAGTGCCCCAGGACTCCGTGATGACAATCAGCGCTGCCCGTGCTGGAAGCTCTCCCAAACCGCAGCTCCGCGATGTTGGAGCAGCGGCCCAATGCTCTGGAGCTGCAAATGGCGATCCACGTAGGCATCGCCCGCTCCACGGTGACTCCAGCGCCGCGCCGCCGCTGTTGTAGCTCTGGTCCGGTTCCCGGTCCCCGGCAGGAAAGGCCGCTCCGAACCAGGTGGTAGACTGCGAGGAAGAGGGCAAGGGCGTGACTCGGAGAACTAATCGCATCTCCGCCAGGAAGCGACTGGGAACCAGTTTTCCCGCTTACCCTGCCCCCCTCCCCTACATATAAAAGACAAAGACCAGTTGAGCATTCAGTGAGAAACTTTGAGCATCCTGGCATTATCTTGGCTATGCTTAAAGGTTGTGACAAGGCCTTGTTGTGTTGAGTTCCTGTAGCTGTAGTAACCTTGATCATTTTAGACCATATTGAATCATTCTTCCCAGTGTTCCTGTTGGACAATTATACTGGTGTTGGGTCCTGGCAAATTTGACGGCTGAGAGCTATATTTATCATTTGCAGCATAAGGTTTAACAAGAGAGGACAGCAGTTTCCATTTGCCTTGATGGAATCCTAATTAGACATGGTCCTATGCAATGCTGTACTGTTTGGTTGCAAAGTTATCGAATTTAACATTCTTTTGCCTGTCAAGGCATCCTGTCTAGATGACCTCTGAGAGAGACATGGAACGTAGGTCTGCACAACAGAGCTCTGAATGGACATCTCCACCACAGCCTGATACTAATAATGAGGAAGTGTTCATCCTAAACCTTTCTTTGTCACTGACCACTTCTGCCATATTGCAAAACTAAAGCTCTGTGAAATAATCATTCCGTAACATAATTATAAATTAATTCTTCTTTGGATCTATGACCTAGGAGTAGACCTTTGTCCAATACATCCAGGCTCGTAAAGGTATTCAGTTTTTCTCTCCTTCTGTGATACCCTCTTATTTCCTTTTAGTCTAATTTTATCCCCTTTTGCCACATTTTCATCTATAGCTTATGTCCATACATCTGCCGAACAGATCCCACCTCACCTGTATCCACCTATCACTTGCCAGGCTTTGCCCTGCCCTCTCGTCTTCCCCTACTGCAATCAGCCTGAAGAACGGTGCCAACGCTAAATGTCGCCTATCCGTGTCCTCAAGAAATGATGCCTGACCCGATGCTGTATTCCAGCATTTTCTGTTTCAGGCTCCTAAATATGTCTGCTCTAAACTCACAGCCCGTCAGTCATCGTTTAGTTGCTGGATAGTTGTCTACCCAGTGCTGAATGTGATCATTCATCTTTCTTTCATGCATGTTCAGTATGTTTAGCAAGGCTAAATGAAGTAATTGAGTGGAGAATTGAGCTTCAAAAATAGCTTTGCACTCTGAGTGACATCAAGATCTCCTTGCATCGTTCTGCAAGAGGATTAAATGTACCTGCTAACATCTCAGCCATATGCAATTCACCCAACATGTGTGCAGTAGATCCATCTTGGAGCTGAGGACAGACATAGGATCTAGAAAACAGAAACGTAAAATTCCATTAAATGTTGGCACCAGATTTTAAAACATCAAAATTCTTGGCATTGAAAATTCATAAATCGAGTCATAATCTTCACCTGAGACATAAGGTGCTTACAATCACCTCTTCAAAATAACATATTTGCAGGAATAGGTGACATATTTACCAGAACTGTCAGTTTACACAAGGTGATGCCAAATTACACTTAATTATGCAATTTCCCTCGGGAGTGAAAGAGTAGGTTTGTTTTTAATTGCATTATATCATTTTCCTTATGAAATGGGAGGGGCTAAAATGTGTTGTGTTTTCTTTTTTATTTATCATTGGGTCATTGTTTAATTGCAAATCGATTGGTCTCTAAAAGACAATAGTCAAATTTTCTTAACATGTTTATCTATCTTTTCGATTCATCTCAATTGCTTCCCCTTGTTATTCTCAGTTACTACTATACTACAAATGATAACAATCACTGGAAATGTCATCTGAACCCAAATCGAGCTAAGATTTGAGTAGCTCAGTCAGATTTATTTTAATTTCATGCACTCCACCCTCAATCCCCTGCGGTGGAAGAATATACCCATGATGATTGATTCAGCCTAAACATTGCTCTTTAATTGAGGTTCTGCATAGTTGTCCTGTTGAAATGCAATTGTAACTTGTTGAATCACTGCTCATTTGAGTTGTGGGGATAAAAATAGGACAACTTGCAGTAATTGTGCAGTCTGATTTTCATGTCTGCTGAATTTGCGATTATTTATTGAGCACTGAAGCAACAAAGAGGAAATGACCTCAAATGGTGCAGGAAGTATGAAGACCATTATTTTTTACATTAGATTAAAAAACAAAGGAGTCATGCTATATCCACTGAGAATCTCTTGATAATTGTTTTTAATTGGATGGGGAAAATTGAGAAATAGGATCATTGCATGATTACCACACCACTTCCAATTTGGTAGTCTCAACAGATTAAGCCAATTAAAACATAGCTTCTATATTAGAAAATAGGTGCGGGAGGAGGCCATTCGGCCCTTCGAGCCATCACTGCCATTCATTGTGATCATGGCTGATCGTCCGCTATCAATAACCCGTGCCTGCCTTCTCCCCATATCTCTTGACTCCACTAGCCCCTAGAGCGCTATCCAACTTTCTCTTAAATCCATCCAGTGATTTGGCCTCCACTGCCCTCTGTGGCAGGAAATTCCATAAATTCACAACTCTCTGGGTAAAACGTTTTTTTCTCAGCTCAGTCTTAAATGACCTCCCCTTTATTCTAAGGCTGTGGCCCCGGTTCTGGACTCACCCAACATTGGGAACATTTTTCCTGCATCTAGCTTGTCCAGTTCTTTTATAATTTTATATCCCCTCATCCTTCTAAACTCCAGTGAATACAAGCCTAGTCTTTTCAATCTTTCCTCATATGACAGTCCCGCCATCCCAGGCATCAATCTCGTGAACCTACGCTGCACTGCCTCAATTACAAGGATGTCCTTCCTCAAATTAGGAGACCAAAACTGTACACAATCCTCCAGATGTGGTCTCACCAGAACCCTATACAACTGCAGAAGAACCTCTTTACTCATGTACTGAAATCTTCTTGTCATGAAGGCCAACATTCCATTAGCTTTCTTCACTGCCTGCTGTACCTGCATGCCAACGTTCAGTGACCGGTGTACAAGGACACCCAGGTCTCGCTGTACCTCTCCCTTACCTAACCTAACCCCATTGAGATAATAATCTGCCCCCTTGTTTTTGCCGCCAAAGTGGATAATCTCACATTTATCTATATTATACTGCATCTGCCACGCATCTGCCCACTCACTCAACCTGTCCAGTTCCCCTGCAACCTCCTAACATCCTCTTCACAGTTCACACTGCCACCCAGCTTTGTGTCATCCACAAACTTGCTAGTGTTGCTCCTAATTCCCTCTTCCAAATCATTAATATATATGGTAAACAGTTGCAGCCCCAACACCGAGCCTTGCGGCACTCCACTCGCCACTGTCTGCCATTTTGAAAAGGACCCGTTCACTCCTACTCTTTGCTTCCGGTCTGCCAACCAATTTTCTATCCATGTCAACACCCAACCCCCAATACCATGTGCTCTAATTTTAGTCACCAAGGAGATTGTTTGTGTTCTCCTTAGTGAAGACAGATCCGAAGTACCTATTCAAATCTTCTGCCATTTCCTTGTTGCCCATAATAATTTCACCCGTGTCTGCCTTCAGGGGACCCACATTTGACTTTGCTACTTTTTTTCCCTTAACATATCTAAAGAAGCTTTTACTGTCCTTCTTTATATTCCTGGCCAGCTTCCCCTTGTACTTCATCTTTTCAGCCCGTATTACCCATTTTGTTTCCTTCTGTTGCCCTATGAAAGTTTCCCAATCCTCTGGCTTCCGGCTACTCTTTGCTGTGTTATACATCTTTTCTTTTAGTTTTATTCTATCCCTAACTTCTCTTGTCAGCCACGGTTGCCTCCTACCCTTAGAATCTTTCTTCCTTTTTGGAATGAAATGATCCTGCGTCTTCCGGATTATGCACAGAAATTCCTGCCATTGCAGTTCCACCATCATTCCTGCTAGGATCCCTTTCCTGTCTATCTGGGCCAGCTCCCCTCTCATGCCTTCATAGTCCCCTTTGTTCAACTGCATCACTGACACTTCTGATTTAACATTCTCCTTCTCGAATTGCAGATTAAAACTAATCATATTATGATCACTACCTCCAAGCGGTTCCTTTACCTCGAGTTCTCTTATCATATCTGGTTCATTGGACAACACTAAATCCTGAATTGCCTTTTCTCTGCTTGGCTCCATTACAAGCTGCTCTAAGAATTCATCTCGGAGGCATTCTACAAACTCTCTTTCTTGGGGTCCTGAACCAACCTGATTTTCCCAGACTACCTGCAAATTGAAATCCCCCATCACCACAGTGGCATTACCTTTGTTACATGCCAGTTTTAATTCCTCCTGCAACTTACACCCTACATCCGGGCTACTATTTGGGGGTCTGTAAATAACACCAATTAGCGTCTTCTTGCCTTTACAATTCCTCAACTCAATCAACAGTGACTCTACCTCGTCAGTCCATATGTCTTCCCTCGCAAGGGACTGAATTCCATCCCACACCAGCAGAGCTACCCCCCCTCCTCTGCCCACCTGCCTGTCCTTTCTATAGGATGTATAACCCTGAATATTAAGTTCCCAGGCCCGATCCTCCTGCAGCCATGTCTCGGTAATCCCCACAATGTCGTATCTACCAACCTGTAACTGAGCCTCAAGCTCATCTACTTTACTTATACTTTGCGCATTCATATACAATACTTTTAATTCCTTTTGCATCTCACCTTTCACATCGATCCCTATTACACTTGGCCATACTCTCCTATCCCTTTGTGAGCTTCCTTTCCCGTTAATTCTGGGGTCATTAACCATCCCTTTACTCTCTTTCCCTTTAACTCCATCCTCGACTATCTCATTTGACACCCCACCCTCCTTATTCAGTTTTAAACCACCTGTGTAGCAGTGGCAATCCTGCCTGCCAGAATGCTGGTCCCCCACAAGTTAAGATGCAATCCGTCCCTTTTGTACAGTTCCCCCTTACTCCAAAACAGATCCCAGTGATCTAAGAATCTAAATCCCTGCCCCTGCACCAGTTACTCAGCCACACATTCAGGTCTCGCATCTCCCTGTTCCTGCTCTCGCCAGCACGAGGAACTGCAAGCAAATTGGAGATAACAACCCTGGAGGTCCTGCTTTTCAGCATTTTTCCGAGCTCTCTAAAGTCACGCTGCAGAATATTCATCCCCTTCTTTCCGACATCGTTTGTGCCGACATGCACTACCACTTCCGGCTTAAATGTTCTATTAGTGTTGTCGCTCCTCCATAATTGGAAAGCATCAGATTCATGCAGTGACTATAAAAGAAACATAAAAACAAAAGTGAGAGCAATATTTATTTTTCATTTCTTTGTTGTGGAATTTAAGCATATACTTTTGTTTAAACTTGCGTAAGTAGACAGTGAATCCTAACGTTGTTTACCATGGGTTAGTTATAAATCGCCAAACATAAAAAGAGATCATTACATTTACAAAATGGTTGCCTGGATTAGAGGGTATTAACTATAAAGAGAGGTTGGATTGTTTTCTGTAGAATATTAGAGGTTGAGGAGAGACCTGATAGAAGTACCTAAAATGATGAGAGGCATGGACAGGGTAGACAGTCTGAACGTTTTTTCCAGGATGGAAATGGCAAAGACGAGAAGGCATAGCTTTAAGGTGATAGAGGCAAAGTTAAGGGAGATCTGCAAAGCAACTTTTTCACTGATTATGGTGGGTGTCTGGAATGTACTGCAAGAGGTGATGGTGGAGTCAGAAATGATAGTAGAGTTTAAGAGACTTTTAGATAAGTACATGGAAATGCAGGGAAATGAGGGATATGGATGACATGGAGCCAAATGAGATTAGTTTAACTTGACATAATGTTCAGCGTGGACATTGAAGATGTAAACAAAATAGAGAGAGTACAGAGGAGATTTACTAGAATGTTGCCAGGGTTCCAGCAACTATGTTACAGAGACAGGTTGAACAAGTTAGGTCTTTATTCTTTGGAGCGCAGAAGGTTAAGGGGGGACTTGATTGAGGTCTTTAAAATGATGAAAGGGATAGACAGAGTTGACGTGGATACGTTTTTCCCATTGAGGGTAGGGAAGATTCAAACAAGAGGGCATGACATGAGAATTAAGGGTCAGAAGTTTTGGGGTAACGTGAGGGGGAACTTCTTTACTCAGAGGGTGGTGGCTGTGTGGAATGAGCTTCCAGCAGAAGTGGTGGAGGCAGGATCGATTTTAACATTTAAGAGTAAAGTGGATAGGTATATGGACGTGAAGGGAATGGAGGGGTATGGTCTGAGTGCAGGTAGATGGGACTAGGGGAAAACAAATGGTCGGCACGGACTGGAAGGGCCGAGAGGGCCTGTTTCCGTGCTGTAATTGTTATATGGTTATATGGTTATATGGTTATGTAGGGCCATTTCCAGTGCTGAATTGTGATATGTTCTACGCTCTATGTTAAAATCTTTCTCAACACCGTGAGGCTCAACTGTTCAAAATTTAATTATGAGAGCCCCCTTACCACTAACATAAGAGATCAGCTTCTCAGAATCTGGAACTGCACAGTGGTTATTTGTAGGCCTAATTTGGACATCTGGAAGGGCATCCCCAAGCTGGGATAAGATCACCTTGCAATTTTCTATTGAAACTGAACTGTAAGTAGACACCGCTAGTGGCTATCTGGTTTATGAGATTACAGTATATGCTGCTGAATATTAGTTTAGTTTAGTTTAGAGATACAGCGTGGAAACAGGCCCTTTACCATGTTAGTGGTAATCCCCGCACATTAACACTATCATACACACACTTGGGACAATTTACATTTACACCATGCCAATTAACCTACATACCTGTACGTCTTTGGAGTGTGGTTGGAAATCAAAGATCTTGGAGAAAACTCACACAGTCACTGGGAGAACGTACAAACTCCGTACAGACAGCACCCATAGTCAGGATCGAACCTGGGTCTCCGACATTGTAACGCAGCAACTCTACCGCTGCACCTACAGCGCCATATTCTTGGAACTCCAATGTTTCTGGGCAATTGGCATGGCGTTTACCGCTGTTTACCGCTGTCTACCGCTGTCTACCGCTGAAAAGGCATCCAAAGTCACAATTCCATGTTTCCGCCAAACTACTGGAAGTTATTCTTTCTAAAGCCACAAAGTAGTCACACCTGAGGAAAAGAAAGTGAACAATGAAAAATCAGTATTAACCTTCCCACCTACAACACCATTTCCTCTCAAACAAAATGCAAAGAGCTGGAGTAACTCAATGGGTCAGGCATCTATGGAGGGAATGGATAAGCAATGTTTCAAGTTGCAACCCTTCTTTAGACTGTTCAAAATTCAAGCATCTGCAGTTCCTTGTATTGCCATTTCTTCTCAACTCTCTCAAATTCTATTTTTGCAGTTATACCATCCTTTCTTTAAACTAAGCCATTTGACTTGCTGTCACTCGTCCCATTACGGCCCATCTTCAAATAAAGGCCATCAACTCCTGTGGATACCTATTTCCTTTCATGCGTTAGAACTTTGCAAATTCTTAGTTTGAATATCTATTGCATAGAACTAATTCTAAATCAGAATGTGGGGGTATCGAAATGTGTAGGAAGGAACTGCAGATGCTGGTTTACACCGAAGATAGACACAAAATGCTGGGTAACTCAGCAGGACAAGCAGCATTTCTGGAAAGAAGGAATGGGTGACATTTCGGGTCTCAACCTGCAATGTCACCCACTCCTTATCTCCAGACATGCTGCCTGTCCCGCTGAGTTACTCCAGCATTTTGTGTCTATCTTGTGGGAGCATCGTATCTGTGTGAAGCCCTGATATTTACTGTGTGGTGCAATTATGTCTGCTCCAACTATCCAGCACTCATTCAAATTAATCCTACGCTCATCCCATTTTATTATCCTTTCATCCCCATTCACTTTCCCCAGATTCTATCATTCGTCACACACACATGGGGGGTGCAATTAAGAGTGCCCAAATAACCTACAAAATACATAGAAACTGTTCAGGTATTTGTTCAGGAACACTGGGTTTTCCTGCATGGTGTAGGTTTTCAATCCAAAGCGCACATCTTTCATTGCTGGTACCTTACTTGTCCAGAGGCCATCTGATTGATTAGGCTGGCTCATGAGGCTCATGAGGCTATGAGAGCGATTGTAGCTCCAGGCATGTATTTGCAATTTTTCTTCACAACTTTCTACTACGTTTGATGGCCTCAGCCATCTTATGCCATTGATTTCCTTTCATCCCAGATTGCTCAACTGCCTCTTAATAAAAAAGGCAGCCCTTGTACACCAATCTTCTCAGTTTTAGCTAAAGGATTGTGCAATATTGTTTTTCATTCTGTTAAGAAATATTTCTACTTCACAGTTTACAAATGCTGACAAAAATTCTGAGGTAATTAGTATAACGGGATGGTTGGTTCCAAATTGGAGGTTTCCTTACATTACTTCTACACATAGCTCTCTCCTGCACCTGATCCTTTAGCCAGGGTCAGGCCATTGACTTGGAACAGGCACTTCAATGCATTATGGACACTTGGCAGCTGTCAATAGGAGAACTCATTGCCTTTACATGAACAGACTGGTGAAGGATCCCTTTCCCTAGACTACATGTTCAGTGCTCGGTATTCAAATAATTGCACTGTATAAACATAACATGGTAATAGATTTTATTTAATTAAAAATAACCTGTTTTCATGAAGGTTTTCATCCACAAACATCCTTCAGGTAAAATACAACTTGGCAGACTGCCCATTTCCTGCAGGAACATACCCTCTATCACCAGTGCCAGTGAGTAAATCTCATTGAGTAATGCTTCTTAATTGTCCCACTGAGTGGTATTTGCTATAATATGGTACCATTATAACATCAACCATTTTGATTGTTTTATAAATGTTGTGCTCATGAGTGAAGAGTTGAACAATGATAATGCATTTTCCATTGTGAGCACCTGTGCCCTAGGTTTGCCATTCAATAAAATACCAAATGCCCAATAAAACTAATTTGTAAATTGTAATCCACGCTGTATTATTGGGAATTCTTCCACTTGAGTCTGCGCTTACAGGAACCGTTTTAGATGACCTGCATCATTTAATATTTGCTCTTAATAATTAGCAGGCCACAGATTCCACCCCGTCTTATAGGCTATGGGAAGGAACCAAAATCTTATATTACAAAAGGTCAGCCCCACACATTAGATCATCATATCTTTGTGATTTCACTTTGATTTTAATGAAAACAATTAAAACAAAACTTTTTTCTTTAAAGTTAATTATTGAAAAGCAGAGTGTCTTACTTCTAGTTAACTGAGTATTATATATAAAATAAAGGATGGCACTTGGCAGCCTTGAACTAGCTTTTATTAAACAATGTAAATTAATGAAACAAATTAGACTGGAAATGAAAAGCTGGTCAGATGAAGCCAGTGTAAGGCAATGAAAATCCAAACGCTTTCCCAAGGCCCTTCTGTGAAGGGAACCTCCAGTCTTTCTACAGTGGTGTACGGGTGTCAGAGGTTGTGGGGAGAAGGTTGGAGAATGGGGCTAGGAGGGACAGCTAGATCAGCCATGATTGTATGGCGGAATAGACTTGATGGACTGAATGGCCCAATTCTACTTCTAATCCTTATCACCTTATGATTTGTTAAATCCAAAGCACACATTTTCAATGCTGGCCACCTTCCAGCCCAAAAGTCAACTGACTGAAAAGCTGACTCCTTGTGGACTGAAATGCATTTATCCATCTACGACGGGGGTTTCACACCAATCTGATTAATTCTTAATGTCCGCGTGATCGTGTCTGGCAATTTAATCAGAGTTCAAGGAGAAGGCTTTCTCTCCAAAATGGCCATATCACGAGCAACTTAAAATAAACATAGAAACATAGAAATTAGGTGCAGGAGCAGGCCATTCGGCCCTTCGAGCCTGCACCGCCATTCAATATGATCATGGCTGATCATCCAACTCAGTATCCTGTATCTGCCTTCTCTCTATACCCCCTGATCCCTTCAGCCACAAGGGCCACATCCAACTCCCTCTTAAATATGGCCAACGAACTGGCCTCAACTACCTTCTGTGGCAGAGAATTCCACAGATTCACCACTCTCTGTGTGAAAAACGATTTTCTCATCTCAGTCCTAAAAGACTTCCCCTTATTCTTAAACTGTGACCCCTTGTCCTGGACTTCCCCAACATCGGGAACAATCTTCCTGCATCTAGCCTGTCCAACACCTTAAGAATTTTGTAAGGCTCTATGAGATCACCCCTCAATCTTCTAAATTCCAGCGAGTACAAGCCGAGTCTATCCAGTCTTTCTTCATATGGAAGTCGTGCCATCCCAGGAATCAGTCTGGTGAACCTTCTCTGTACTCCCTCTATGGCAAGAATGTCTTTCCTCAGATTAGGAGACCAAAACTGTATGCAATACTCCAGGTGTGGCCTCACCAAGACCCTGTACAACGTCAGTAGAACCTCCCTGCTCTTGTACTCAAATCCTTTTGCTATGAATGCCAACATACCATTCGCTTTCTTCACAGCCTGCTGCACCTGCATGCCTACTTTCAATGACTGGTGTACCATGACACCTAGGTCTCACTGCATCTCCCCTTTTCCTAATCGGTCACCATTCAAATAATAGTCTACCTTCCTGTTTTTGCCACCAAAGTGGATAACCTCACATTTATCCACATTATACTGCATCTGCCATGCATTTGCCCACTCACCCAGTCTATCCAAGTCATCCTGCAGCCTCCTAGCATCCTCCTCACAGCTAACACTGCCCCCAAGCTTCGTGTCATCCGCAAACTTCGAGATGTTGCATTTAATTCCCTCGGCCAAATCATTAATGTATATTGTAAATAGCTGGGGTCCCAGCACTGAGCCTTGCGGCACCCCACTAGTCACTGCCTGCCATCCTGAAAAGGACCCGTTCACTCCTACTTTTTGCTTCCTGTCTGCCAGCCAGTTCCCTATCCACATCAATACTGAACCCCCAATACCGTGTGCTTTAAGTTTGTATACCAATCTCTTGTGTGGGACCTTGTCGAAAGCCTTCTGAAAGTCCAGATATAACACATCCACTGCTTCTCCCTTATCCACTCTACTAGTTACATCCTCAAAAAATTCAATAAGATTCGTCAGACATGATTTACCCTTCGTAAATCCATGCTGACTTTGTCCAATGATTTCACCACTTTCAAAATGCGCTGCTATCCCATCTTTAATAACTGACTCTAGCAGTTTCCCCACTACCGATGTTAGACTAACTGGTCTGTAATTCCCCGTTTTCTCTCAGACTCCCTTTTTAAAAAGTGGTAGAAACAATGAACTCAGATGCTGGTTAAAACAGAATAAGATATAAAGTGCTGGAATAACTCAGAAGATTAGGCAGCATCTCTGGAGAACACGGATAGGAGAGGTTTCGGATCTGAAGAAGGGTCTCGACTCAAAACGTCACCTATCCATGTTCTCCAAAGATGCTCCTTGACCTGCTGAGTTATTCCAGCACTTTGTGTCCTTTTAAAATAAGATTGAATTTAATGTGCAAAACACAAAATACTGTAACTCAATAGGTCAAGTAGCATCTGTAGAGGGAATGAACTGACAACATTTTGGCTCAGTACCCTTCTTCAGCCTTAATTTAAAGTGGTTCTGGAGAAACAGAAATAAAATTCAGACCTAAGAAAAAACAATAATTGATCCCTTGAGTATCTGTTATTTGATGTAACATATAACAGGGGTGGCCACAGTGCCGCAACTGGTAGAGCAGGTGCCTCACAGCGTCAGAGACGAGGGTTTGATCCTGACCAGGGGTGCTCTCGTCGTGGAGTTTGCACGTTCTCCCTGTGAATGTGTGGGCCTCCCCAGGGTACTCTGGTTTCCTTCCACAGACATGCGGATTTGGAAGTTAATTGGACTTTGTAAATTACCCTTAGTGTGTAGGGAGTGGATGAGAAATTGTGATAACATAGAACTAGTGGTGAATAGGTAATTGATGGTAGGCCTGTTTCTATGCTGTATCACTAAACTAAACTAAACTAAAATAAGGCACCTTCAGTTGTGGCCATTGCATAACAGATGCACAGTCCCTCACCAGTGGATGGTTAAAAAGATTTTTTGTTATGATAGTTCTCAGATCCACCACAATTATTACTATCAATAATTACATAAGAACTTCTCGAACAGCATGATATTGCACGTAATATCATGCCACATCAAAGACTTTGACATGTAAGATATCTGCTTAAATGTTCCCAATCAAAGGTCAGTTTATTGTCATGTGTACCAATTTAGGTGCAGAAAAACTCGAATTACTGTACAGCCATATTAAAAAATGCAAAAAGACACAGAACTACATAAAAGTTAACATAAACATCCACCACAGCAGATTCCCCACATTCCTCACTGTGATGGAAGGCAATAAAGTCTAATCTTCTTCACTCTTTATTCTCCCACAGTCGGTGCCGTTGAACCATCCACAGTCGGGGCGATCGAAGCTGTCGTAGCCGGCGATCGAAGTTCCCTGCGGCCTGGAGCTCCTGAAGTCGGTCTCTAACCAGGGACCATGAGCTCCGCGATGTTAAAGTCTGCAAACTCTCGAGGTCCCGAAGTCGATCTCCAGCAGAGGCCGCCAATTCTTCGATGTTAAGCCGTAGTGCAGACGGAGATACAATACGGAAATAAATGGTATCTCCGTCGAGGTAAGAAATTAAAAATAGTTTCCTCCAACCCCCACCCCCCACATAAAACAAGCTAAAGAACACTAAAACATTCATTTAACACAACAAAGAAGGGCGGGACAAGACAGACAGCATCAGCATGCCACAAAAATGCATTATAATGCATGAAGTTCTTTTCATGACAATCTATAAATGTGCCGTTGATTCAGAATGCTGCAGTTTTGATTCCTGCTGTGGAATAAATTGACGCTTAAGTGGTTGCTATAGATTATTTCAAAGTCTTTGATTATAAAAATCAGCATCTATTCAATGTTGGAGACACAGGTAACTGCAGATATTGGAACGTTGATTAAAACACAAAGTGCTGAAGGAATTCAACAGGTGGAGGAAATGGACAGATGACGTTTTGGGTCGGAGCCCTTCCTCAGACTGATAAGAGTAGGGGGGAGGGAGGGAGGGGGGGTGGGGAGACACACAAAGCCTAGCAAGTGATAGATGGATACAGGTGAAGATGGTTTTAATTGGCTATTGTTCAAAGGCTAAAGGTGAAAAGGAGATAAAGGTTGTCAGATACGGAAAGAAGATAAATGCAATGCACAGCCACAGAGAGGAGTAAAATGTAGCAAAATGAACTGCAGATTCAGATTCAATCATTATTGGCATTGTGCAATGTACAGTACAGAGACAACGAAATGCAGTTAGCATCTCACCCAGAAGAGCGAACATAGAATAATGGAACAGCAAAATATATATATGTACATACATACAGTAGCAGTAGTGCAATTTATCTGGTGGAAGGAGTGTCTTGGGGGGGGGGGGGGGGGGGGGGGGGGGGTGGAGCAGTCACCAAGGTGCAGAGTTAAGTATTGTAACAGCCGCAGGGAAGAAGCTGTTCCTGAACCTGCTGGTCCGGCAACGGAGAGACCTGTAGTGCTTCCCGGATGGGTGGAGGGTAAACAGTCTGTGGCTGGGGTAAGAGCAGTCCTTGACGATGCTGCGCGCCCTGGACAGACTCAATGGAGGGGAGTGAGGAACCAGTGATGCGTTGGGCAGTTTTCACCACCCTCTGCAGTGCTTTCCGGTCAGAGACAGAGCAGTTGCCATACCATACTGTGATACAGTTGGTAAGGATGCTCTCGATAGTCCAGCGGAAGATGTTCACCAGAATCTGGGGAGACAGATGGACCTTCATTAGTCTCCTCAGGAAGAAGAGACGCTGGTGAGCCTTCTTGACCAGTGTTGAGGTATTGTGGGTCCAAGAGAGGTCATCAGAGATGTTGACCCCCAGAAACTTGAAGCTGGAAACAAGTTCCACCTCCGTCCCGTTAATATGGATGGGGGTGTGCGTGCAGCCCCTAGACCTTCTGTAGTCCATAATGAGCTCCTTGGTCTTCTTGGAGTTAAGGGCCAGGTTGTTGTCAGCGCACCATGCTGCTAGGAGCTGTACCTCCTCCCTATAGGCCGACTCATCATTGTCGCTGATGAGGCCAATCACCGTTGTATCATCTGCACTCACCAGTAATTAAATAGTCCAATATGTTGAGGCCAATCTTCAAATGCAGTGAACAGAAAACATTTTATGTCAATTGCTTTTACAATTTATTTGTAGGTATCAGAACTTTGGGATTTGTATTCCCTTTACAGAATGTTGAAATGATCACCAAAGTTTTTACTAAGATGGACATGGAGCTACAAAGTTTGGATATGTCTGTTACCTTAATTTAAATATAAGGGACATCAGAAATAAACTTGCTGTAATGAATGTTTGCTATACTTCCTACAAATATTACATGCACTGTATTTTGGAAACCACACATAGATATAAAGTGAAAATATATCTGGGAAAAGGAGCTCTGAACAGGAGGAGTGACCAACATCCTGGCTAAATCTGTAGATCTTGATCAGAGTCCTGAGAGGAGGAGAGGAAATGAAAGGTTTTTACTTTTGTTCCTCATAAACATGACGATCATTGCATTTTTATCCACATTCCCACACAATATAACACAGAAAAATTAGAAGTCAGAAGTGTTATCCCACTTTTTAAGACAGGCGGGAGAGAGAAAACAGGGAATTATAGACCAGTTAGCCTGACATCAGTGGTGGGGAAGATGCTGGAGTCAATTTTAAAAGATGAAAAAGCGGAAGCGGAATATTTGGGTAGCAGTAACAGGATTTGTCAGAGTCAGCGTGGATTTACGAAGGGGAAATCATGCTTGACTAGTCTCTTCGGGAATTTTTGGAGGATGTAACTAGGAAAATGGAAAAGGGAGAGCCGGTGGATGTAGTGTACCTGGACTTTCAGAAAACATTTGATAAAGTCCCACATAGGAGATTAGTGGGCAAAATTAGGACACATGGTATTGGGGGTAGAGTGCTGACATGGATAGAAAATTGGTTGGCAGACAGGAGACAAAGAGTAGGGATTACCGGGTCCCTTTCAGAATGGCAGGCAGTGACTAGTGGGGTACCGCAAGGCTCGGTGCTGGGACTACAACTATTTACAATATATATCAAGGATGTAGATGAAGGGATTCAAAGTAACATTAGAAAATTTGCAGATGACACAAAGCTGGGTGGCAGTGTGAACTGTGAGGATGATGCTATGAGGATGCAGGGTGAAGCCTCTGTCTCACGGTGCGAGTCCATCCACAAGTGACCAAATGAAAGAAAAAAAATCAGACTCATGGTTGTGTACGAGATTCCAAGTTTATGTTCAAGAGTTTAACCGAGTTCCCACGGGTATGTCTAAGTTTGCTGTTTACTTCTCATTTCTGCGATGTTCCAAGTTCCTCTCCCGAGTTACTCTTGAGCCAACAATGTCTACCGACGTGTGGAAAAATCATCACATGGTAAAAGTGATGTCATAGTTTTTTTTTCACTATAAAAAGACCTAGCCTGAAGAACAATCTCGGCCCGAAACATCACCTATTTCTTTTCTCCCGATATGCTGCCTGACCTGCTGAGTTAGTCCATCATTTTGTGTCTATCTTTGGTTTAAACTATTATTTGCAATTCCTTCCTTCAAACCTTTAGAGCAGTTTGTTTCAAGAAACAATCCTTCCAAAATTGCATTCAAAAGTCCATTTGAACTGCATTTGTTTAAGGGCTGGCATCAATCATAGGCTGTTTTTTTTTTTGTCGGGAGGAACTGCAGATAGACACAAAATTACACCGAAGATAGACACAAAATGCTGAAGTAACTCAATGGGACATGCAGCATTTCTGGAGAGAAGGAATGGATGACATTTCTGGTTGAGCCCCTTCTTCAGACTGAAAAAACGTTTTGAACCTTCTCTCCAGAGATGCTGCCGGCTTGGCTGAGTTACTCCAGCTTTTTGTGTCTAGTAAGATTGTTTTATTCCCTTAATTCATCTTTCATCAAAAAGTTGGTAAATTTCTAACAAAAAGATTAGGTAAATTGAACATTAACCTTATTTCCCCCCCCCCCCCCCCCCCCCCACAGCATTTGGCCCATCAAGGCGATGCCAGCTCTGACAGTAATCCCATCAATCACATTCTCCATTCATTTCCCTGTAATTTATTCTCTCTCACATGCTCGTCAACTGTCCCAGATTCCATTCCTCACCGACACACTCGGGTTAATTTACAGCGGCAGATTAACCTACGTTCTTTGGGGATGTGGGAGGAAACCAGAGCGGCCGGGGGAAACCCGCTTGGTCGTAGGGAAAAGGTATAACCCTGACACGGACACCACCGGAGGTCAGGATCGAACCTTTTGATCGCTGGAGCTGTGAGAGAACCATGTGCAACCTTCTGCACCACCGTTCCCAGGCAAATCAACTACAGGATCCATACCGCATCCACGCTGCTGAAGCCAGAAAAACAATGAGGCAATTTTCCACACGGTTACTGGTGCCACCAGCTCCAGCCACTTTCAGTACAGCTCTGAGGTTGCTGTAAGCCACAGAGGAGAAAATGTGCAGCTCACCCATGTACCCTTCCTCTCCTCCCCCCACCCCTTCTTTCCCTCGCATTATTTCTTGATGGCTTCTTTTGGAAGAAATCTCTTTGAAAATTATTGTTTACCAACCCTTCTTGTATTTCACTGCCGAAGCACTGTTTGGTCTATGGGTCTTGTACCTGTGGTAGTTCAATTATTTGTTTCATTACTCAATCTTCACAATTTGCCTGGATGTTAGAATATGTCACTATGTAAAGCATGTCAAGGTTTAATAGTAATTTACTGGTTACTTGAGGAAACCAAGTGGAGTGGATCCCGGCAGTAATTTCAGGTGCTGCGTGCAATGGGCTTGCGAACACAAGACAGACCAACCAGCCGGCCTCACGGGGCCTCCCTGGAACTGTTGTGGGCTAGGACTGCAGGCTGGGTGATGTGGATATCCTACACACCTTGAAAAGCTGGGAGGCACCTTGTCGCTTGAAAGGAAATGATCCACCATCAGGGCATCAAGTGTACTTCACAAGTGGCTACAGTCTGGGGTCACAACTGAAAGCCTCCTTAACGCGGACAGACTGGGTGGAATGTGATGCCTGAGAAAATCCCCTGTATAAACACATACAATTTGTTGGATATGAATCCTGAGATGGGACACCTGTCCCATATATCTGCTTCTCCATAAAAATGCATTAATCTAACAAGGATTCATGGCACTGTTTCAATGTGAAAAGTTAAAGTTCTGAAGGGAACTAATTAACTCTCACAATGCAGCTTTCCCCACACTGCATGGCTCATTCTTTTTGCCACTGTTTCTCAGATCCCCGGTGAGTGCTTTTTGCTCCTTCACTGAAAATTTTCCATTAAGATCTGACTAATCTTCAACATTTCACTTCTGGCACTCGGGCCAAACCCATGAGTTACTCACGAGTCACTACGGTAAACTCACGGGCGACTACGTTCTTACAACGAGTTTAAATGTTTCAATTTTTAACTTCAAGAGTAAATTTGACTCGTGGAAAACTTTAAACGTGTTTGAAATTTTTCAAGAGTTAACAAGTTTCACGGGTACCTGCCGTTAGCGCCACGAGTCGCTAAGTTGTGTCCACGAGTTCCGATGTTCCCGCTACATTAACTGTATGTGGTTACCACGAATTTTAATTTATCTTAAACTCAGGGTTCACTCGTGGGTCGACTCGCACTGCGAGACAGGGATTTGACTTGGACAGGTTGGGTGAGTGGGCAGATACATGGCCACATTAAATGTTTAATGTGGATAAATGTGGTTTAACTGCCACCAAAACTTAGTAAATTTAGGCTGCAATTAAGAACTGTAACTGATATTTTATTTAAATTTGTAATTAAATTTGCAAATAAATTCGTACTTGCTGCCTTACAGCGCTTGCACGCCGGAGACCCAGGTTCGATCCCGGCCACGGGGAACTGTCTATACGGAGTTTATATGTTCTCCCCGTGACCGGGTGAGTTTTCTCTGAGACCTTTTGTTTCCTCCCACACTCCAAAGACGTACAGGTTTGTAGGTTAATTGGCTTGGTGTATGTATAAATTGTCCCTTGTGTTTGTTGGATAGCGTTAATATGCGGGGATCGCTGGCCTGTTTCCACGCTGTATCTCCAAACTAAGCTAAACTAAAATATAACTAAAACTAAAGGATGAATTGTAGCATAGCAAAAATGGTATATGAATTCTAAACTGGCAGCATCATTGGCATGGCTCTACATTAGATCATTCCGCATAGTTAGTCTTATTAATGTGGCCCTTGATCATCTTCATGGCAAAATGCCACAAAAATCCGATAGTGCCAGCAATACCATGGGATACACTACATAGTTTGCACTCAGCCTTGGAGTTAACACCGTGATTCAATCTTCTAGAAACTTACAAAATTCTTAAGGGGTTGGACAGGCTAGATGCAGGAAGATTGTTCCCAATGTTGGGGAAGTCCAGGACAAGGGGTCACAGCTTAAGGATAAGGGGGAAATCCTTTAAGACCGAGATGAGAAATACTTTTTTCACACAGAGTGTGGTGAGTCTCTGGAACTCTCTGCCACAGAGGGTAGTTGAGGCCAGTTCATTGGCTATATTAAAGAGGGAGTTAGATGTGGCCCTTGTGGCTAAGGGGATCAGGGGGTATGGAGAGAAGGCAGGTACGGGATACTGAGTTGGATGATCAGCCATGATCATATTAAATGGCGGTGCAGGCTCGAAGGGCCGAATAGCCTACTCCTGCACCTAATTTCTATGTTTCTATGATGCTAATGCCATTTGGTAGCAACATGCTGAGAAGGAATTTCATTCCACATTTTATAGGATAGTATTATTCATGACAGCAATAAAGACATGAAACAATGTTCCTTGGGCATAGTACTGGATTTTTAATTGACAAGAACCAAAAACAGTGTGAAATTCAGCAGTTACATAAATAAACAAATATTAATATTGCAGAATTTAATTTCTGTATTAAGGACAGAATTTCTGCCACACCACATTCAATACCAAACCTTCAATTAAAACGTGCTGCAGAATCTTCCACTTGAATTCATGAAAACATTGCTGTATAAAACATGTTCATGCATGGCTTTGAGAGAGCATTCTTGTCTGTGATGGTTGGGAATACAAGCTTTGCTGCAGAGATCTCAGCGTGGATTCCAAGAATTAAAGCATCGTCATAGGTAATGCTGCAATTGCGCGAGTCATATTTTTCCATGGCAAAGCATTACCCGGTCGAGGTTGAGGATGGCACTGGCTATCAAGGATGGGCCACGTGGGTGCTGGAGGACGGACACGCCACCGAGAACAAAGGAGGACCTGGCGTAGGGGAACTGCTGTGAGCAGGAGGGGGGGAAGAACAAAGGAGGACCCGGTGTGGGGGAACCACCGAGAGGGGGGCAGGGGAGAACAAAGGGGAGGACCTGTCATGGGGGGGACTGCCGTGAAGGGAGAGGGGTGGGGAGGAGAGAACAAAAGAGAACATGGAATACTTGGTAACTTTGTTGGCACCCTTATCTAGCAACTCTTTGCATACCTTGGTTATGCAAAATAAAAATATATCAATGTGACTATAACGTATAATAGTAAGATTAAATGAGAACTTACCAGTTTGAAGTTTGATCTTGATTTTCTGAGGGGTTACGTTTGTGATTATGTGAAGAAGGCCCGCCAGGCCGCATGCGCAGCAAACTTCAAAGCAGCGGTATGAAATCACAAATAAACAACACCGAAGTAAACAGTAAGATCAGTGACTCGAGAACTACCAGATGATCTTTATGAGAGAGGGTTGGGCGTGGTGGGCACGTAATCACCAACGTAACTCCTCAAAATCAAGATCAAACTTCAAACTGGTAAGTTCTCATTTAATCTTACTATTTTACTTCAGTCACGTGAGTGATTCCGTGAAGAGTTCAAAGCTTTGTGATTCCATGCCGCAGATTACAATCTCGGCATCCCACTGCATTTGATTGACTCGAAAGATAAATAAATGCATTAGTAATAACATTGTATTCAATGTAATGATAGAGTTTATTTAACAATGTAAACAAACAACAGTACCCCTAAAATTTAGGTACTTAAAATGTCATTGGCAAACAGCCCTGGATTGACAATTGGCCGATGATTAAAATTCTGAAACATCAGCACATTTGCCCATCCGACGGCCGCTAAAATTTGGTCGAAGGACACATCCCTCCCTTTGGCCGCCAACATAGCTGCTGCCCTAGTATAATGAGATGTAAACACACTACCTAAATGATATACTGACGTTGATGCTGACCTCATGGCTAAATGTGACAACCTGAGGCATAAGTCAATCCATTGAAAATGTGTAAGTCAATAATCGTTTTACAAAAGACAAATGTGTGTGCAAAAGTTGTCTTTTGTACAAAAATTTGAACATTTGACTGAAATTTTCACAAAAATATTTAAAATAAAACTGACCCCGGAAGCAGACTGGATAATCTTCGGGATATCGGAAGATTGCCCTGAATTATGTGTTTCAAAAGACTCTATTTGAATATGGATTAATAACTGGAAAAAAGCTAATCTTAAAATTCTGGAAAAATTCTCCGGTACCCACAGTCAATATGTGGATTTCAACTGTGTTCGAAACACTACACTTGGAAGATATTAGACTCCGACTAGCAGGAAAATCAGACTGTTTCTATAAGATGTGGTCTGCATTTATAAATCTATTACAAGGATAAGGTGCAAGAATACCTCAAAAAAGTACCGGTGTCGGGTCTTGGTAAAGGGGGAAGAAAAACTGTTGAGTTGGTAGATTCCTTTTGCGAGATGTTTATAATAAAGTAACTGGCTTTTCTTTTTTTTCCCCTATTTTTCCCTTTTTCTTTTTTTTCTCTTTCTCCAGGGTCTATCTCTTAATTCCCGTTTCTAACTCTTCAAGGGTTTCCTTTCCCTCTGTCACGCTTTTGCACTTTCACATCTCTTTTTCACTTTTCTACTTTCTATGCTGCTATATTTCTCTCTTTTCTCACTTTTCTAAAGCCTTAAAAAAAATTAGGGGTACAATGACTGTAATACAATACAAGAGATGTACACTGATGTAACTTACAGTACCACTAATAAATAAAGATATTTAAAAAAAAAAATAATAATCGTTTTACTGTGCAAAGACCAGTCTCCTGAACCACAGTTTAAAACAGCAAGTTCTTGCTTTTTGGCATCTGTATACCGTTGTGCCATAATGCCTGATGAAGCAGGCAACATGGACGCTTGGCCAGTCCGATAGTACGAATCCAAACGAGGTCTTGCTGACTGTTTTAAGACTGAGCTAATGAGGAAGACATAAAGTCCATTCCTCCTATTGAAGCGAGAATGTATTTCTCCACACTGTTGTGTCACATATTTTTGCAAACAGTGAAACATGCATAAACATGACGAACATTTGATGAAGTATTGAATCATGCTTTCATCATACTTTGAGATCCAACACTTATTCTGTGTCATCATCAAATTAAACTGGACGATACACCAGTGGCAAGGAGATTAATTACAGGATATTCTTCCTAATTACCATGAGACTAACATATGTCACCATTGTAGAGTAACAACTTAAATTTGTGCATGAAGAATATGTATATTCACTCAAAACCTTACTCAACGGTGCATTTAGTGTATATATTTAGTTGATACTAACAACTGAAGAATTGGTAACTCATGCAATCTCCAATATCTCAGAGTAGGTGATGGTATTTGGAACTTATCTAGAGTTCTAAACATCAGTTCATAATAACTGAATTAACCAACCACACTACAGCAGCGAGTTTCAAGTTTAATGATTTATTTTCATATTTAGCAATGCTAAATACTGTTACTTCATCATAGTGGCTGATAATAGATTCAGCTTATAACAGCACAAAGTTAACAATGCTCTAATTGCTACTACACAATATCAGTTCCTTGATTTGCCCAGCTGCAACACAGCTGCAATATTGCCAATTACTCCTAATGAAATAACTCCAATCCCTTGCCATAAAACAGACACAAATTAAAATAATTAAAGGTAAATCCCAATTAACAGTTTATCCCATCCATAAACTTTACTGTTATAGTACACTTGTATTATCTTAGATAACCTTTGTAATGGGATTTGTATAACATGTATCTCTTACCTTATAAATCTGTTGTAGTCGGGAAATAAGTTTTATATTTGGAAAGTTCATATGCCACTCCAGCCTTAATACATGGGTGGTTTGCATGAGAACTTTTGTCCAATTTCCAACCTTGGCCATAATCCAAACCCTTAGTGTGTTGTACAAAACAAATGTAGATACTACAACTTGTGAATGGTGCACTACCCATTTTGGAAGTGCTCAGGATTTCTTTCTTTTTTTTAAAATATATATTTTTATTAGAGTACGTAGACAGTAATTTAGCAAACATATGTTATGATAGCAATAGTTCATGTTCAACGGACATACATTATTAATATTGTCAAGTGTATCATTTTGACTCTGATAATTTTTTTTTTATAAAGAGAGAACAGTAAGAAAAATAAAATAAAAATCAACATCAAATAAGAAAATCATAAAGAATGGAATAATTTACTATTAATACATCATAGGAGATAAGATCAAGGAATATAAAATATAACTTTTCATCTATTCCTAAGTCCAAGTTTCAGTTAGGGTTCCCTGCCGAACCATTCTACCCTTTTAAGTAATCAATGAAAGAAGACCATATTCTAACGAAAACTTCTTGTTTGTCCATTAAGGCAAATCTGATTCTTTTCAGGTGTAGGGTCTCCGACATTTCCGTAATCCACATTTTAGTTGCGGGGAAATAGGGCACTTCCAAAATTTTAATATTAGTTTCTTCCCAATTATTATACTGCAATCTAGGAAATTTCTTTGACTTGTTGTAAGAGTTAAACTTTGTTCTGATGTTCCAAGTATTATTAATGTTGGGTCCGGATCCAGTTTAGTATTAATAACTTCAGAAGTTATTCTAAAAATCTCAGTCCAGAAATTCTTAATTTTTATACAATTTGCAAAAGTATGTGTTAAATTAGCCTCTGGATGTTGACATTTATCGCAGGTAGAGGATATCTGTGGAAAGATTCTATTTAATTTAACTTTGGAGTAATGTAATCTATGTAAAACTTTAAATTGTATTAGAGCATGTCTGGAGTTTAGCGAGCATTGATGTATATATTGTAAACTTTTGTCCCATATATCTTTCGTTATGGATTGATTTATTTAATTTTCCCATGTATGTCTATATGATTCCTTCGATGGTATCTCGCTATCTAAAAGGGTATTGTAAATATAAGTTGTTAATTTTTCTGTATTAGGATGCTTATTCAGACATTCATCAAGGATTTCTGGTTCCCTATTCCTATAATCCTGTGTATTTGACCTAACATAATCTCTGAGTTGTATATAGCGAAAAAAATTATTTGAGTGTAATCCATAAATCTGTTGCAGTTCCTGAAATGAGAGATAATTGCCTTTATTATAAAGGTTTTCCATCCTTTTGATTCCATAGTTTTTACATTGTATAAAGCCTTTATCCAGCATGGAAGGTTTGAATAAGGGATTGTTTACAATAGGGAGACAGAGTGGTATATTATCAAGTTTTAAAACCTTTTTAAGTTGTTTCCAGATTCGTGTACCACTATATATTATAGGGTTTTCCCCATAAATTTGTTTGTGCAATTTTGTCGGTGCAAATATAATCGAACCGATTTCAAAAGGTAGACAATCCTCCTTTTCCATCCTTAACCATTCTGGTTGTTGATCCATTTCTTCCAGCCAAAAATTCATGTTTTTAATATAAACTGCCCAAAAATAAAACCAAAAATTTGGTAGAGCTAAACCTCCATTAATCTTTGATTTACATAAATGTTTTTTTTTAAATTCTATGATTCCTGTAGTCCCAGATGAAACTTGTAACAGTAGAGTCTAGTTTAAAAAAAAAAGATTTTGGAATATATATTGGGATTGACTGAAATAGGTACAATAATTGCGGCAGAAAAATCATTTTTATAGCATTAATTCTATCGAACATTGAAATAGGAAGTCTTTTCCAGTATTGAATATTCTTATTTAGTTTATTCAGTAAAGGTGGGAAATTTGATTTAAATAAAGAACTATACCCTTTAATTACATAAATACCTAGATATTTAAATTTTTCTTCAACTATTTTAAAAGGTGATTGTTGTAGTATATGTAAATTGTGATCCGTTATTGACATGATTTCGCTTTTATTCCAATTAATTTTATATCCTGAGAACTGACCGAATTGAGTTATTAGATTTAATAAATTTGGAATACTAATTTCCGGCTTTGTAATATATATTAGTACATCATCTGCATATAGAGAAATTTTATTAATTGTATCTTTAGTATTGTACCCATGTATTTCTGGATTAGATCTGACATGTTCTGCGAGTGGTTCAATTGCTAAAGCGACTAATAATGGAGATAACGAACATCCTTGTCTACAACCTCTGGAAAGATTAAATTTAGTTGATAATATTTGATTTGTTAGTATTCTAGCTGTTGGGTTAGAATATAATAATTTAACCCATGCACAGTACTTCTCTCCCAATTGAAATGTTTCCGTCACGGAAAATAAATATGGCCATTCTACATGATCGAAGGCTTTTTCAGCATCTAGTGATATAATTGCTAGGTCTGCATTAGCAATTCTGTTTGAGTATAGAATATTAAACAATCGTCTAAGAATATAAAATGAATGACGTTTTGGGGTAAAACCTGTTTGATCAGAGTGTATTAATTTGTTAATTACTAAGCTCAATCTACTAGATAGGATTTTAGTTAATATTTTCTGATCAGTATTTAATAGAGCTATTGTTCTATATGAGGCCGGGTCTTCTAGATCCTTATCAGTTTTAGGTATAAGTATTATTGTAGATTCATTTAAAGTTTCCGGGAGTTGCTGTTGAGTATAAACTTGTTTATACAGTGTTTGTAAGCGTGGAGAAATCAGATCATAAATTTTTTTATAGAATTCAGAACTTAGGCCATCAGGGCCGGCGGCCTTTCCATTTTTTAAAGATCTAATTGACTCTTCAATATCTTTGGTCGTTATTTCAGCTCCTAATAATTCTTGTTCTTGCAGATCTAAGCCTTTAAGGTTACATTTCTGTAAAAATGCTTCCATTCCTATTGATTGTTGTGTCACTTCAGTTGAGTAAAGATCTTGATAGTATTGTAAAAATCTGTCATTAATATCTTTGGGGAGTGTTAGTATTTTTCCCTTTTCTGATCTAATCATTAATCATTTTTTCCCCATCCAGTTTACGAAGCTGGCGTGCCAATAATTTATGTGGTTTATCACCAAATTCAAAATTTAATCGTTTTGTATGTTGATAAAGTTTTATTATTTGGTCAGAGTATATTTTATTTAACTTATATTTCAGTGCAGCTATTTTATTATGTTTTGCCAATGAAGGTGCTCTTGCATTTTCTATGTCTAATTGCCTTATTTCCATTTCCAATGTCTGTTGTTTAACTCTATTATCTTTATTAAGAAATGCCTGAGAGGAGATTAATACCCCTCGTGTAAATGCTTTGAATGTTTCCCAGAGAAGGGAAGCAGAGATTTTGGGGTGGTCATTGACCTCGAAGAACATATTAATCTGTTTTACAAGATATTCACAACATACCTGTTCTTTCAAGATTTGAGGATTAAGTCTCCATTGTGTCTGTTTCTTGTCCATTCCGATTAGTTTAATCATAAACGTTAATGGGGCATGATCCGAAATTAAAATATTATGATATTGTGATTTATAAGTAAATGGAATTAGTTTAGAGTCTACTAAGAAATAATCTATCCTTGAATATGTTTTATGCACAGATGAGTAAAATGAGTATTCTCTTCCAGATGGGTTTTCAATTCTCCAGATATCCTTAATATTGGTATTGTTTATATATGAGTTTAAAAATTCACTTGAGAGATTTTGACTTTGAGTTGATGATCTATCTAAATATGAATCCAGTGTACAATTTAAATCTCCACCAATTATTAAATTATTTTGTGTGCATTCCGGAATAATATTCAGTATTCTCTTGAAAAACCGTGGACTATCAAAATTGGGTCCATTTATATTAAGGAGAGTCACTTTTTTTTAGTATAATTCGCCTACTACTATGATATATCTACCATCAGTATCTTCTGTAGTTGATATTGTTTAAAAGGTATACCTTTACGGATTAGAATTGCAACCCCTCTAGATTTATGTGTGAATGGGGAATGATACGTTTGGGCAATCCATTTTGTTTTCAATCTGTATTGCGCTTCCTTTTTAAGGTGAGTCTCTTGGAGGAAAATTATGTCTGTTTTGAGCGATTTTAGGTGAGTTAATACTTTGCCTCTCTTAATGGGTTCATTGATTCCCTTAACATTCCAACTGCAAAATGTAATTCCTTCACCCCCAGTGTTCACTTTTACGTCTTGCATCATGATTAGGGTGGTCTATAATGGAGTAGATGATTCAGCACGTTAAACCATACCTTACACCTGGATCTCAGATAGATGAATTTTATATCTTGTAGGTTTTCTTCTCGGTCATATCTCCTTAAATAACAATTATAATTCCATTCTAAATAATGATTATACTGATTATAACATACTACAAAATAGAAAAGATAAGTGATTATTATATTAGTGAATTGTGAAAGAAAGAAAAATACTACATCTATGGTTAGTGTAGTTAGTGATAGCCACCCTAATGTGGCTAGGCATCTAAAGACTTCCGTAGCTTTTGGTAAAAAAAAAATGTTACTAGCTCCGTTCTTTCCTTGAAGGAAAAATTTCAAATTCAGTGAAGAAAAACATTATGCGGGGGGAAATAATGGATATATTCCAATAATGGAATAATTATTAATCTCAAAGTAAATAAAATATTAGTTTCATATAACTAAAGTATTAGTCCATGATTAGTCAAAATAGTATCAAATATCTAGGATTAAACCTTCATCTTCTATTTTAATCATCTTATGGTTCATCCTTTTAACTAATTCTGAATTAATCCAATTAACTATAATTGATAATGATTAATTATTATGATTAATAATAGTTAGTAATAGTTAGTACAATAATATAAATTATATAACGATGATCAATTTCATTCTAAATTCATAACAATCCTTAAGTATAGTAATTTAAGGTTCAGTTTCTTCTCAGTAAAGTACCAAATCCAATATCATCGCATATATTTAGTATTAAGTATTAATCCTCATTGTCCTCTTTTTCACTCTCGTCCTCGCTAATTTCAATCTTTTCAGTGGCCTCAATCTTCTTTGCAAATTTAAAAGCCTCTGTGTGGTTAGTAAAGAAGTATCCTTTGTGGTCGTAGGTGATTCTCAATGTTGCAGGGTACATCACTCCATATCTCAGATTATTTATGTTCTTAAGTATTCTTCTTGTGTCTGTAAACAATGTTCTTTTCTTGGCAACCTCCGCCGGGTAGTCTCAAAATATACTGATCTTGTCTCCTTCAAAATCAAGATTTCTGCTGCGAACAATTTTCTTCATCATGTCATCCAAGACATGGTCATATTGCACCTTCACAATCAGTTGTCTTGGAGGGGAATCCGCCCCTGGACGGCGTCTCAGTGCTCTGTGTGCCCGAGCAAGTAAAGGTGCTTGATCCAGATTTAAAACTTTCTTCAGTAGATCTGCAGCAAATTCACGGGGGTCACGGTTCCCCTCTCTTCCTTCCCAGGACACCAATAATTCTTAGATTCTGGCGTCTCTGCAAGTCAATGCATTTTTCAGTTATTTTATGCAATAAGTCAGAAAAACGCTTGTTCTCGGAGAGAAGCTTGCTTGTAGTTTGTTTCAGCGATTCCCTCTAGTTCGATTATGGATTGTTGTTGTTGTTCTAGTGCCTGAGAGATGGGGTCCAGCTTCGAATTAAATACTGATTCCATCAGATTTAGTTTAACATTTACCTCATCAATCTTTTTATTTAGATTTTCTTCCATGATCATCTTCCAGGAATCCAATTGTTTCTGTACGATAGCAACAATAAATTTCTTAATTTCTTCTTTAATTTCTTCTTTAATTTATTTTTTAAAAGTTTTCAACTCATCTTTAAAATCATTTTTGACTTTTTTAAATTCTGCCATTATTTTTGAAATTTCTGAGGTGAGGAAACTTCTTAGTTCTTCCACTTCTGACTTTTTGTCCCTTGAGATCTCTTCTTGGGATGCTGTTAAACCTGAGGCCGAGGCTTCGGTTGGGCCTACTTCCCTGCTCCTACCGATTTTTTTCGATTTGGGGGGAGGGGTACGTTGTGGAAACATACCGTCGGTTTCGTCGCGCGCCTGGTGACGTCACAGGCTTGCTACAGTCAGTCGGTTGCGATGTTGAGCAGGTAAGTCCCGATTATTTCCCCCGTTTTTTTTCTTCAATTTTTCGGAGCTAAATGGCGCGAGTCTGCCTACTCCATAGCGCCACCGGAAGTCGTGCTCAGGATTTCTGAGTTACCATGCTGCTCAATTGCAGTGAACCGTTACTGCCAATGAACACCTGGGGTGTGTTTCTGAACGATAACTTAGCCCGTAGTCGGCCTTATTGAATCGTCTGCCAGGCTTCTTCTGTAGAATAGACCTACCTGAATAACAGATTCAGCGGTTCGCTCTCACATCCCCCAGAAGCGTTGTTCACTGCCGGCACATATGTGCTTGAGTACGTTTTAATGACATCTTAGAGCCCGGAGTCATCTTGACCTTTTGCTCTTCCCTCCTCAGAGAGGGTGATTTGTAGGCAACCCTAACAGGCATTGCCGCAGGCCACAGGATACAAATACGGATACAATCCATTGGCCTTAACCCAATAGAATATTCTACTGGAATGGAACTTTGTTGTCAGGAAATACCTCTGACACGTGCCCGTCATCTCTTGGGGTATGCCCATAGGTCATACCCTGAGACTCAGTGTCAGCAGGATACTGACCCATCTTAGTCTCTGCCTCCGAGAGGGAGACCTCCGTAGCACTGCGTGCAACAGTTGCTATATTTAGGATAGTCGTTTTCAACGCACTATTCAGCCCCGGTGAGGAATTCATCCCCCGCCTCCGTGGGCCTTGCTCTCTAGCCTCGGTGGAGAATCATCTCCCGACTCCGTGGGCGAGCAGATGTGTGTGAATTTAAGCAACTCCAAGCGTTGCTGGTGCCGCTTTGTAAAGTCCGGCGGTTTTTGACATGAAACAGCCTTGCATCAGACACTCCTGGTACGGCTCTTCCATAGGCCGACACTTCACACATAAAACAGCCCAATCAGGCACTGCTAGCATGCCTCTCCTGTAGGCCGGTAACATTACAAGTGAACAGCCCTGAAACAAGTGTGCTGGCACGGCTCTCCCGTAGACCGGTACTTATATACATGAAGCGGCCTTGTCAGGTGCTTCTGGTGCAGCCTGTCCCATAGGCCCGCACATATTACACATGAAGCAGCCCTGTCAGGCGCTGCTGGCATGGCCTGTCCCATAGGCCCGCGCAATTGCGGTGTAACCTCACTAAAACAACATTTTTAATGTACAGTTTATCTGTGAAGGGAAAAATAATTCATAGCAAACATGTGCTTAAACAATTTACTTTAGTTTTTAACCCTTATAGCCCAACTCACCCAAGTCAAAAATAGGGCTAAATGAGTCCCAGTTATTCCTTACCTGGGTACCAACATCTGTGAGCCACTGACCCCACTGTTAGTGACTCCAGTGTTGCTTCCTTGCCGTTCCAACGGCAAACCATAGGCTGGAGTTGCTGACCCATCTGTCAGTGATTTTTCCAAAATAAATTGTTGTTTTAACTGCCTTTTTGCAGGCTGGGAGCCGCTGACCCCACCTGTCAGCGACTCACTTTTAATTCTTGCCGTTAAAACAGCATTTCTGCAGTCTGTGAGTCGCTGACTAACTATCAGTGACTCTGTTTAATTTTCTAGCAATAAAACAGCATTTCTGTAGGTTATGAGCCGCTGACTATACTGTCAGCGACTCTGTTTAAAATGTTTTCCCGTCAATACGGCATTTCTGCAGTCTGTGAGCCGCTGACAAACTATCAGCGACTCTGTTTACATTTCTTGCCGTTAAAACGGCATTCTGCAGTCTGTGAGCCGCTGAGTACACTGTCAGCGGCTCCTAATCTTACAACCCGATCAATTTAGCCGGTTTCCGCATTTGCGGTCGGAATGGGGTTTCCCCACAGTTCAACCGGCAAGTTGTCGGGCCGTAAGACTGGCAGGAAAAACCTTTTGTAAAAGAGGCTCCTGCCTGAAACCTGGTAAGTAAAAAAACAAACTTACCTTAAAGTTGAACTTACCACCGGCAGGAGCTCTGTCCTGCCAGACTGGTGCTCGCGCCAATGCGGCCTGGCAGGCCTTCTTCACGGAATCACTCACGTGACTCCGAAGTAAAATTCATTCATTCATTCAATCATTCATTTATTTATTCATTCATTCATTTATACCAACTTCATATTATTTCAGGGATTTGTAAAATAAAATTACTTGATCATTTATTTTCACTTGTGTATTTCCTTTAGTTCTTTTGAGGAAATTCCCACATCACACAACCTATTAAGGAACTGCCAAAAACTGTTAAATGTTAAAATAACTGTGTCCGAATTTCCTTACCAGTGGGATAATATGTGGCCTCTAAACTGCACTACAGAATCGCAGTATCAAACTTAAACTACAATCTTTAGAGCATGTTTTTATTTGACAGAGTATTATCTATTAAATAATTAGTCAAAATTTATGTTTAATTCAACATGGTAATGATACTTTCAGTAGAGCTAATAGG
Source organism: Okamejei kenojei (assembly GCA_035221665.1). Classification (NCBI taxonomy): domain Eukaryota; kingdom Metazoa; phylum Chordata; class Chondrichthyes; order Rajiformes; family Rajidae; genus Okamejei; species Okamejei kenojei. Next base: position 107,988,004 of record CM069133.1, on the reverse strand, counting down.
ACTTGTTGTTTCAATCCCTGTAATAAGTCGGCACTCTTGCTATTAGCAGTGGGATTGGAGTGGTGAAAGGTAGGGTAGGTACGTAATCGGGGTCATCAGGTGGGCACCCTCCTTCTTTGACGTTTCATTGATAAGCCCACAACATCCCCAGAGGGCTCAATGGTTGATACCTGGCGTCCCAGTTACACCCCCTCAATTCTATACCCTCCTGTATTCATCTTGCAGCCCAATCGTTGTCTCTCCTTTTGATCCAGATCCAATTGCTGCTTTTTTCCGCAGAATTTGATAATGATTTGATTGCTTGTTGGAGGCAGCGACCCCTCACCCCCATTTTCTTTAATAGCCTGGTCATAGATGTAGCAACAAATCCCCTGCATCCCACTTCGACAGGGAAAATCTTGATCTTCCAGCCATTCTGGGAAGCTTCAGTTGCCAGTTCAGAGTACTTGTTTTTTTTTCCTCTCATTAGCTTCTTCAATACCATCTTCCCATGGAACTGTCAATTCCACAACATATGCCAACTTGGCTGTTGTGGACCACAGGACCATGTCTGGCCGGAGTGTTGTAACCACAATGTCTGGGGGAAACACAAGCCTTTTTTCTAAGTCCACCTCCATTTTCCAATCCCGAGCAGGCTGCAGAATGCTTGCATCCATTGATGTTATCTGGTGCTCTGGAGGTTGGCCTGCTGGTACAAATGTTGTGAAGTGGACATTTCCTGCCGATGTTGGTGGGGAAGCATTTGTGATCGTTCGCCTCTGTTCAAGGATTGATGCCAGCTGTCTGAGAACTTGGTTATGCCGCCAAGTGTAACGCCCTTGGCCGAGGCTCATAGTGCATCCTGTTAAAATGTGCCTTAGTGATCCAGGTGCTTGGCAAAGGGAACAAGTGGGGTCTTCTCCAAACCACTGCTTCAGGTTCTGCGGTGATGGTAGAACATCATAAGTGGCTCTGATGACAAAACTTAGTCGAGATCCTTCCATTTGCCAGATTTCACGCCAGCTGAGTTTCCTCTTTTCCAGGCTCTCCCAGTTAGTCCATTGGCTTTGCTTGGCCATTGAGACGGCCTTGGCGTGTCGCTCTGCCTCCTCCCGTATTCTCACATCCTCCACCACGAGCCGTCTTTTCTGCACTGATGTTGCCTTGTGCCATTGAGGTGCTTTTGGGACGAGCCCGAGCCCAGCTCTCCCGCGTTGGACTTAGCCAACCATATCCCGGAAATGAAGAGCAGACTTAGCAGACTCTGAACGGCTTCAGATGGGTCCACTTTGTCCTCCCCGTTGCCATAAACACGGGGGGGCCGCTGTTCGAGACTGCAGTATCTTCAGATTCAGTGAGGGTCAGACACCAACCTTGCTTTAGTGCATTTGAAGAACTCTTGCCACAGGTACCTGAATGGGGTAATTCCAATTTGCCACTCCCATACAGTCCGACAGCACTCAAACATCGTGGAAGTCCAAGCCACTGTTTCACATGTGTGCTGATCATTCTTTCCAGCTTTTCCACTTTGTTGATGGGGATTTCATACATAGTTAAAGGCCACATGATTCTTGGTAGTATGCCAAATTGGAAGCACCACAGCTTGAGTTTTCCTGGTAGCAAGGTCTTGTTGATGCGAGCTATGTGCATGATGGTATCCTTTTTCAGTTGTTCAAATTGCTCGGTGTCATTGAGCTTTGCGTCATACCATCGGCCCAAACTCTTCACTGGCATTTCTGAAACAGTTTGAACAGGTATTCCGTTAATATGAAATCTTTGATCCTTGACTTGACCTTTGACAATGGAGATGCTTCTGCACTTGCTGGGTTTAATTTTCATCCTTGCCCATGTGATGTTTTGATGAAGTTTTTCCAGAAGTCTCTTATTGCAGGGGATAGTTGTTGTTATATCGTTCATATAGGCTGGTACTGGTGGCAATCGCTGACCACACTGTAACTGTTTTCCTCCCACAACCCATTTTGATGCTCTGATAATGAGCTCCATTGCCATAGTGAAGGTCAATGGGGAGATGGTGCACCCCGCCATGATGCCTACTTCCAGTGGTTGCCACGCTGTGGTAAAGTCTGATGTTGTGAGACAAAGTTGCAGATCCTGGAAGTAGTTTTTTTTAATCAGATTTGTTATTATTGCCGGCACCTGAAAGAATTCAAAAGCAGTACACAGTAGCGAATGAGGAACTGATCCATAGGCGTTGGCCAGATTGAGGAACAAGACATGCAGATTCTTTCGTTCTTTCTTAGCAGTCCGGATTTGATGCCATATGACGCTGGTATGTTCAAGGCATCCCGACAAGCCTGCTATGCCAGCCTTTTGGATTGACGTATCAATGAAATGGTTTTGTTTCAGATACTTTGTAAGTCTTTTTGCCACCACACTGAAAAAGATCTTGCCCTCTATGTGAACATGGTTTTGTGACTGAGGAACTTCATATGTTATTTTGGTACTAAATTTCATAAAATAGAATATGGTAAATTCTCAGAGCCGTCAAAATTCTGTATTTGCACAATTTATTTGGAAATAAACTACACTTTAAATGTTTTGATTTAAATACTTCTAAAGAATCTTGATTTAATTGCTTCTAAATAGATAGATAACTCTTACTCTCTGCTTGCACATTTCCTTCCTTTCTCTGTAATTTTAATCTGCTGGAGTTTTAAGCCAGGTTTCATTCTGAGTCTAAGGTAGACACAAAATGCGCGGGTAGACACCTGTCTCCCTGTAAGCTTTAAAGGGTAGGAGTATAGACACAAATGCTGGAATAACTCAGCAGGACAGGCAGCATATCTGGAGAGAAGGAATGGGTGATCTTTTGGGGCGAGACCCTTCTTCAGTCTGAAGAAACATCACCCATTCCTTTCTCTCCAGAGATGCTGCCTGTCCCGCTGAGTTCCTCCAGCATTTTGTGTCTTCCTTCGATTTAAACCAGCATCTGCAGTTCTTTCCTATTCATTCTGAGTTTTATGTTTTTCTAACATCTTTAGAAGTTCTTGAAAGACATTGGCAATTGGCAAGTTGTGAAAAGAGTTTTCCATGTATTCCTAAATGTTACTATACAATTCTAAAGGTGAAAGAGCACAAAACGGAGATTTTGCTGGGAACAGGCATAGACCACTCTGAAGCCTATTTTACATACCGGAACTTTGTTTTTCTCTACACCTTCCCAATGTGGACTGGTTCAGTAATGATGAATCAACTAAGATAGCACAAAGTGCTTGTGTAACTAATTTGGTTAGGCAGCATCTTTGGAAAGATTTTTGATATGTGACATTTTGTCGGGTACACAGATGCCACCTGACCCGCTGAGCTATTCCAGCACTTTGTGCCTTTTTTTTGTACACCGACATCTCCAATTCCTGGTGTCTCCATCAACTAAGGTGGGGTGAGCAATGGCCAGATCTAACCTGCTGCCTTGCCACTAAACCAATGGCAGCAACCCTGCTGGATGCACAAGGCCTTCCCGTTTTAAGCCTCTTTGCTCTCAATCCTGGTCTTCCATCCTTTTGGTTTCACATCAAGGTAAGTGAAAGCTGGAAGTTATGCCTGATCTTCAGCGGCCTCCAGTGGTCCCTCCAGAGATGTCAGGAGGACCAAGGGAAATTGAACAGAGCAAGTACGTTAGCTTCGAGTCTCACTAATGTCCTCAATCACAGAGGCCCAGGAGGCGTTGGTGAGGGAGGAACTGAAATCCGTAACATCCTAAATCAGTAACGTTCTATTCAATTAACTGGGCTTGAGGAAGCCGCCGATTGGTGGACTGAGTACGCAGCTGATTGGCAGTCAGATTCCAGCAGTTTGTAGTGTACTGTACTTTGTATTTTATATTGTATTTTTGTATTGTATATTGTATTTTGTGTTGTATCTAGGGTAAGGGAAGTATGAGTGCCAGGGCAGTTTACTGTTCTGGATGTCAGATGTGGGAGGTCTTGGAGTCGGTTAGCCCTCCAGAAGTCCACATCTGCGCCAGGTGTGTCGAGATGGAGCTCCTAAAGGAGTGTGTTAGTAACCTGGAGCAGCAGCTCGATGACCTCCGTCTTGTCAGGGAGAGTGAGGAGGTCATACAGAGGAGCTACAGGGAGGTAGTCTCTCCAAAACCACAGGAGGCAGACAAGTGGGTCACGTTTAGGAGAGGCAAGGGGCAGAGGCGGGCGCTAGAGAGTACACCAGTGGCTGCACACCATGGAAATAAGTACTCCTGTTTGAGTGCTGTTCGGGGGGACAGCCTACCTGGGGGTAGCAACAGCGACCCTGTTGCAGACACCGGCCGTATTGCTCAGAAGGGTAAGGAAAAGAAGAGGAGGGCAGTAGTAATAGAGGACTCTATAGTTAGGGGGTCAGATAGGCGATTCTGTGGGCGCAGTCTGGAGACCCGGATGGTAGTTTGCCTCCCTGGTGCCAGGGTCCAGGATGTGTCTGAACGTGACCAAGATATCCTGAAAAGGGAGGGAGAGGAGCCTGAGGCCGTGGTACATATTGGTACCAATGACATAGGTAAAAAAAAGATGAAGAGATCCTGAAAGGAGAATTTAGGGAGTTAGGAAGAGAGTTAAGGAAAAGAACCGCAAACATAACAATCTCAGATTCCTTCCTGTGCCACGCGACAGTGAGGTAGGAATGGAGCAAGGTGGAGGATAAATGCCTGGCTGAAGGACTGGTGCAGAGGGCAGGGATTCAAGTTTCTGGATCAATGGAACCTCTTTTGGGGAAGGTAGTGACCTGTATAAAAAAGGACGGGTTGCACTTGAACCCGAGGGGGAACCAGTATCCTGGCAGGGAAATTTGCAAAGGCTACCGGGGGGACTTTAAACTAGAACGTTGGGGGGAGGGACTCAAATAGAGAAAGCCAGTAGACAGGGTCTGAGGCAGGAGGCAGAGAGGTTTACGGGGAAGAAGAAAAAAATACAGACCCATCATGTAGGGGGGAAAGAAGAAAAAAATAATAGAGAATATGAGGTGGTGGGTTTCCAGGGCAAAAATCAAAAGGGACCACTTGTCAACATAATTGTATAAGGAGTAAGAGTGTTGTTAAAAACAAGCCTGAAGGCTTTGTGTCTCAATGCAAGGAGCATTTCGTTAATAGGTGGACGAGTTGAATGTGCAGATAGCTATTAATGACTTATGCTATAGTTGGGATCACGGAGACATGGCTCCAGGGGGACCAAGGCTGGGAGCTGAACATCCAGGGATATTCAATATTCAGGAGGGATAGACAGAAAGGAAAGGGAGGTGGGGTAGCGTTGCTGGTGAGAGAGGATATTAATGCAATAGAAAGGAAGGACATTAGCTTGGAGGATGTGGAATCAATATGGGTAGAGCTGCGAAACTGTAAGAGGCAGAAAACGCTAGTGGGAGTTGTGTTCAGGTCACCCAACAGTAGCAGTGGAGTTGGGGATGGCATCAAACAGGAAATTAGAAATGCGTGCAACAAGGGTAAAACAGTTATAATGGGTGACTTCAATCTACATATCGATTGGGTGAATCAAATGGGCAGGGGTGCTGAGGAAGAGGATTTCTTGGAATGTATGTGGGATAGTTTTCTAAACCAACGTAGAGGAACCAACGAGAGAGCAGGCTATTCTAGACTGGGTATTGAGTAATGAGGAAGGGTTAGTTAGCAGTCTTGTTGTGTGGGGGCCCTTGGGCAAGAGTGACCATAATATGGTTCAGTTCTTCATTAGGATGGAGAGTGACATAATTAAGTCAGAAACAAAAGGTACTGAACTTAAACAAAGGTAACTTTGAAGGTATGAGAAGTGATTCCTCACCTAATCTGAGGAAAGACATTCTTGCCATAGAGGGAGTACAGAGAAGGTTCACTAGACTGATTCCATGAGAAGTATGGCCAAGATAGACTGGCAAGTGATTCTTAAAGGGTTGACAGTGGATGAGCAATGGAAGGCATTTAAAGACTGCATGGATGAACTACAACAATTGTTCATCCCAGTTTGGTAAAATAATAAATCAGGGCAGGTAGTGCATCCATGGATAACAAGGAAATCAGGGATAGTATAAAAACAAAAGATGAAGCATACAAATTAGCCAGAAAACGCAGCCTACCAGAGGACAGGGAGAAATTCAGAGTTCAGCAGAGGAGGACAAAGGGCTTAATTAGGAAAGGGAAAATAGATTATGAAAGAAAACTGGCAGGGAACATAAACTGACAGCAAATGTTTTATAGATATGTGAAGAGAAAGAGATTAGTTAAAACAAATGTAGGTCCCTAGCAGTCAGAAACAGATGAATTGATCATGGGGAACAAGGACATGGCAGACCAATTGAATAACTACTTTGGTTCTGTCTTCACTAAGGAAGAGTGAAAACAGGGAATTACAGACCAGTTAGTCTAACATCGGTAGTGGGGAAACTGCTAGAGTCAGTTATTAAAGATGGGAGGGAGGTTCTACTGCAGTTGTACGGGGTTTTGGTGAGACCACACATGGAGTATTGCGTACAGTTTTGGTCTCCAAATCTGAGAAAAGACATTCTTGCCATAGAGGGGGTACACAGAAGGTTCGCCAGACTGATTCCTGGGATGTCAGGACTTTCATATGAGGAAAGACTGGATAGACTTGGCTTGTACTCGCTAGAATTTAGAAGATTGAGGTGGGATCTTATAGAAACGTACAAAATTCTTAAGGGGTTGGATAGGCTAGATGCAGGAAGATTGATCCCGATGTTGGGGAGGTCCAGAACAAGGGGTCACAGTCTAAGGATAAGGGGGAATTCCTTTAGGACCGAGATGAGGAAAACATTAAAGATGGGATGGCAGTACATTTGGAAAGTGGTGAAATTATTAGACAAAGTCAGCATGGATTTATGAAAGGTAAATCATGTCTGACGAATCTTATAGAATTTTTCGAGGATGTAACTAGCAGAGTGGTAAGGGAGAACCAGTGGATGTGTTATATCTAGACTTTCAGAAGGCTTTCGACAAGGTCCCACATAAGAGATTAGTATGCAAACTTAAAGCACACGGTATTGGGGGTTCAGTTTTGATGTGGATAGAGAACTGGCTGGCAGACAGGAAGCAAACGGTAGGAGTAAACGGGTCCTTTTCAGAATGGCAGACAGTGACTAGTGGGGCACCGCAAGGCTCAGTGCTGGGACCCCAGCTATTTACAATATATATTAATGATTTGGACGAAGGAATTGAATGCAACATCTCCAAGTTTGCGGATGACGCTAAGCTGGGGGGTAGTGTTATGTGTGAGGAAGATGCTAGGAGGCTGCAAGGTGACTTGGATAGGCTGGGTGAGTGGGCAAATGCATGGCAGATGCAGTATAATGTGGATAAATGTGAAGTTATCCACTTTGGTGGCAAAAACAGGAGGGTAGATTATTATCTTAATGCCGGCAAATTAGTAAAAGGGGAGATGCAATGAGACCTGGGTGTCATGGTACACCAATCATTGAAAGTAGGCATGCAGGTGCAGCAGGCAGTGAAGAAAGCAAATGGTATGTTAGCATTCATAGCAAAAGGATTTGAGTATAGGAGCAGGGAGGTTCTACTGCAGTTGTACAGGGTTTTGGTAGACCACACCTGGAGTATTGCGTACAGTTTTGGTCTCCAAATCTGAGAAAAGACATTCTTGCCATAGAGGGAGTACAGAGAAGGTTCACCAGACTGATTCCTGGGATGTCAGGACTTTCATATGAGGAAAGACTGGATAGACTTGGCTTGTACTCGCTAGAATTTAGAAGATTGAGGGGGGATCTTATAGAAACATACAAAATTCTTAAGGGGTTGGATAGGCTAGATGCAGGAAGATTGTTCCCGATGTTGGGGAGGTCCAGAGCAAGGGGTCACAGTTTAAGGATAAGGGGGAATTCCTTTAGGACCGAGATGAGGAAAACATTTTTCACACAGAGAGTGGTGAGTCTCTGGAATTATCTGCCACAGAAGGTAGTTGCCAGTTCATTGGCTATATTTAAGAGGGAGTTAGATGTTGCCCTTGTGGCTAAAGGGATCAGGGGGTATGGAGAGAAGGCAGGTACAGGATACTGAGTTGGATGATCAGCCATGATCATATTGAATGGTGGTGCAGGCTCGAAGGGCCGAATGGCCTACTCCTGCACCTATTTTCTATGTTTCTATGTTTCTATGTTTCAATCAAATACCTCGTCGCTTTTAATATGTTTATTGTGCCTAGCAATTGCTGTACTCACGATTCCCTCAGAATACGGCAATGCTGTTTGGGATGCTGCTAAATTAGCCTCCTGCCCAATTTCCACCAAACATTTGATAGATCTTCCTTTGCAAATTAAGAACCCGCCTTGCTTTTGAAACTTGTTCAATGTCATACATAGGATGCTATAATCACACTTCTCAAAGAATTCACATCCTGAACTTCAACTTTCAAAAAGACATGCAATTCCAACTGAAGCATACATTCTGATGTGTATCAAATATTTGGAGGGTGTGAGAGATGGTAAAACGTGTGCAAATCCTGGCAGGGCTAAATTCCACATGATGGATTGTTAATTAAGCACATCCATGGGGATTCATATTTTGGATGGAAATAATAAAAAAACTAAGATCTAGTTAGTTCAAGATGCCACAGAGAGAATATGTTAAGGCAGGGGAAAACAGGAAGACAATAGGTGCAGGTGTAGGCCATTCGGCCCTTCGAGCCAGCACCACCATTTAATGTGATCATGGCTGATCATCCCCAATCAGACCCAGAACATGTTAAGGCAGGAGAAGACAGGAAGTGGATCAGCCAGCACGTAACACCAGTACCATCCTTGTTTTCAATTTGCAGCCAGGACTTAGGTTCTGAAAACCGTTTGAACTTAATTGCAATTGTAATTTAAAACAAATTCAAAGGGTCAACAGAACTGAAAGCGGAAGTTCTGAAATTACTGCATAGTCTAAATACAATCTGCTCCTTGGGTAGACCCAGAGGATTGAGGTTGACCTGCTTCCACACTGGTTTTGTGGATTCTGTAGAGCTGAATGTGGCCAATGTGAGGACTATAGACTATGCTACAGAAAGGGGTGGTGGTGGCTAATGGGTAGTTGATGAGGTGGTGTGATTCGTCTACCATCTACGTGCTGTTTCTACGTGTTTCCAATAGATTGTCTCAAGGTTTGTATCATTCCCAATGCTCCCTCTCCACTTGGACTGGTGGTAACCCATAGATTCCCAAGAGTCAGTGAGAATGTTGTATTTGCAGAAGGAAGTAAAGAGCACACCATTGAATCTTTTCCTCTGTCCAACTGGCAATCTCCTTTCATGGCCGAGCTCAGAATAGAGCATCTGCTTTGGGGAAACTGGTATTCAGTATGCCACCCTCATGGACTAGTCAACAGTGCTGATTGAGAGAAGCCGGGAGCTCTCAATGCTGGGAGTGACAGCATGGTTCATTTATCATTTCAGTGAAGTGGATGATTTTGATAGATTTATTGATTGTTTGAAAGACATGGCACGGAATCAGGTTCTTTGGCACACCAAGTGCACGCCAACCATTAATCATTCAGTCACTCTAGTTCTATGTTAATTCCACTTTTGCATCCATTCCCTACACAATAGAGGCGAATTACCCTACAATTTGGGATGGTCCCTGGGTGGACGTGAGGATGAAGGTATATGGAGACACATTTCTTTCCATCCACCTCTTTTGGCCTTCCGCAGAGACAACTCCCTCCGCAAATCTTTGGCGCACTCATCCCTTCCCACCCAAACCATCCCCTCCCCAGGTACTTACTTCCATCCCGGAACCCCAGCTGTCTTTCTAGGTGAGACCGAGGTTCACTTGTACCGCCTCTAACATCATCTACTGCATCCGGCAGCATCTGTGGAGGAAATGGTCAGGCAACATGGTGTTTTCATGTCTATTAAAGTTGTTTTGATGTACAGTCTTTTACCTAGAGTAAGGAGATCAAGATGAGGACATAGGTTTAAGGTGAGAGAGAAAAGATTTAATAGGAGCCTGAGGGCAAATTTGTCACACATAGGATGGTGCGTATATGGGAAAAAAAGCTGCCAGAGGAGATACTATCACAACAGGGGCAGGTACTATCACAACATTTAAAAGGCATTTGGACAGACACATTATCTGAATGGTGGCCTATTAGGAAAAGGGGAAATGCAACTAGACCTGGGTGTCATGGTACACAAGTCATTGAAAGTAGGCATGCTGGTGCAGCAGGCGGTGAAGAAAGCGAATGGTATGTTAGCATTCATAGCAAAAGGATTTGAGTATAGGAGCAAGGAGGTTCTACTGCAGTTGTACAGGGTTTTGGTGAGACCACACCTGGAGTATTGCATACAGTTTTGGGCACCTAATCTGAGGAAAGACATTCTTGCCATAGAGGGAGTACAGAGAAGGTTCACTAGACTGATTCCTGGGATGTCAGGACTTTCATATGAAGAAAGACTGGATAGACTCGGCTTGTACTCGCTAGAATTTAGAAGATTGAGGGGGGATCTTATAGAAACTTACAAAATTCTTAAGGGGTTGAACAGGCTAGATGCAGGAAGATTATTCCCGATATTGGGGAAGTCCAGAACAAGGGGTCACAGTCTAAGGATATGGGGGAAGTCTTTTAGGACCGAGATGAGGAAAACATTTTTCACAGTGGTGAATCTCTGGAATTCTCTGCCACAGAAGGTAGTTGAGGCCAGTTCATTGGCTATATTTAAGAGGGAGTTAGATGTGACCCTTGTGGCTAAGGGGATCAGGGGGTATGGAGAGAAGGCAGGTACAGGATACTGAGTTGGATGATCAGCCATGATCATATTGAATGGCGGTGCAGGCTCGAAGGGCCGAATGGCCTACTCCTGCACCTATTTTCTATGTTTCTATGTAAGGTTTGAGGAACATGAGCCAAACTTGGGCAGGCGGGACTAGTGTCGAAGGGGCATTTTGATCAGCATGGGCAAGTTGGGCCAAAGGGTCTATCCCATGGTCTACGACTATACATAGAGTCATGGTGTGGGAAAACACAGGTAATAATCTGCACCTGGCAAAGTTCCACCAGCAACAATGAAGTAAAGGAGCAGATAATATGTTAACTGTGGGAACATTTAGCCGAGAACTTGCAGCAAGCTCCCACCTGCTGTTCATACATTATATGAAATCAGGAAGCAGGAATGCTCCTCCATGTACTATAAAAAAACAAGCAAGTGCCAGTACATTTGCAACCTCCCTCTCCACTGCAGATAATTTCCCCTGTGGCACCAAGGACTCTGTCTTTATGCCAACTCATGTATTGCCCTCCTCAAGTGGCAACATGCAGCAGAACGCCTGTTTGACAGTACAGCTCTCGAGGGCCACTTACGTATGATAGGAATTCAGCCTTGGTTTGTGTTTCACACTGAGGCAGACAGGCATCTGGGGCTAATACTCAGTTGCATTTGTGACTGGATTTAACACAAGGTAAATACCTACCATAATATAATTTACAGCGTTAGTTGTTAACATTAATAGATTAATGGAGGATAACCTCAATTCTGTTCATTATTGACAAAGGATCATTTTAAACTGTATGCTTAAAATACTGAGTCTCGCAAGATAGTCCTTGATAGGAGTTCAGACTTAAAGGAAATGGCATTCAGCATTGACACTGGCAGAATCACCAATTCATCAGTATTAATTTCCTGACTAAAAACATAATTTGAAGAGCGTTCCGCTCACTTGGATGTGACTCCGGTTCCGAAGCTGCCCTGAGGCCTGTGACAGATGGGATAGGCTGACTACCGTGTCTGTCACTTCAGCTCATCTGCAGGAAGTACCACCAGGGAGGTAAGAGATATCGTGGAGCAGTTCTGTGCACACCAGGTGCTCCCATTTAAATTATAACAATGAGCAAAAGCAGAGAAAAGAAGTATGGAAAACCAAGACAAATAATATATTGGAAATTATTCCAAGGTACAATTAAGCTTTGTCGCATTTAACAATAAAAAAAATGATTGTAAGATAGAATCCAGGAATAGCAAAATAACAGGCTAATGACCTGACACTGTTAAAATTTGCAATATCCTTACTGGAATAATGTGACCTCTTAAGGAGGTAAAGATTAAAAATGATGACTTAATTACGTAATTATTCAACACAAAATTGTGGGAAAAGAGTTTTAACATATTATTTGCAAATAGATCAAATTATATTTGGAAAATAGAAAAGTAATACATTTAACGTGCGAGAGTCTTTGAACTGATTTTAAAAAGCTCGAAGCATCAATGATTCTTTGTGCAATTTAGTGAAATAGCAGACACAATTGCTTTAATAATTAGACTTTGCCCACTTTTGGTGGACTTAGCATGGACCATGCAGAATACTAATGCCCACTTAGTTCTCTTGAAATAATTTATTTGAGATTTGGCAAAAGTCTATAAAAACAACACTATGATGTTTTGCACATAGAATCGTGTGCTAATACAGGTCCTCTGTGCTTCCAATTCTGAGCTGTATGCTGCAAAATTGCTAATCTAATAGCCAGTCTGAAGAAGGTTTCTGACCTGATATGTGACCTATCCTTTTTCTCCAGAGATGCTGCTGATCTGCTAAGTTACTCCAATTTGTGTCTTTCATCACTATTTCGATCACTGGAGATGAATGAAAATTCATGTGAACACAGCATAAAAGGGGACCATTGAAGTGAGGGGGAAAAGGCAGGAAAAGGGGAAATAGTGACATGTGTGACATAGTGACATAGTGACACCCCCCCCCACCACACACACACACACACACACACACACACACACACACACACACACACACACACACACACACACACACACACACACACTAGAATCAATCCCAATCAATTCCTCTGGAATGAGTTGTGGACTGATGGGAGGGTCAGTGATGGTAGGTTGCAGCTCAGAACTAGTTTGAGAACTGGTTTGGTAGGTTGCAGCTCAGAACTGGTTTGAGGGAAGTCAACGACTTTACTTTTCATAATGCTGACCACTAACAATAGTGTAACTGAAGTTAAGAATCAAATGGAGATTATGGGAGTTTACTGACTAAGAGCACAGCTAGAGTAGTCAATGCTGGTTCTATTGCCATAGATTAGTGAATAAACATGCTGAACATTAATTTAAATCAGTCACCCAGATGACCCAAACAAAAGTTCTGAGATCTATTTTCTCTATTTTGTGTACAGTATAGTTCAGTGTTTAGTGCAGAGATTTCCCTTTTCCCCTTTCATTTTCCTTTCCTTCATTTCATTTCCCTTTTGATATACTAGCATCTACAGTCCCTTGTTTCTACAGAGTCGCAATTTTTGAGAAGTGTACTTCCTGCTATTTTTCTCACTCCTGTCCTATTCATAACAATGATAGGGATCACCCTATCATTCCACTTCCACTTCCACTTTGAAGTTCTTCTCTATCCAGGGCTCCTGAGATGCTCCCTGACCCACTGAGCTACCTCAGCACTTGGCGATTTACTCTAGATTCCAGCATCTGCAGTTCTTTGTGTCCCAACTTCCACTCCCACCTGCCTTTTCATTGATAGGATAGGATTACCTCTGTAAGTTCAGCGGGGTTCCAGCACTAATCAGACCTTCTCCATTCCTTCCCTCTCAGCATTCCGAAGGGATCTTTTCCTCCACTCTCCCCTCTCTACAAGTCACCCTCGTTATCAAGATTAACAAGTTATCAGTTGTTCATGCATTTAGGAAATGTAACATCCAACCTTTTCTGTAATCCCTTCCTACCATTCAAGTGCCCTTCTATATAATATAGAAACAAAGTTCTGAAGATGCTGGTTTACCAAGGTAGGACACAAAATGCTGGAGTAACTCAGCGGGTCAAGTAAAATCCCTTGAGAACATGGACAGCCAACGTTTCGGGTCGGGGACCTACTTCAGATTGAAGAAAGGCCCCAAACCGAAATATCGCCCATCCATGTTCTCCAGGGATGCCGCCTGACCCACTGAGTTACTCCAGCATTTTGTGTCAGTCCTTCCATATAAAGTCCTTCTTCGAATGTAATATATTGCATTTGGTGCCTATGATGCAGTTTCTTCTAAATTGGAGAAACTAATCAGAGATTGAGATATCTCTTTGCAGAACACTTCTGTTTAGTCCTCTCCCACTCTGTTCTCTGTCTTTGGCCTCTGACTTTGTTCTGCACATGGTCAACGAGCAGCAGCTTATCATTTGTCTGGGCACATCAGTCATCTGGACTTAATATTGAATATAACAATTTCAGGTGAGGCTCTGTACTCTCCCGCTGCGCAGATGTGGCTGTACCTTTCTGTTTCAATTTGTTTCAATTTTCTCTGCTGACTGCTGGTTTAAAAAAATATGTTACCCTGGCAATTTTGGTCTGCACTCGATCACAAGCATTCCTTCTCTTTCCTACACCATCCCCCTCCCTACAACTTTAAGCACAATTCATTTTGTGCAGGAGGCTAAGAGGTGATCTTATAGAGGTGCATACGATTATGAGGTAAATGCACAGTGATTTTAGAAACATAGAAACATAGAAATTAGGTGCAGGAGTAGGCCATTCGGCCCCTAGAGCCAGCACTGCCATTCAATATGATCATGACTGATCATCCAGAATCAATACCCTGTTCCTGCTTTCTCCCCATATCCCTTGATTCCGTTAGTAAGTTAATTTATACCCAGCGATAGAGTTGCTGCCTTACAGCGCTTGAAGCGCCGGAGACCGGATTCAATCCCGACTAAGAGTGATGTCTGTACAGAGTTTGCACGTTCTCCTCGTGACCGGGTGGGTTTTCTCAGAGATCCTCGGTTTCCTGCCACACTCCAAAGACATACAGGTTTGTAGATTATTTAGCTCGGTATAAATGTAAATTGTCCCGAGTGTGTGCCGGGTAGTGTTAATGTGCGGGGATCGCTGGTCAGCACGGACCCGGTGGGCCGAGGGGCCTGTTTCTGCACTGTTTCTCTAAATTAAACTAAACTAAACTAACCTAATGCTGAATGTTCCCAGCATTACTATGTTTCTTTCAAAATTCCAGCTTCTGCGTGTTTAATGTTTCAATTCCTTTAACTTTTGCTCAACCATATGTTTTATCTGACCACCTCCTCAACCATTTCCCACCACCACCACAACACACATATGGTATCCATCCCAAGTCGTGCAAGTGCACATTGCATGACTTTTCCGACATGGCCCAGAGATGCTTTGTGTAACTCCAGGATAAGCTATATTTTATCACCAGGTATTATAATATAAAACCATAGTTTGGAATCCTCGGCAATCCAAGGAATTAATTTGGGAAATTAGTATTGTAATAATCAGTGTTATACTGTTATTACAATGAGTAGTTCATTGTTCAATTTTCATAAATTTATCGTTTTCCCTGTTTGGATTTACAACATGCCAAATTACACTGATTCATTTTAAATTGTCTTTATTTAGAATTTTTTATTATCGCAAAACATTTTATGAATGGGCTAGTTTAAAAGAAAGAAACTTAGTTCATGGCATACAGTGTTGTTTGGGGTCAGTTAGAATCTGAATATGTCTTGGAACTTGACTGAAATGTGGCCACTTCATATTAAGTGCATCTGTGCTACCAAAGCAGGGAAATAAGGGGCCTGACCCACTTTCACGACCTAATTCATAAACTTTTTTACTCGTGGACATTTTTCATCAGGCTAGAAAAACACCCCGATCTACTTGATGCCACGAGTACCTACGACTAGCATCACGACCTACCTACGACCTACCTACGACCTCGTGACAACCATGCTGCGAGTACGAGTCAAGGGCTATCTCAGCAGAGGTCGTGAAAGTGGGACAGGCCCTTAAAGCTGGCATCTACACTGTTACCAGTATCCCCACTGGGAATATACTCAGTCAAAATGCAGCAACTGACTGGTGGTGTGTGATGGATATTCTCTATCCACACTCGAAAGGCTTATGCCAACCTCAGTTTTCTAGCACAGCAGCAGAGAGTGACTGAGGTTCAAAGAGCTGATTGTGGAGTAGGACAAGATTCTGACCAGTGCATTGGTGACAATGATGACTTTAAGATTATGAACCTCATGACTCAAGAACTAATATAAAAAAACCCAGAAACTCCACAGTAACCTTATCAAGATTGTGATGTTAGTAAAGACACAAGAAAAGCCCACATTGATGTAATCTAGTCATGCCATGCACTTGCCCAGCCAGTGTAATCATCACATACCGATGATGGCGAGCAGTAGAAAACAGTATAAATGATGACTTCCGGTGGCGCTATGGAGGACTAGAAGGCAACGCCAGCCACCTCCGTGAAAAAACGAGAAAAAACCGGGGAGAAAATGGGGAAAAAACCTACCTGCTGCTCCTGCTGCTTCTGCATCTGCTGCTTCGACACCGGCTGCCGTGAGTGACGTCATCAGGCGTGCGACCGTAATGTCAACACAGAGCAGCCCACCAGGGAGATCCAGACTCCGATTTTTTTTAAAAATGGCTGAACAAGAACAAGGCCTGATTGAAGCCTCGGCCTCAGGTAGGACACAGTCCCTAGAAGATGTGTCTAAAAAAATCGAAAAAAAAATCGGAATTGGAAGAACTCAACATTTTTTTTGTGCAAGAAATGAAAGAAAGAAATGAAGTCTGAATTAAAGATGGAATTGGAAAAAATGAACTTTATGGAAGAAATGAATAAAATCAAGATTCAGATGAAGGAGTTAAAATCTGAAATTAATCTCTCGACTATGGATTTATCAGAAATGCTCCGAAAGGAAATTACAGAAGTAGTGACGGAAAAATTTGCAAGTATAATGGAAGAGCTGCATAAAAAAAATTGAAAAAAAAGGTGGAAAAGGAAATGGAACCAGTGCTGGAAGAAATTAAGCTACAATCAACATCCATAAAAGACGTTGAAGATTTAGTCCAAACAAATACTCAGACTACGAAAACACTCGTCAAAGAAAGTCAACGATTATCTGACTTACTGGGCAAAGTTACTGATAAGTGTACTGAGCTGGAAGGATGCCAGAGAAGGCAGAACCTAAGGATCGTGGGTATTCGAGAAGGGAGAGAAAAGAACCAAGATACCCGAGAGTTTACTGCAAACTTACTACAACAGGTTTTATCTCTGGAAGAAAAGCCTTTGCTAGCCCGAGCACACAGAGTAATGAGACGTTATACAAAGCATGATGCTCCTCCAAGCCAAATGATAGTAAAAGTCCAGTATGATTATGTTTTGGAAGATATGATGAATAAAGTTGTAAAAAGTAGAAATCTTAAATATGAAGAAGATTCGATCAGTATCTACCGAGACTATCCAGCAGAGGTCTCTAAGAAACGGAATGCGTTTAAAGAAACCAAAAGAATTCTGAGGGAAGTGAAGAATCTGAAGTACACTTTGAGATACCCAGCCACACTGAGAGTCAGCTACAATCAGGAAGAACATTATTTTAAAAATCCAGAGGACACATTGAGATTTGCCCAAAGGATTAAGGAGCGAGAAGAAGACTGAATGGAACCTTCAAAGATGAATTAAAGGAACAATTAAACCGTATTTTCAAGATTGGTTGAAGACTCCAATAGACTATGGACTTGTTTCATCTAAAGAAGACGGAGAAGGAGGCGGATGGGAAAATCGAGGAGATTTGGATTGAAGACTTTTCCATGGATACTAATAATTAAAATACTATCACTACTAGTTTAATAATTAACATATATTAACATATATAAACATATATTAAATTTAATACACTGGTATCATTAATAATTAGAGTTAATAATTGCTAATTATTGATTAATAATTAATAATTAATTATAGCCGACTAACTTAGAATTAAGTAAATAGTAAATATAAATATACAAATATAAACTTTGACTTCATTTATCTCCCCTGGTATTTTTTATTTCTTTTTTACTTTTTATTTTTTCCATAAATTGGGTCTTTTTTCATTATTTTTTTTAATTTTAATTTTTTTTTCCTTTTTATTATATATTTTTATTATTATAGTTTACTAATAGGCATTAAGTATATATATATTACTACATACTTGACTATGAACTTTTTACACATTATAGTTTAGTACCCCCGGTTAAAATAATATATATATATTTTTTTAAATATTTATTTTTAGTGAATCATGGAGATGGACAACATTTAACATGCACTACGGAAGTCCTTAGATTGCTAGCCATGTTAGTATGACTAACACTAACTACACTTATACTAGATGTAGTTTTTTCTTTCTTTGTGCACTCTACTAATCTCTTAATCTATCCCTTTTTAAATACTATTTCTGATCATTACTATTATTATTTTATATTTGAGTGGAATTATAAATTAATGCAAAGGAGATATATATGTGAGAGAAAATCAAGGGTTTTGAAATTCGTCTATTCGAAGTTCAGGTGTAAGGTCTGGTATGTCGAACTGTACCATTTGCTCTATTATACATCCCTTTAGATAAAAGATGCAAGACTTACATACGAATACAGGGAATGGAGGAATAACGTTTTGTAGTTGGAATGTTAAAGGTATTAACTAACCAATTAAGAGGGGTAAGGTATTAGCACATTTAAAAACACTTAAAATAGACATTGCATTTATCCAAGAGACACATCTAAAAAAAGAGGCAGAACATAGATTAAAGGCCAAATGGATTGATAAAGTATATCACTCTTCTTTCACACACAAATCTAGAGGTGTAGCAATATTAATTCGTAAAGGCACTGCATTTAAACATACTTCAATAATAACTGATAGTGACGGTAGATATATTATTGTAATAGGAGAATTATAGACACAAAAAATGATTTTTGTCAATATATATGGCCCAAATTTTGATAGTTTTTAAAAAATATATTTAATACCATCCCTGAATTATCAGAATACAATCTAATAATTGGAGGAGATTTAAACAGCACACTAGATCCTTATTTGGATAGATCATCAAAAGAACGGAAACTTAAATCGCATTCCAGTGAGTTAATAAATGCATATATAGACACTAGTAATATTAAAAATGTTTGGAGATTGCAAAATCCAACAGGACGAGAATACTCATTTTACTACCCATGCAATAAAACTTATTCAAGAATAGATTATTTTCTGGTAGATTCAAAACTCAT
Source organism: Okamejei kenojei (assembly GCA_035221665.1). Lineage (NCBI taxonomy): Eukaryota > Metazoa > Chordata > Chondrichthyes > Rajiformes > Rajidae > Okamejei > Okamejei kenojei. Next base: position 107,968,990 of record CM069133.1, on the reverse strand, counting down.
TCCACTTGCGTATAATAGTAAGATTAAACAAGAACTTACCAGTTCGAAGTTTGATCGTTATTTTATGAGGAGTTACGATGAGGGATTACGTGAAGAACTCGCCTCACGCTGGCAACGGCATACTTCAAAGCAGCGGCATGAAAAACACAGAACACCAAAAGCCGGAGTAAGTAGTAACATAGTAAGGCTCATAAAAGACTTAGAACTACCATTTGATCATTTATTTTATGAGGGTGGGAGCGGAGAGGGCACGTAATCCCTCATCGTAACTCCTCATAAAATAACGATCAAACTTCGAACCGGTAAGTTCTTGTTTAATCTTACTATTTTACTTCGGAGTCACGTGAGTGACTACGTGAAGATTTTAAAGCTTTCTGTGTTTTTTTATGTCGTAGAATCAATCCGTACGACAGTCCGGCTAAGTAAACACATACATGAGAAACCAGACTAATGTTAGATCATTTCACAATTAACTTTTTAATGGTTTAAAGACCATATAATAACCCTCCTTATATCTGAGGGAAAAATGATTACAAGTGATAAAAGATAGAAGTGACTACACCATTGATTATAGCAATTAATAGTAAACAAAGCAGGTGATTATAGTGCTCCCAACACCGCGTGTCCAAAGCTTGTCATAGTGTGAACAGGTTTATTGTAGAACTTTGAAAAAAGTTTCTTCTTTACTCCACCCTGCGACTTTTAAAATATGCTCGAGAGGTACGTCCCGCCCCTTCGCCGCGGACGTAGCTGCCGCCCTGGTGGAGTGAGATTTGAACACATCAGTGTCTACTCCCGCTAAAAACCAACACCTGTTTTCAACCATTTTGAGATAGTTTGAACTGACGCTTTTGTGTGTGGTCTTTTGTGCGTAACCATTAACGCTTTTTCATTTCCTCGAAGGGTGTCAGTAACTTTAATATATTCGTTCAAATGTTTAACCACACACAAAGTAGGATCAATATGATAAGCTTGAAAGGTTACCTTTGTTCCAGATCTCCCTGGTCTGCTTTGTTTGATCAACTCGTAAACATAGAACACAACATTATCTGTAGTCACATGCATACAGTCTAAACGCAACATTTGTAAAGTTTGCACTCTTTGAGCTGAGACCAGTGACATTAACATGACTAATTTCAATGTCAATCTTTCCAATGTCAACCCTTCAATTGGAGTCCATTGTCTAAGTAGCGTAAGTACAATGCTCACATCCCAAATCTCTGTGTATCTTGGTTTGGGTGGATTAATATTAAAGATTCCTTTCATGAATCTAGATATTAATGGATGCGACCCAATTGATCTCTGATCAGTCATAAGCCCTAAATAGGACGACAAGGCACTGCGTGCAGTGTTAATGGCACTGTAACTTAAATGTTGCTGAAAATGCAAATTGGCAAGGAATTCCAAAACATTTGCAATATTTACAGTATCATAAGAAATATTTGACTGTGTGCAAAAGTCTTCCCATTTCTTAATATGTGTCATATATTGCTTTTGTGTGCTATTGCGCCATGATGCAACCATCACTTCCATAGTTTGGTCCGACAATCCCAGCTCTGTAGTGGTCTGGTCAAAACCTGCAGATTAACAAATTCATATATGCATACAATGGGTAAATCTCTTTAGTTACCGGATTAGTCAAGATATCACTACAGTTAGGAATCGACATATATGGTTCTTTAATCATATTCAGCATTACTGGGAACCAAGGTTGAGTTTGGCCAATTTGGAACTACCAACAATCCAGAAGCAGAATCTTGTTCTATCTTCTTCAGGCATCTCTGAATCAAAGCAAATGGTGGAAAAGCATAAAAGAACATCTTTCCCCAGTGTAATGAAAAAAGCATCTACTGCTACTGCATCTGGATCGTGTTCCCAAGACACATAAGTAGGCAAACTGATGATTAAGCCTAGATGCAAACAAATCTATTTCTGGCAACCCAATTGGTTTACAATATTCTTAAATATTGCTGGCTTAAGCATCCATTCCGTATTATCTTTAAAAATCCTGGACCTTTCATCTGCTACCACATTGTCCTTACCCGGAATGTAGCTTGCTGAAATCCATATTTGGCGACCAATACACCATTGCCATATCTCATTGGCCAGACAATCACATGATCCTGACCTAACTCCCCCCATGTGATTAATGTATGCAACAGCCGTTTTATTGTCTAACTGTATTAACACATGTAGACCTTGTTTAGCACAACAATATGCTTTAAGTCCATAAGAAGCACCCAATAACTCCAAATAGTTAATACCATAAACTTGAAGAAACGCTTCTTCTTGAGCTTTCCATCTACCTCCACAACTGGAGGACGAATCTGTAGCCCCCCATCCGAGAGCACTAGCATCCGTTTGTAAAACCATTTCAGGTTGTTTAATCATGATATTCTTAGCAGCTTGTGGGACATTTTCAACCCACCATTGTAATTCCAACACGGCTTCTTTTGTTAATTGCATAGGCCTGTCAAAGTGACCTGCCTTCTCTTTAAGAGCCCTTATTTTGTCCCTTTGAAGATTTTGATAATGTAATGGACCAAATTCCACTGCCGGAAATGCTGCTACCAGTTTCCCAATGGTTTTCGCCACTTCTCGGATGGAGGGATAAGGTTTGTGAATGAGGTAATTACAAGTCATCAAAGATGTCATTGGCCTTCTCTGTTGGCAAAGTAACTAACATAGTCACTGAGTTAATTACAAACCTCAAAAAGTTAATTGATTGTGCTGGCTGCAGCTGGGACTTAATTGGATGAATCAAAAACCCTAGCTTTTTCAAACAAAGCTTTAGTAACTGAAACTGAGTGCTCAGCTGACTCTTGAGTATCACTAATGATCAGAATATCATCCAGATAAGCCATAACAATGTGTTTCTGTGCTCTTAATTGGGCTAAAACTGGTTTCAACAGTTTTTGTAAAGAGTCCAGGAGCCGAACTCAATCCATTTGGTAAAGCTTTAAACTGCCATAATTGCCCCAGCCAATTAAATTTTAAATACCTCCTGAAGCATTGATGAATTGCTACAGAATAATAGGCATCCTTCAAATCAATCTTAGCCATATAACACCCTGCTGAGATAAGATATTTGCAGTACTGAATGTCTCCATCTTAAAATGTTTGTATTCTACAAACTTATTCAGATCTGTAAGGTCCAGAATAATTCTGCAACCACCATCTTTTTTATCTCTTCGAAATATATTAGAGACAAATTGATGCTTATGTTCATAAGTCTTTTCAATTACGCCTTTTCCAGATAATTTGTCAATTTCCACAATTAATCTCCATTCTTTCCTCTGCAGAAAAACACATAAGCATAAGCAGGTCTATTCTGTACAGGAGGATTAACCCCTTCTTTAAAAATAAATAATGGCTCCCGAAACTGCTTGTAATACATATCGATCAGAAGTAATGTTTAAGCCAGGCATTATAAAATTTTTGCAATCTCCCTCCAACTGGAGGGTCATCCACAGTTTCTTTAAGTATATAAGTCTTTAATACCTCTCCGTATGAGCGTGGTGGTCTCCTTCTTCCGAATACAGGGAAGCACTTGCCTGCACAGCACGATAGTATTTTCGTGACAAACTTCTGCTTCTATAACGGAAATCGAAACCCCTTCGGGTCGAAAACCCCTTCTTTGTCCAAAAACAAAAGGTTTAACATTGTTAAAATATTTAGCTTCTTCATCCAACTCTTTCAGCTGTTTCGGCAGATTTTCTCCAAACAAATACCCAGGAGCTTGAACTCCACTTTCTTGACACAGCCTTGCAAATCTAGGGTGAAATATGGGCCGAATCGCCATTTTCCTCATGCAATTAATTTCATAGAATGAATTACATAATAAGCCCAAAGTATCCTTTTGAATCTTTTCCATTTCCAGATTCTCCATTTGCCTGCCATAGGCCGTAATGGCAGCAGAAATTAATTTGAGCACCTTTTGAAACTTCACTTCTAGGGCTCTCATACTTGGAGTCATAGACGTCCATATCATCGGATTCACCGTAGGTACTTCCAATGAGGCACAATTTCTTGGAGCTTTATATAATTCTGATGTTTCATTCATCACAGAATTGTGAAGTTGGTGAGATACCATATAATTTATGTTTGCAGCTAGGATTTCTTCCATAGCCTCACCACTTCCTTCAGGTATAGCAAAATCTTGTGCTATGCCAGGCACATTAGGCCTTTTCTTTTTACTTTGTGGTGTGCTTTCAAAAGCCATATAGCCCACCAGCAGGGTCTGCCTTCTGCAGCCCTAAATCAATTGGGATATCATCCCATGAGACTTCTTCCAGCCCAAATCCTGGGTCCGGAGTATCATATTCCCAACTTGGCCCACAGCCATATTCATCATATTCAAACCCCTCAGGGATTTTTTGGGATTCATCTGGGTACTCTGACCTTGTCTCATTATTGTTTGGAGAACTTTCTCCATAATGCTCCATTTTTAGCCACATAGTTTTATTGTCTGGAGGTCTTTCAATATCAGAGTCATCTGAAACCACGGGCCTCTCAGATTTCTTTTTGCATTTTTTAGGAACATTTTCCTCCGTGGGTTATTATTTCTGGAGAATCTGGAAACTCACTATCGGGTAAATCGGCGGCCAACGGTATCGGAAACCGGGTCCGCACTAACTTCGCGTCCGTATTTTTTACTTTCACCCCGGGAACATCTTTTTACCCGCGAAAACTTCTTTTCCGATTTCGTTTGCTGGAGCCATCCAGCATAAACCTAAAAAAACGCCCCGGTCTAAATGCACTTACCTGCGGGCCATTCCGAACCGCTGCGAGGAGCTGCTCCTTACTGCAGCTCCTTTGCGCCGTCAGCGTTGACGTCATGCCGTTGCCAGCGTGAGGCGGGTTCTTCACGTAGTCACTCACGTGACTCCGAAGTAAAATTCAAAATATCATAATATTATAATTTCAGATCATGCACCCTTAACTTTTAAGATGAAAAATAACTGGTAAAATGGAAAAAACAAGGTCAATGGAGATTTAATCCACAAATTTTAAAGGACAAAATAATTCAAGAATATATTACAAAACAGATCAAGATTTTCTTTGAAACAAACGATACACCAGAAATATCTTTATCCCTCTTATGGGAAACTTTTAAAGCGTATGTTCGGGGGAATTATGATATCTTCTCAAGCATTTTATAATAAAGGAGAATCGGAAGGTACAACAGGCATTGGAAAGAGAGATTAAACAGTTAGATACAGAGAACACTGTTAATCCAACTATGATTAAAACATAATAAAATCTTTGCATTGAAATATAAATTAAATAAAATACAGTCAGACCAAGTTGTAAAACTATACCAATATACTAAACAAATACAATTTGAATTTGGTGACAAACCACATAAACTATTGGCTCGTTCAGTTAAGAAAATTGGAAGGAGAAAAAATAATTTATAGGATTAAATCAGATAAAGGGGAATTACTAGTACAAACTAAAGATATATAAATGAGAGATTTTTGCAATGTTATAAAAATTTATATTCAGCCAAAACAAAAGAAAATCAAATAGGAAACATTTTTTTTAAAAAATTGTAATCTAAAAGGACTGGATTTAGAAGATAGGGAATTAGTAAACGTTTGAAATAACTACTAAAGAAATTGAAGAGACTATTAGATCATTAAAAAATGGTTTTTTTAAAACTCCAGGACCAGGTGGTATTGGAGCAGAATTTTATAAAATATTTTATGTTATGATAGCTCCACGTTTGAAGACACTATATGAACACACTTATGCACAACAGAAATTACCAGAAACATTAAATGAATCTATTATAACCTTATACCTAAATTAGATAAAAATCTTGATGATCCAGGGTCATATAGAGCTATATCTCTTTTAAATATTGATCAAAAAATATTAGCAAAAATATTAGCACAAAGACTAAACACAGTGTTTAATATACTAATTCACTTAGATCAAACAGGATTTATACCAAAACGATATTCCTCAAACAATCTGAGAAGATTATTTAATATTATATATTCGAAAAGAAACATTAATAAGGGATTTATCAATTATTTCGTTGGATGCAGAGAAAGCTTTTGATCAGATGGAATGGTCTTATTTTTTTCGGTTATGGAATTTTTTCAGTTGGGGGAGCAGTTTATAACATGGGTTAAATTACTATATACCAGACCAACAGCTAGAATATTAACAAACCAAGTGGTTAACAAACTAAATGTAACTTATTTCGAGGCTGCAGCCAAGGTTGCCCTCTATCTCCACTACTGTTTGCACTTGCAATAGAACCACTAGCAAAATCTGTGAGATTGCATCCTGAATATATGGTATGAAACTAAAGAAACTGAAAATAAAATTTCTTTATACGCAGATGATGTATTACGTTATATCACGACAACCAGAAATTAGTATCCCTAACTTGTTAGATTTAATAATCATTTGGATCGTTTTCAGGATATAGAATTAATTGGAATAAAAGTGAACTTATGCCAATAATGGGGAAATAACTTACATATATTACAACAATACCCTTTTAAGATTGCAAATGAAAAAATTAATATCTTGGAATTTATGTAACAAAAAGATATGATTCTTTATTTAATCTAATTTCCCACCCTTATTGAATAAATTACTTAAGAATATTCAATAATGGAAACATTACTATTTCAATGTTAGGTAAGATTAATGCGATAAAAAATATTTTTCTTCCACAACTACTATACTTGTTTCAAATGATCCCGTATATCTTCCTAAAAATTTTTTAAAGAAGTGGTACTCTATGGTTTACCAATTTTATTTGGGATTATAAGAACCATAGAATAATTAAAAGAATTTATGGAAATCAAAAAATGAATGGAGGTTTTGCAATTGCCTAATTTTTTATGTTTTATTATTGGGGTCAGTTAATATAACAAATATGAATTTCTGGTTGGAAGAACTAGATAAACAATCAAACTGGTTTAAAAATGGAAAAAGAAGACTGTTTACCTTTTGAAATTAGCTCGATTTATTTGCTAATACTGCAAGGGTACATAAGAAAACTTATAGAGGAAAAACCCAATAAATAGAAAGTGGAATACGTATTTGGAAACAATTTAAAAAAACATTAAAATTACAGAATACACCACTAAAGCTCTTCCAATTGGTAAACAATAATTCTTTTAAACCGTCATTGATTGATAAAGGTTTCTTAAAAAAGGAAGAACTATGGAATAAATAAGATTGGTGATCTCTACAGGGAAAGTGTTTTCTCTCATTTCAGGAATTACAACAAAAATTATTGGATTATAATTCCAAAGAATATTTTAGATATCTACAAATTAGAGTATTATGTTAAATCAAATACATTAGATTTTAGGAATAGAAAGACAGAAATTTTTAGATGAATGTCTAAATAAACATCCGAATACAGAAAAATTATATCATATATCTATAATATCTTACTGGAAAATGATTTACCAAATACGGATAAATATAGACAAGCATGGGAAAACAAATTAGGTCAAGTAATTAGTAGAGAAGTATGGAATGAAAGTTTACAACATATACACCACTGTTCATTAAATGCCAGACACTCCTTGATAGAATTTAAAGTTATACATAGATTACATCTCTCAAAATCCAAATTAAATAGAATTTTCTCAAATGTTTCCGCGATATGTGATAAATGTCAACAATTAGAAGCTAATTTAACGCATTCATTCACATAAATGTAATAAAAAAAAATTACTAATTTTTGGATAGACATTTTTAAGATAATCTCAATTGTAGTTAATGCAAATTTAATTCCAGATTCAAAATTAATCATATTGGGAATACTAGAAACGAATCAGATATTAACAACAAAACAAATATTTTGTATTGGTTATAGTTTAATAATTGGTAAAAAATTAATACTAAGATTTTGGAAAGGTCCCATTTCCCCTACAATTAAAATGTGGATTACAGAAATGTCGGAGACAATTCACCTGGAACGATTAAGACTTGTCCTGATGGACAAGCTGGATCAATTCAGAGGAATATGGTCTCCATTTATTGAATACTTAAAGGATTAAGATGGTCCGGTTCGAGACCATGACTGAAGCCTGAATGAATGAATAGATGAAGAATTATATACAATAGATCATGAATATATCTCCAATGAAGAATATCTTGTTTAATCCTCCACTCATTTAATTTATCTCTTTTTCTCTTTATTACCTATCTCTATTTCCTACTGTTATAAAATAAAAAAAAATATAGAAGTATAAATAAGATTGACTGTAAAATTTTAAAATATTAAGAATGTATGTGACGATAATATTTTCTTTTTTTTTCTTTGATCTTATATTATTTCTTCTTAATATGTAATTATTTCTAATAAAAATATTTTACAAAAAGAAAACAGTATAAATGTTAGGATACTTTAGACAATAGACAATAGGTGCAGGAGGAGGCCATTTGGCCCGTCGAGCCAGCACCGCCATTCAATGTGATCATGGCTGATCATCCCAAATCAGTACCCCGTTCCTGCCTTCTCCCCATATCACCTGACCTCCGCTATTTTTAAGAATTTAAACTTTACTTTAGACTTTAGAGATACAGCATAGAAACAGGCCCTTTGGCCCACCAAATCTATGCCAACCTACGATCACCCCACACACTAGCACTATCCAACACACTAAGGACAATTACCAAAGCCAATTAACCTAGACACCTGTACGTCTTTGGAGTGTGGGAGGAAATCAGAGCAGCTGGAGAAAACCCACGTGGTCACAGGGAGAATGTACAAATTTTGTACAAACTCCGTACAAACACCCATGGTCAGGATCGAGCCTAGGTCTCTGGTGCTGTAAGGCAGCAACTCTACTCCTGTGCCACTGACCTCCCCTGTGAGGGAGTTGAAGAGTTACAGAGAAAGACACATAATGATGAACTGTGTGTGAGTGTATGCATAAAGCTGTCTTTGCATCCTGCCCTCAACACATGACTTGCTCTCTGCGATTCATTGGTATGTTTTTCTAGTATTGTAAGTCTTGTACGTGTTTTGGAAATACAATTTATAACCTCTTTGGAAATGAATCCTCTGAATTAAATGTGCTTCATTCAAAAACATAACTGTGTTTAAACAGCTTCATTAGCCGGGAGGGGAGACCTGCCGCTCGAAGTAGTGATTATTGACAGCTAAACCCATTCAGAAAAGACACTAAGGTCAAGAAGTAAATTAGTCTTTGAATTATAGGCTTTCTACTATTGAGGGCACTTACAACTGATAGGGCTTAATCGTCTTCAATTAAGCTTAGGAGAAGTGCACTTAATATCATCACAGATGGTGCACATGTCTCTTATTGCTCCTATGCTCCTATACTTCAACCAATATCCATTTCATGTGTCTTACCCAGGTTCATTAAACTTTCAAGGCAAACAAAACGACACAAGTCAGATACAGATGTAAACATAACTTTATTCACACATACACACACATGCACACGCGCACACACATACACACAGTTAGTCATGCAGCACTTAACTTAGGTTCTAACTATATAACCGAGTCCTAAGCACTATATGTTATGTTCAGGTCTGGTCACAAGGGCTTTGGTTGGGTTTTAAAGTTTTCTGCTCTTCTTGAAGTTTGATCTCCTACCTCGAGTGGTGCTGGTACCATCTTCATTCCTTTGCTTGAAGCCCTCAAAGTAAACCTTCGCTACCTGTGCTGCTTGCTGGCTTTGCTGGCTGCAGAAAAGAGTCCCAACCATACATCACCTATCCATGTACTCTTTTTATAAATTAAACTTTGTAGTCCAGCAATCATCTGGCAAAGCTGCACAATACCTCCAGACTACTCACAGTTCCCCAGGACTGGTCTTACCAGAACATTTTACTGTGTGGGATAACTTCCAAGTCCTTGTGTTCGAATTCTTCAGATAAAGATATAAAAGCCCGAATTCTGTTAATGTTTTCATTTTTTTAATACTGTTCCATAATTTCCATCTGGATCATTGGAATTCTACTTTTGCATTTTACCTTGTCACCATTTAATATATTATTCAATAGGGTACGTTTTATTCCTATTTAAAATGAAAAAAACTTTGTCTAATTATTGACTTCCACGTTAAAATTAACCAAAATAGGGTCTGCCGTATTATTATTTTTCACGTTTTTTGAGACAGGGAATATAAGACTATATTCCCCGCTGTTTTTTAAAAGGGGAATATAACAAAGGGTACATAAGAATAATATAATATATTTCATATACAACTTATGTTTTTGAATTTAATAATTAAAAAGTAATATAAGCAAAAAGAGAGAAAAATAAAATTAGGTAAGGTGGTGAAAGTGATAGTTCGTGAAAAGTACAAGAAAAAGAGAGAAAGGAGGAGAGATATTTAAAAAAAAATTGTTTTAAAAGGATAATAAAAGGAAGATAAAATGGAAGGGATATACCTACTTTGTATCTTTGCGCACCCCTCACCCGGTTCTGAAACAGTTTATTTTCAGGATTATGTTGCACCATATGCTTGTAATAAATCGATAAAGGGAGACCAAATCTTTAAGAATTGGTCTGATTTGCCTGCTAGGACGAATCTCATATCTTCTAGGTGTAACAATTCAGACATGTTTGAAATCCACATTTTAAGCGTGGTATTGGTGCATTTTTCCAGAATTTTATTTTATTTTTTTGCCATTATTAAGCTATAGTTAAGGAAACTATCTTGGAACAAAGTCAGCTCAGAGCCGGTCTTCCAAAGATAAATCAATTCTGCATTGGGGTTCATTTCTGTTTTAAATACTTTTGTAAAAATTTGGAAAATTTCATTCCAAAACTTCTGAAGTTTTATGCAAAAGACAAAAGAGTGTGCTATAGTTGCATCTTGAGATAAGCATTTATCACAGATGGGTGAGACATTTGGAAATATTTTATTCAATTTAGCTTTTGAGTAATATAATCTATGTAAAATTTTTAATTGAATTAAGGTGCGTCTTACATTTATCGAGCATTTATGTACATATAGCAAATATTTATCCCATCTGCCTTTCGAGATATTTATAGATAATTCTTGTTCTTGTAATTATTTGCTCATTTCCTTAAGTTATTAATAATTATTTAATGCTTCTGGGTACATTGTCTACAATCCACCTTTCTTTGTGACATTAGCAAACTTGGGAAAATCATTGTTTAGGTTTTTAGTTATATTCATAAACACATAATACTGTATCTACCATCAAACGATGAGAAGAAATGTAATGGAAACAAAACGGTTTGATTTGCTTGGTCTTCCTGCTAATTGTATTGCATGTTAACGTCCTTGAGATTAAGTTAACAGTAGTCCTGCAATCCAATAATATTACCACAACGTGAGGATGTTAGTTTGGAAAAATCTTGAAAGTTATTATCAAAAACGAAATAATGTCATGTTTAATATGATTGGTCACCATAAATAAGATAAGCTAAGAATTAAAAAAAAACTGAGTAATGTTCTCCTTTCCTTCTGGTGGTCAAAGTATGGCTGTGTCTTTTCATGAAGATTGAAATAAGATTTATTAATAAAATCCTTCACAAAAAGCTGCAATTAATTTCCTTGCATGTAGACTGAATTTGGTTAGAATAGAGGAAAACACATGCTACAGAACTCAACGTGCTCAATGTTCTGTCTGATCAGTGCTGCAAGATGCACTTTAGGCCCATACCTTCTGGGTAGCCTACTCTAACGCATTCACCCATTGTTCAACTCAGACTGCGCATGAGGCTGTGAAAAATATAATGGAAATTCAATCTTGATATTGAAGGCTTATTGAATGCTACATACACCCTTGATAAAAGTTTAGTTCAATGTGACAATTAGATTAGCTGGTACAATATTATCTGCATCAAAACAATATGTAACAGCATTAATATGGCAAACTACTCGATAATCTGGAAATGTTCCATGTAGATATTGCTGATTATTTCTAGCTTTACGACATTGGGAACAAGATATATTTAGAGGTTCAGCAGCAGCATTAAAAACATGTAAATGTCAAACTATTTTAGATAAGTTCTCTGGCAAAACCATGTCTGTGAAAGAAAGATGTGATTTGCTTGTACTGGCTCCAATGGGGCTGTACAAAGAATATTGCTGATGTAAGGATGAATGTTTACAAATCTGAAATGTAGAGCAAAACCTGTCATTCAAGATGTGTGTAAGGTTAAAATGCCAAAAATTGCTGACAGGACAAATTGCTAAAGAATAATGAAGGATGTTGCATATATGTGAAGGGGAGCTAAGGCCAATGAATGTCTGCTCTCTATAAGAATATAATCAATGCTTGAAAACACTGAACTTCTCACCAGCAAAGGAGAGGTTAAAAGCAAGTCACTGAAGAGGAACAGACAACAGATGTTTGACATGATGAACCAGGAGAATTAATAAACTGCGAGAACTAGTCTAAACAATTGGAAGTTAAAAAAAATAAAGATAAATGAATGCAGTGGAAAACAAAATCTTGCATGTTAAAAAATGGCTTTGGGTAGTGCCTCACGATTCTCACCCCAATTTCACAGAGTTCTGACTCCTATACAGGTCGACCACCAATTTACTGGCACCCTTGGTACCAGAGCCTTGCCCCTATTACCCGAGAGGTTGAGGTTGGCATCCTTACCAGGCCCAGGTACCACATTCCGGGGGACTTCCGGGAGAGATTTTTAGTGTGTTCTTGTAATTTTTTCCGGATTAAAGGAGGTGCCGGATCACCAGTTGCCGGAGAATGGGTGGTGTACTTGCACATCATGATGGAATCCAATCAAGACAGCTGCAGCACCACACAGTAACTCTGAGTTTTATCAGCTGCTAATGGAGAAGAGGCAGTTGCTCACTTCTCTGCAGAATGTGAATATGGTAAAAAGGTCTGGCAAAACATGCAAGAGTCCTTGTCGCAAAAGCAGCTGCATAACAGAGACCTCTCTGATTTGCGGGCTGTCCCATGCGACACACACCATGGCGGACATGAGCGCTGCTGGAAGACCATCAATGCAGTGAAAGACGCTCTTTGGTCTGCCTGAAACTCGTTGGTCTTCCAGCACAGTAAAATATTCGTAAGCAAATGCTGCCGACTGACACATCACAGGCTGTGAAAGTGAGTCAAGAGTCAAGACTCAACAGGGAGGGTTGCAGTGAAGCTTAGTGCAGCCACTGTGAAGGCGTTGTGGAGGAGGACCACCATCCACTGTCCTTTTGCCACTGGAAATTGGAGGCTGAGTCCGGTAGGGATGCCGCTCAGACAAGGAAAGGGATATCCCCACAGGCATAACATGAGTAGCAATGGTGCTGTGTGGAAAGGGATATCCCCACAGGCATAACATGAGTAGCAATGGTGCTGTGTGGAAAGGGATATCCCCCCAGGCATAACATGAGTAGCAATGGTGCTGTGTGGAAATTAAAAGGAAGGTGCTAACTACTAGGTATAGCACTAGCAATGTTGAATTTATAGATACGAAAAATGCACTAAGTAATTTGCATGTAGACAAAAATGCTGGAGAAACTCAGCGGGTGAGGCAGCATCTATGGAGCAAAGGAAATAAGGTCCTCCTCCACAATGCCTTCACAGTGACTGCACTAAGCTTCACTGCAACACTCCCTGTTGAATCTTGACCCTTGACGTACTTCCACAGCCTCTGGTGTGTCAGTCGGCAGCATTTGCTTACGGATATTTTAGTGCTGGAAGACCAATGAGTTTCAGGCAGACCAAAGAGCATCTTTCACTGAATAGATGGTCTTCCAGCAGCACTCATGTCCGCCATGGTATGTGAAGAAGGGTTTCGGCCCGAAAAGTTTTGCCTATTTCATTTGCTCCATAGATGCTGCTTCACCCACTGAGTTTCTCCAGCATTTTTGCCTACCTTCGATTTTTCAGCATCTGCAGTTCCTTCTTAAACAAGTAATTTGTATGGTTCTTTCAATTTGTATGTATGTTTTATTAAGAATAAAAAAATATTTTTGAAATATAAAAATTTAAGCCTCTCTGATCACACCATATACAGGTCCACCACCAATTTTCTGGCAACTGATGGTCCGGCACCTCCTTTAATCCAGACCAAATTCCAAGAGCATTGTGTATGACACACGCTCTTTCGGGATGTGTGCCTCTATCCTGAAAGAATTGAGTGTTTACATTTACAGTTGTTGGTGGTGATCCCTCAGTTGTGTGCGATTGTTTGTTTATTTTACTAAGAGATAGACAGTAATCTTAACAGCCCTGAACTTCCAGACCTTTCTGATTAGCTCGACAATGGCAGTAAAATTCAAAAATTTGCCACTTTCTAAGTGGTACCACTGCAACATTCTTCATAAGTACAGTAATTAATAAACCTTTTTCATTTGCACTGTACTAATAAACCTGTGGATTGGGTAAATTGGGTAGGAATAGATTGAGTAAATGCACAGAGTCTTTTGCCCAGAGTTGGGGAATCGAGAACCAGAGGACAGAAGTTTAAGGTGAGGGTGAAAGATTTAATGGAAAGCTGAGGGGTAAAATGTTTACACAAAGTGTGGTGGGTGCAAGGAACAAGCTGCCAGAGGAGGTAGTTGAGGCAGGTGCTATTGTAATTTTTAAGAAATATTTAGACACGTAAGTGGATAGGATAGGTTTAGAGGTATATGAGCCAAAACCAGGCAGAGGGACAAGTGTAGATGGGGCATGTTGGTCGGTGTGGGCAAGTTAGGCCAAAGGGCCTGTTTCCACGCTGTATGAATCTATGACTATGACCAATAGATCTGTATAGTTTATAGTTCATCAATCATTTAATTCACATTTAATTTACATTTAATATTTGTTTTATTTAATTTTCTAACTGTGGAAGAAATTAATTGAAATGGAAATTAAAGGAAAATGAAAAGCGGAGACTTTGCAGGTTTGCTTCAAGAGACTTTATTGCATGATATCATGGAGAGATGGCGGCAGTTAACTGCTCACCGGTTCTCTGACTTCACAGCAGAATTAGCCGATAGTTATACTGTGCAGTAAACAGTAGATACAACTATACAATGATATACTATCTACTACAATTATTGCTACAATCCAATTATTTCATTAGTGATAATATACTTTTAGTTTATGTCAATCTTATTCAACAACAGATAGTTAATACAAGTCAAACATAGTAAGTCAAACATAATACAAGTCAAATGTAATACAACATAATTCAGTCTGAAGAAGGGTCTCGACCCGAAACGTCACTCATTCCTTCTCTCCAGAGATGCTGCCTCACCCGCTGAGTTATTCCAGCATTTTGTGTCTACCTTCGATAACACAAGGGCATCTTGACATTATTCTATCTCACCTTTCAGGTGGACCGTTTCACCATCCCCTCTCCGAATCAATCATATGCCCCCCATTTACTGCAACGTATCTAAGCTACTAGCAGTAGGGGCCCCGGTGGTCTACTGTAACACACTGCTGAGAGAAACACACTGCTGAGTAATCTCCGTTTACTATTTCATGTTTACATTTACCATCCACCCTTCAACACATTCCGAAACAAGAGGTAATACGTCTAATCTTCCTTTGCCGATTCCCACGAACCTCTTCTGCACCTGGTCAATGAGAGATGCCAATTGTCACATCCTCTCGTTACCTTGTTCAAATCCAATCAAAATTAAGTAAGGAAGGATATTAATATTTATTTCCACACTAACAGTCTATGGTGCTTTAGAGACATGGGAGATGTATAATTAGTGGATCAGAGTTGTATTGTTGAATTATTATTACATGACCTCTGTTGGTCCGGCAAAATGAATAATCTGGCAAGACTTGGAACCAAGAATGCTGGAAATCGGTGGTGTACCTGTACTTGTGGAGTAGGAAACCCAGGTCTCAGAAGAATTATGGAGGGCAGTGGTCACTGTTGTCTGAAATAGGTTTTGATTTTCAAATACTCATCTTCTCAACTAAACAAAGGCGATGTTGGGCAGAACACATTGCTCGCATGCCCAACTTCAAGTGCGCAGCATAATCTATTCCATGTTCTATACATATGCGAGACTAAACATAGATTAAGACGACCGTTTTGCAGTTTACTTATGCTCGGTCCACCAAGCACAGCTGGATCATCTGGTTGGTAACCATTTTAACTCCCCTTCCCATACTGACCTTTTTGAGTAATCTGGATTTAAAGCATGCAATGACACCGTTAGTCCCAACATGCTATTCGTAAAGCCCTGTCCCATGGTACGAGTTAATTCCAAGAGCTCTCCCGAATTTGCCCTGATTCGAACTCGGAGATTTACGGTAATGGACACTCGTCGGTACTCGGGGCTCTCGTGGACATTTTTCAACATGTTGAAAAAGTCTTCACAAGTCTTCCCGAGCTTACATGCCGTTAGCGAGTCTTCCCGAGTACCTGCCGTTAGCGTTACGAGCCATTAAGAGACATCCCCGAGCTCCGGCGTACCCGCTACGTTCATTCTCCGTGCTTACCATGAGTTTGATTTTTTTCTTAAACTCTGGAGAGCTCTTGGAATGAACTCGTACCGTGGGACAGGGCCATTAGACAAGTCACTCAGAATTTGTTTAGATTCTAAAATGTTTATTCCCAAAGTTTCTTCCTTGGTCTGCAAATTCTGTCTGGTCTGTTATTTGGACAAATTTGCACACAATGCACTGATGTGCACTGCATTACTTCATTAATTACTGGAGTTCATTTTAGTCTCTGGTTATCATCTCACAAGATGAATGAAAAGAGGAAGGGTGAGTATATGTGATCAAATTAATGAGGGCTACAGGGAAACAAGACAAAGGGGAATGGAAAATAGACACAAAGTGCTGGAGTAACTCAGCAGGTCAGACAGCATCTCTGGAGAAAAACGATGGGGAACGTTTTGGGTCGGGACTCTTCTTCAGACTGAAAGTAGGGGTGAGGGAACTGGAAGTAAGAAAAGGCCAGAACAAAGCAGAGCTGGCAACAGATGACCCAGGAACGGTGGAGCAACAATGGGCAATTATGGGCTCCACCCTTCCTTCGTATTACTCTATACAAGCAAGCTTCATTCCACTAAAGTTGGTCCCAGGGCCCCATCCAATAGCACAACATATACCCATGAGGAAAATTACATTAAATTTTATTTCAATTTGTAGATCTTCTGAGACAATCCTTTAGGATTGAGTATGACTTACTTTCACCCAATTCCATTGACTTCAAGGTGGTTGATGAGGTCATAAGTTCATGTTCATAATTGATAGGAGCAGAATTACTCCATTCGGCCCATCAAGTCTACTCCGCCATTCAATCATGGCTGATCTATCACTTCCACTCAACCCCAATTTTCCTACCTTCTCCCCAATACCCCTGACACCCGTACTAACCAAAAATCTATCTCTCCCTCTGCCTGAAAAATATCCATTGACTTGGCCTCCACAGCTTTCTGTGGCAATGGATTCCACAGATACACCACCCTCTGACTAAAGAAATTCTTCCGAATGGAACATCCCTTTATTCTGAGGCTATGACTTTTGGTCTTAGACTCTCCCATGGGTGGAAACATCCACTCCACATCCACTCTATCCAAGCCTTTCATTATTCAGTAAGTTTCAATAAGGTTTCCCCCTCATCCTTCTAAACGCCAGAGATTAGAGCCCCAGCGCCTCCAAATGCTCATCACATGTTACCCACTCAATCCTGGGATCAAGATGGAATCTGCTGAATCTGCCGCAAGTCCGATCGGAGGTTTTGAAGGGGCAGTGGATGGATGGAATGAGTAGAAGTACATTGTTCATCACTTCTCACCACACTTCCACTTAAGAGATTTGTGGTTGGCATTGCCTTACTAGAAATTACTTCTTTGTTTTATTCAGTCACAGGACAGAGATTTCACAAGTTATAAAAAATGAACAAGATTCATGAAACGTCTCATGACTCTTCCCATAACTGAGCTTGAAATTGAACATTTATTTTTGGAGTCTGGTGTCAGGCATTTAAAGGATATAGTAGCAATGTTACAAAATTTTGAGATTTTTAAAATCAAGTCTGCAATTTATCCCATCAGATAAAGCATAGAAAGTTGTTTAATTTGACATCTAATTCACTTTCATATCTTCAGTATTAAAAAAGTTATGGCCATTTTCATACTCGGAAATTAGCATCTTGTTCCCTATTGCTTTTGCATAACACAAAAGCTGTGATCGAGGACAGTCATAACTTTCTTAAAAATTAAGAGAACTGAATTTTTTTTTCGGTTATTATAGATTGAAGCATTCTGAAACAAATATGAACCAATCTTACTTGGATGACCTGAAATTAAAGCATATAATTAGTTAGTTACCCAATTGTAGCTAATTACAAAATTCAATTACTAGATCTGAACATCTATCAATTTCTTAAGAAAAGATTAACATTTTTAAATTGCTTAAGTGTCCAAATAACATTCACACAATAATTCACAATATAACATGATTTTTAAATCTCATTGTCATGAATTTATAGGCCAAGTGGAAGGAATTTAGTGTTTAATTCCTGTAAATTAATGGCCATTTAAATCATCTTGCGAGTGGGATTTTGTGGAACGCGATCGTTTGGAACGTTGCGGTTGCGGTGAATTTTAGACTCCATATCGGCAGGAAAAATACTACTGGTTCGTATGGGGCCTAAATCACCTTTTTGCGATGTAAAATGTGGATTAAGGTAATCCTAAGAAGCACGTCTATATGTAAAATAAATGGCTTTCCTTTAGCTGTCCCGCACCTGAAATCCATCCCGGTTATCAGCGTTGACGGCATTAGAAGTGGCTTTTTATTTTACTCCAGCGCTGAAAATGTCCAGCCATTTAAAAAAGAAAATTCACAGTCGGAACAATTCTTCAGCATTTGCTAGCTCCCCGAGAAAATATATCCAGGACAGGCGGTAGTAAACCGCATTTTAACCCCCCCCCCCCCCCACCCCCTCAAAGGCGCCAAAGTCACACACACACGGCCAGTGGCAGAATTGCAGCGCCGCGGAAGGTAAGTTTTGTAACATACCTAGATATCGCCTGCCCATTGAAGCTAGCTGGGTGGAATTAGAGCATTATTGCTGGGGATGTTGGCCTGGGGGAGAACCGCAATATCCATATATATCGTTGTGGCTGTACTGGGCTTTAAGTGTACCCTATTAATCACATTCTCTATTAGCAATTGTTGAGCTGTCAAATGGTCTTTTGATCTGTCCTTGCATTATATTCTCCTTTGATGCCTGAAATTCAGAGATGGTAATTGTCATGATGTCCAAGTGTTGGGTAACGCTGCTCTGTCTTTGTTTTCCTGCAAGAGTTACTGAAAGCAAGAAGCCAAGTTCCTTTCTTACTGACAGATAAACTTCTCACAGGAATTCTTAAGAATTAAGTTTAAATTTCAGCTGGTTTTCACAATCATTGCATTATAATTTAGTTCTACAGAATCTTTATGGTCCCAATTTCTAAGAAAGAAATTAGGAAGGCTAAAAGAAGATATGATGGCAGCTATATTAATTAACGAGGGAATAAAATTGGACCATTAGAGAACCAGAATGGACAGCTATCTGCAGAGCCAAAAGAGATGGGGGAGATATTGAACAAATTTCTTTTCTTCGGTATTCACAAGGAGAAGGATATGGTGAGTAGAGTTAGCTATGGAAATATTTCAAAGAGGAGGAAGTTGACACTGGATAACATGACAGGATATTTAACCGTGACATTGTCATTAGAAAGATAATTGATCCTGGAATCGCATGTAGATAGGGTGGTAAAGAAACTAGGGAAGTAATGTTAAAATTGTACAAGGCATTGGTAAGACCAATTCGGAGTATGGTGGTTAATTCATTTCCAGCAACTATGTTTAGGTAGGTCTTTATTCTTTGGAGCGCAGTAAGGGGGGACTTGATTGAGGTCTAATGACATGAGAATTAAGGGACAGAATGGAAAAGAGGGTGGTGGCTGTTGGAATGAGCTTCAGCATGTGGAGGCCAGGATCGATTTTACAATGGAGGGGTATGGTTTTTGGTCGGCACGGACTGGAAGGGCCGAGAGGGCCTGTCTCCGTGCATAATGCTCTTTTAGCTGAGGTAATGAAGATAATTCATACACTTCAAGAGGCAGTGAATGCAAATTAATTCTGGCAAAGATAATGAGTAACCAACAATGCAGTTGACTAAATGTTGCAGGTGAATTGAACTCAGACTTGGATGAGAAACCACTTAGTCAAAACTTTGACAGTTTTGGGTATAGCTGGGGCATACTAATATTGCAAATCTCAACAATGGGGCATTATTTGTTTGCATGGAAAGGAGGTGCCCAGAATTAACAATCAGCAATGGTTAGGAGGGGAATTCAACCATCATGCACTAGTTGTTAGATTCCTATCTAGTCAATTTTCATTAAAGGGTGGTGCAAGATACTAAAAACAATCCAGAAGATATTTTTGGCGGGCTTGACTGAGCAAAGTTTCTCCTGAGTTACATGTCATGAAGCTGCCTTCCCTCAAAGCTAATTTTGCTGCCGTTTCTGAAGTAACAGTGAGGCAGATACAAAGCATATAAAAATACACCAGTAGGACACAGGCGAGCTTGGACCTTGAGCAAACACAAAGGGGTGGTTGGATGGATGGTCAGTCCATTAGTTTATGCCCATTTTGAGAGCTGCTTTAAATCACCATTGTATATTTTATGGCTGAGAAGTCACTTGAATGAATGCATTATCTTTGCAGGGGCCCTACTACAACAAAATCATTATCATTAATTTAGCATGAAAATAGCAGCACCTGTTCTCTGACCTTTATTTATTGGCTTAATGCTAAACTTACAGTGCTATACAAAATTATACCTACCATCGGTGTTTTTATGTGAGAGTACGCACCTCTAAAAAGTTAAATGTTATTATTTCGTTTTCCAGCCACATGACGTATTAAAGGTGTGTCCCTTTAATAGGTAGCACCATTGCCTTCCATTGATACTTTTCTTTATGAAATGGCAAAAACTTGCCAGTTTCCAATTCAACAACAGGTGTGGGCTATGTAATTTGTTATGGTTTCTAATCCTGGGGGGTTAAGGGAGATTCACCTGATCACAGTTTGATTTGCTCTATCTAGATTAGGAAAGCCTGCAGACTAAGCTACACCCTATGGATCAGATACATTTGATCATAACTCCTTTCAGTTTTCCACTTCACTTGCTGCCAATTAACTACTTTCCTCTAGCATCAATTACACCCAGCTGCAGACAGTTTATCGTCTGACTTTTCTTCAATACCCACCTTTGAGATAGATGTCTTATATTTTCTTCAATAAGTAATTTTCTGCAATACGAGTTAAACTGCAGTGGGTAATTGTGGTTAGATGCCTCGATATCACAGGAGAAAGGAAATCCTGAAAGATCTCTTCTTCAACTACGTCACTGATTGAGAATGCATTATTTCTAATATCCTACAGTGGAGAGTTGATATCTTTTATCCCAAGTTCATTTTGGTAAATGTTCTTCTTTATCCAAAAGCTTGATGATAATTAATAATACACAGCATAAGAAACTTGGTAAGTGATTATTTTGTTATAGAAAATGTTTATATGTAATGGTTTTTTTATCGTGGCTTTTGCAATGTTTGCCAGAATAATACTACTTTTCTCAGTGGGGCAGGCAGCATCTTTGGAGAACATGGATAGGTGAGGTTTTGGATCATGATCCTTCTTCAGTGATTGGGGGAGAGAAGGGGGGTGGTGAAAGCTGGGAGAGAGTAGAGGTAGGACAAAGCGTGGCAGGTAATAGGTGGATACAGATGCGGAAGGCTCTTGATGGGCAGATGGATGGAACAAAGGACAGATTAACACAGAAGGCGTGAGACAGAAGGATGGAAGAGTTGCAAATTGTGATGCCAGAGGAAGGAATGTAGGGTGAGGGCGAGTTATGATCAAAATAGGAGCAATATCTGCTCATCAAAACCCCCCTCGCCTTTATCTTGCCCCCCGCCCTCCCAATAGTTTGACTTCTGACCCGAAACATCACATCCATATTCTCCAGAAATGCTGAGTTGCTCCAGCAATTTATCTCCAATTGGGTAGACCAGCATTTGCACTTTATAGATAATCAAACAAACAGCTTGGACCCATTAAATAGATTTCCGAAAACAAGAAGTTATCAGGCTTAGAAAAGTGAAAACAATATGAATAAAAGCAGGATAAAATTCAAGAAATGCTTTTCAAATGATTTAAATTTGGATAATTGGTCATGCCGTTCTTGATGCAAAAAATAGCCCAGCGTACTCTTGCTTTTGAATAAAATTGAAATAATTAGAATTATTGTGCAAGTGCAACTAAGTTACTTCTAATTTTTGTTACATTTTTAAAAGCAAATCTAAATGTTGAAGATAAAACGCTGGATGACAGATGTTGAATAACAGGTTTCAATTTTCTAAAAGTACTGAGAATTCTTTCTAAATACAGTCTCATGTTTGAGATCCATAGTTAAGAGTGTATTGTACTTTGAATGTACAGAGCAGTGTGTCTGACTCCTGTGCAAGGGATAGGGTGCCTGCATTTCTGACTATTTGGGGAAAAGTATTTGCATTTCTGCCGATATATTGAGGAGTTTGTGGTACTTCTTACTGCAAAGGGACAGTAATTTCTCACTGTAGTGTGGGGCATGTGGCATTTCTGACTGAATGTGGAGCGATTTATGATTTCTGACTGTAGTGAGGGGATATTGTACTCTTTACTGCAATCAAAAGGGTGTTTCATCTCTGTACATTGAGAGGATTGTGTGGCAGTCCTGACTGTGCAGGGAAAGGTGTCTGATTTCCGTCAGTGAAATAAGGTATGTCTTATACGTCTGATTATATGGGGAGAGTGGTCTGACTTTTAACTGTTGGGAGGAGAGTGTTTTAGTCGTGAAGCAAAGTCTATTTCTGACTGTATGGGGGGGAGAAGCATAATTTCTGACTGTATGAGGAGAGATGTCTGATTTCTGACCAGATGGAGAAGGGTGTCTTAATTACTATAAGTGGAGGGATGCCTGACTGTATAGGGAGAGGAATCTGATTCCTGTGTACAGGAAGAAGAATCTGATTTCTGATTGGATAGGGTGGGGTGTCCGATTTCTGACTGTACAGTGAGGAGTGTCTGATTTCTGATTGTGTGGGGAGCGGTGACTGATTTCTGAATATATAGGGAAGGGTGACGGATTTCTGATTGTATAGAGAGGATTGTACGATTTTTTTAGTATTTGAGGAGATATCTGATTTCTGATTGTATATAGAGGAGTGTCTGATTTCTGACTATTTGGGGGTAGTATCTGATACTGACTGTTTAGAGAGGATTGTGTGATTTCTGACTATTTGGGGGTAGTATCTGATTTCTGATTGTTTAGAGAGTGTCTGATTTCTGATTGTATAGGGAGACGTGTCTGATTTTTATGTAATGACTGGTATCTCATTCCGGACAGCACAGGGATAGCTGATTTCAAACTACATAGTGAAGAGCATCTGATTTCTGACAGAGTATGAAGGACTCTTAATTGCGTTAAGGGCAGCTTCAATTCTGACAGTATAAAGGAGGTTGTTTACCTCTGACTGATTTTTGCCCACAGATCATGGATTTCTTGTTTCCTGACTATATAATGATGGGTAAAATAAACATCAAATCCTTGAAATACTCAGGCAACTTCTGTGGGAAGAATAACATAAATAATATAGTTTCATACCACTTCAAGCAGGGTGCAAGGCCACCACATTCAAATGTAGTTTCATACCATTTCAAGCAGGGTGAACCCATCATAAAACCACACAAAACACCACAAATCACCACATAAACACCGCACTCACAGTTTAGTAGACATTCAGTGTGTTCAGTTAATTCACAGCGCATAGTTGTGACCTCTCCCTCCCCCATCTTGCAGAGACTGAGCCACACCCACACTTCCGGGTTTTATAATCGCTCCCCCCTCCCACTGGAAGGAGCGTGGCCTTCATGGAGTGAGACAGGAGAGAGATTCTCAACATTTTTTAAACACTAATAACACTTTTATTTTTCATTGGTGGGAAGAATCCTCTACACCTGATGAGCGGAGGGGGACTGAGTAAGATGGCCAAAAATCACAGCCGTAAGTGGTAGCATTTTATCTCAAATCAATATAGAGTGCAAACAGGATGTTGTCAAGAATCCACCACCAACAGCTATTTGCAGTGCTTCACTTCAAACCAACCACCACCAACAGCCATTTGCAGTGCTTCACTTCAAACCAACCACCACCAACAGCCATTTGCTGTGCTTTACTTCAAACCAACCACATTTTCATTTTCAAAACACATTAAGGGCACCCAAGGTCAGTAAAACTACACTCACAGTTTAGTAGATATGTGTTCAGTGTTATTCACAGCTCAGACTGAGAGATGTGACCCTCTCACACCTCCATCCTGCAGAGACTGAGGCACTCAACGCTTTCGGGTTTTATAGTCCCTCTGGAAGGGACGTGGCCTTCAGGAGAGAGAATCTTAACATTTTTTAAACACTAATAACTCTTTTATTTTTCATCGATGGGGAAAATCCTCTCGTTCTGCACAGCGGAGAGGGACTCTGAGTAAGATGACCAAAAATCACAGCCGTAAGTGGCAGCGTTTTTTCTAAAATCAATATACAGAACATCAGGAAGTGGTCAAGATCAGATTTTGAGTCATATAGATATATGTATATATGTATATATAGACTAAGTGGGACCCGTTGGGTCCTCGCTTCAAAAGGGAGGGCTGGTCCTCCACTAATTCCAATATACACACTCGCATACACACACACCCACACACAAACACACTCACACACATACACTCACTCTCACACACACACACACACACACACACACACACACACTCACAGTGACTCACGCACCATCATATGACAGTAAACTTTATTGAGTATACTCACGTGGCTGAGCGCGGCCTCTCCATTGTGGGGCTTCCGCAGTCAATGGCACTTCCACAATCAGCGTGACCATTGCACTTACCGGAAATTATGCAATCAGCACGACCTCTGCACTAACTGGAAATTACGCAATCAGCGCGACCTGTCCACAAAGCGGAAGTCACGAAATGAGCGGGACTTTTGGACTAAACATAGTCGGACCTAATAAAGCATTTATTCCTTCCAAACGCAGTCGGACCAAATAAAGCATTTATTCCTTCCAAACAGTCGGACCCAATAATGCATTTATTCCTTCCAAACAAAGTCGGACCTGCAACTTTCAAGCACAGGCAGGCAAGCATGGAATTTTCATTTCATTTCATTAATTTCCAATTGGCATTGCATGGCAAAACAACTCATTTGCATTGCATGCACTTTCAAATAGGAAACTCATGGCATTGCATTAAGCGCTGACAAATCATTTTTGCAAGAAGGTTCACAACACAGTCGTGGCAATCTTGCAGGCTGCAGGACCAGGCATCCAAACGAATTACTCATGGCATTGGTCATATCATTTTTCATCTCATAATACAGCACAGACAGGAAGTTCCAAAAAATATATAGAAACATCAGGAAGTGCAAGATGAGACTTTCATAGAAACATAGAAACATAGATTTAGGTGCAGTAGTAGCCCTCTGATCCCCAGCCCCACAGGGGCCATTTCAAAATCCAACTCTCGTATGGCTGAGTTAGCCACAAGGGACTCACCATTGAAAAAATTTAATCTTAATTTCCACCATTGAAAAAACATCTTTGCATCCCCTTTCCATAGGTCCAACCCCAGGTCTATCCAGCATAAGTCCAACCCCAGTCCTGAATCCAAAGTCAACTCATGGCATTGTCATTAATGTCCTTCCTCAAAGCTGTACGCAACTCCATCTCAACCAAGATTACTACCTCCTGCTCCTGCTAAATGAAAGCTAACATTACCATTCGCTTTTTTCACTGCCTGCTGCACCTGCATGCCTACTTTCAATGACTGTGTACCATGACACCCACTGCATCTCCCCTTTTCCTAATCGGCCACCATAATAATAGTCTGCGTTGTTTTTGCCACCAAAGTGGATAACCTCAATTTTTCCTGCATCTGCCAAACATTTGCCCACTCACCCAGCCTATCCAAGTCACCTTGCAGTCTCCAGCATCCTCCTCACAGCGAACACTGCCCCCCACTGCCCCCATCCGCAAACTTAGATATTGTCATCCAGATCCTGAGCCCTGGGTCCCAGCACTGAGCCCTGCGGTACCCCACGTTACTGCCTGCCATTGTGAAAGGACCCGTTTCTACTCTTTGCTTCCTGTTTGCCAGCCAGTGAACCCCTAATACCGTATGCTTTAAGTTTGTATACTAACTCTTATGTGGGACCTTGTCGAAAGCCTTCTCACCGAAAAATTCCACAAGATTCGTCAGA
Source organism: Okamejei kenojei (assembly GCA_035221665.1). Classification (NCBI taxonomy): domain Eukaryota; kingdom Metazoa; phylum Chordata; class Chondrichthyes; order Rajiformes; family Rajidae; genus Okamejei; species Okamejei kenojei. The sequence continues at coordinate 107,942,695 of CM069133.1, read as the reverse complement.
CATGATTTACCATCCATGCTGACTTTGTCCAATGATTTCACCACTTTCCAAATGTGCTGCTATCCCATCTTTAATAACTGACTCTAGCAGTTTCCCACTACGATGTTATGACTAACTGGTCTGTAATTCCCCGTTTTCTCCTTCCTCCCTTCTTAAAAAGAGGGGTTACATTTGCTACCCGCCAATCCTCAGGAACTACTCCAGAATCTAAAGAGTTTTGAAAGATTATCACTAATGCATCCACTATTTCCTGAGCTACTTCCTTAAGTACTCTGGGATGCAGCCTATCTGGCCCTGGGGATTTATCGGCCTTTAGTCTATTCAATTTACCCAACACCACTTCCCGACTGACCTGGATTTCACTCAATTCCTCCTTTGACCCACAGTCCCCTGCTATTTCAGGCAGATTATTTATGTCTTCCTTAGTGAAGACGGAACCAAAGTAGTTATTCAATTGGTCCGCCATATCCTTGTTCCCCATGATCAACTCACCTGTTTCTGACTGCAAGGGACCTACATTTGTTTTAACTAACCTCTTTCTCTTCACATATCTAAAAACTTTTGCAGTCAGTTTTTATGTTCCCTGCCAGTTTTCTTTCATAATCTATTTTTCCTTTCCTAATTAAGCCCTTTGTCCTCCTCTGCTGGTCTCTGAATTTCTCCCAGTCCTCTGGTATGCTGCTTTTTCTGGCTACTTTGTACGCATCATCCTTTGCTTTGATACTATCCCTGATTTCCCTTGTTATCCACGGATGCACTACCTTCCCCGATTTATTCTTTTGCCAAACTGGGATGAACAATTTTTGTAGTTCATCCATGCAGTCTTTAAATGTCTTCCATTGTATATCCACCGTCAACCCTTTTAGAATTAATTGCCAGTCAATCTTGGCCAATTCACGTCTCATACCCTCAAAGTTACCTTTCTTTAAGTTCAGAACCATTGTTTCTGAATTAACAATGTCACTCTCCATCCTAATGAAGAACTCAATCATATTATGGTCACTCTTGCCCAAGGGGGCACGTACAACAAGACGGCTAATTACCCCTTCCTCATTACTCAAAACCCAGTCTAAAATAGCCTGCTCTCTCGTTGGTTCCTCTACATGTTGATTTAGATAACTATCCCGCATACATTCCAAAAAATCCTCTTCCTCAGCACCCCTGCCAATTTGATTAACCCAATCTATATGTAGATTGAAGTCACCCATTATAACTGTTTTGCCTTTGTCGCACGCATTTCTAATTTCCTGTTTGATACCATCCCCAACTTCTCTGCTACTGTTAGGTGGCCTGTACACAACACCCACCAGCGTTTTCTGCCCCTAAGTGTTTTGTAGCTCTACCCATACCGATTCCACATCCTCCAAGCTAATGTCCTTCCTTTCCATTGCGTTAATCTCCTCTCTAACCAGCAACGCTACCCCACCTCCTTTTCCTTTCTCTCTATCCCTCCTAAACACTTTTTAGTTTGTTTATTTTTTGTTTTACGGCTATGTGCTTACATATCTCTTGTGCTGTTGCTTGTAAGAATTGTATTGTTCCGTTTAGGGACATATGTGAATGAAAAACACTTGACTTTTGACACTGTATGTCCTTTCATTAACCTTCAATACTGGTGTCTTCTTACATAGAAACATAGAAAATAGGTGCAGAAGGTGGCCATTCGGCCCTTCGAGTCAGCACCATCATTCAATATGATCATGGCTGATCGTCCGCTATCAATAACCCGTGCCTGCCTTCTCCCCACATCCCTTGACTCCACTAGCCCCTAGAGCTCTATCCATCTCTCTCTTAAATTCTTGTTTGTGAAGACTTTGCGATTTCTAATAAAATAACGAGGAGTGTTGGATTTCTGTCTGTGGCAAGGCCTGACTTACTTCCTTGTGAATTGAAGATAGTTTGATTTCTGACAGGGCTGAGAAGGAAGTCGGATTCTGAATGGGAAGGATTTCCAACTGTGTTGTGAGGCTTTATGAATAGTGAGTGATTTCTAAATATGGGAATAAAGACTATCTGATTTCCAGTCAAAGCGTGCAGAATATTTGATTTCTGACAGTGAGTTAAACTATCTGATTTCTGACTGTAATAGTAATACTGTTCTAACTCTAAAATAGAGATGTCTCTCAACATGTGGAGAGGACTGTTTGATTTCTGCCTGTGTAACTACCTGATTTCCATAACAGAAAATGCTGGAAGTACTCAGCTGGTCCAATTTCTGACTGTGCAGCAAGATCGTTGCAATTTAAGACGGGTAGAAATGATTGCTTGATGGTTCTCATTTAATGAGCACTGTCAGATGTTTAAACCCACTCATTCAGAACCCAATTGATGAGATTGCAGCATTGATGAGAACGACAGTATCATTAACTATCAGCACTTATGAGTAACACGCCAGTTATACAGCAAGAATAATAAAATGCAATGATCATATAGTTATCAAAATAATTCAGATTGATACTTGGCATGGGTGCAGAGTTAGCCCCAGAGCCACAACGGGGATCCTTCCAGCTTCTATGAGGGGGGGAATCCTTCCTCCTTGCACCAGTACTCAAATTGAGATGCATCTTTCAGAGATACTGTGGGTGGCCACAGCAGGAGAGTTGCTGTCTTACAGCGCATGCAACTCCGGAGACCCGGTTTCGATCCCGATTACGGATGCTGTCTGTGCACAGTTTGCACGTTCTCCCCGTGACCACGTGGGTTTTCTCCTAGATCTTCGGTTTCCTCCCACACGCCAAAGACGTACAGGTTTGTAGGTTAATTGGCTTGGTGTATGTGTAAAGTGTCCCGAGTGTGTGTAGATAGTGTTAATATGCGGGTCGGTGCGGACTTGGTAGGCTGTAGGGCCTGTTTCAATGCTGCATCTCTAAATTAAACTAAACTAAACTTTATGCCTTTGTGGGTGTTGATGCTTCCTGTTTGTAAATGGATACTGTAAAGCAGCATTCTTAAGCCCCTGTCCCACTTCACGACCTAAATCATAGAGCTATTATATTCGATATATCTCTGCCTTTCTCTCCCTCAAAATCCCATCTCCCTGCTCACTACTCCCGCTACGTTAACTCCACGAGAGCCATTAAGTTCTCTGAGGCTCTCATAGCTGCCCCCGACATCTGCACTATTGAGGCTTCTACCCTCCATCTCAGCACCGACGACCTAATTTATCTATTCAATACAACTTGCTCTTCCATTCTGGATTCTGTTGCTCCTCTTAAAATGAAAAAGCCTAAGCCTAAAGGCGAGCTGTGGCTCAATGACACCACCAGAGCCCTATGAAGAGACTGCAGAAAATCAGAATGGAAGTACAAATCTGATGCTTCAAATTTCCTTTGAACTCCTGAAAAGCAATCTTCACAAATACCAGGAAGCAGTAAAATCTGAAAGAGCAAAATACCTTTCCACCATTATCTCCAAAAACGCTCATAACTCCAATGTCCTTTTTAGCACCATCACCTCCATTATTTGTCCTGCCCCCAGCACCAGATTAACTGGGTCCACTGTTAAGTGCGAGGAATTTACTACATTTTTCACCAGCAAAGTAAAGAACATCAGAACTAATATTTCCCCTCCCACCCGTGACCTGGCTGTCTAATTGGTCTGTTCTTCAAAATTAAATTGTTTCCAACCCATTGCTCTACCCTCCCTTGTAAAACTGGTCATCACCCTGAAACCTACTACCTGCCGCCTCGACACTGTATCCTCTGCCCTTCCAAAGGATGTCATTACAATAGCCGGTCCCAGCATCCTTGCCATCTTCAACAGTTCTCTGACCACTGGCAGTGTACCTACCTGCATCAAGCATGCAGTGGTCCAGCCACTCCTGAACAAACCTAACCTCGACCCCACCTTCCCAAGCAACTACAGACTAAACTAAAATTTCTAAACTGCCTTTCCTCTCAAAAGCCCTAGAAAAGGTAATTTTAAGTCTACTTATGCCTTATCTTCACCAAAACACTATCTTGGAAACTTTACCATCAGGTTTCAGGGCCCACCACAGCAGAGTCTGCCTTGTTGAAGGTACATAATGACCTACTGCTCACCGTTGACTCCAGCGACTGTGCAATCCTGCTCCTTCTTGACCTCAGCACAGCATTTGATACTATCGACCACACCATCCTAATTGACCGTCTCCAGTATGGGGTTGGTATTGATGGCACTGCCCAGATTTGGTTCATCTCCTTCCTCTACTAGCATAGGCAACTCTTTCTCCACCCCAGCTAGCCTCTGCTGTGGGGTTCCACAAGGCTCCATCCTTGGCCCCAATCTCTTCTCCCTGTATATGCTCCCCTTGGGCCAAGTCAATGAAAGGCACGGCATTTCCTTCTATTGGTATGCAGACAATACACAGCTCTATCTCCCCCTGAAGCCCAAAAACCAATCAAATCTGCTTAACCTTATCCGCTGCCTCGAGGATATAAAGTGTTGGATGGCCAGAACTTCCTCCAACTAAACGAGAGTAAATCTGAGGTCATCCTTCCTGGCCCGCGGACTCAATCAAAATGATAGCAGGCAGCCTTGGAAGCCTTACCCCACTACTCAAACCTCACGTGGCGTGATATTTGACTCAGCACTGAAATTTGACAAACAAGTCAATGCCGTGATAAAAGCTAGCTTCTTTCAGCTTCAGATGATAGCTAAAATAAAACAATTTCTCCAGTTTGATGACCTCAAAAAGATAGAAACATAGAAACATAGAAAATAGGTGCTGGAGGAGGCCATTCGGCCCTTCGAGCCAGCACCGCCATTCATTGTGATCATGGCTGATCGTCCCCTATCAATAACCCGTGCCTGCCTTCTCCCCATACCCCTTGACTCCACTAGCCCCTAGAGATCTATCTAACTCTCTCTTAAATCCATCCAGTGACTTGGCCTCCACTGCCCTCTGTGGCAGGGAATTCCATAAATTCACAACTCTCTGGGTGAAAAGGTTTTTTCTCACCTCAGTCTTAAATGGCCTCCCCGTTATTCTAAGACTGTGGCCCCTGGTTCTGGACTCACCCAACATTGGGAACATTTTTCCTGCATCTAGCTTGCCCAGTCCATTTATAATTTTATATGTTTCTATATGATCCCCCCTCATCCTTCTAAACTCCAGTGAATACAAGCCTAGTCTTTTCAATCTTTCCTCATATGACAGTTCCGCCATCGCAGGGATCAATCTCATGAACCTATGCTGCACTGCCTCAATCACAAGGATGTCCTTCCTCAAATTAGGAGACCAAAACTGTACACAATACTCCAGATGTGGTCTCACCAGAGCCCTATACAACTGCAGAAGAACCTCTTTACTCCTATACTGAAATCCTCTTGTTATGAAGGCCAACATTCCATTAGCTTTCTTCACTGCCTGCTGTACCCATAAGCCAACTTTCAGTGACCGGTGTACAAGGACGCCCAGGTCTCGCTGCACTTCCCCCTTACCTAACCTAACCCCATTGAGATAATAATCTGCCCCCTTGTTTTTGCCGCCAAAGTGGATAACCTCACATTTATCTATATTATACTGCATCTGCCACGCATCTGCCCACTCACTCAACCTGTCCAGGTCCCCCTGCAACCTCCTAACATCCTCTTCACAGTTCACACTGCCACCCAGCTTTGTGTCATCCGCAAACTTGCTAGTGTTGCTCCTAATTCCCTCTTCTAAATCATTAATATATATGGTAAACAGTTGCAGCCCCAACACCGAGCCTTGCGGCACTCCACTCGCCACGGCCTGCCATTCTGAAAAGGACCTTATCAAAGGCTTTCTGAAAGTTTAGATACACTACATCCACTGGCACCCCTTCATCCATTTTACTTGTCACATCCTCCAAAAATTCCAGAAGATTAGTCAAGCACGATTTCCCTTTCATAAATCCCTGTTGACTTTGGACTAATCCTTTTACTGCTATCCAAATGCCCCATTATTACATCTTTAATAATTGACTCCAGCATCTTTCCCACCACCGAAGTCAGGCTAACTGGTCTGTAATTCCCCGTTTTCTCTCTTGCTCCTTTCTTGAAAAGTGGGATAACATTAGCTATCCTCCAATCCACAGGAACTGATCCTGAATCTATTGAACATTGGAATATGGTCACCAATGTGTCCACTATTTCTAGAGCCACCTCCCTGAGGACCCTGGGATGCAGACCATCAGGCCCAAGGGATTTATCATTCTTCAGTCCCATTAGCCTACCCAATACTATTTCTCGCCGAATGAAAATTTCTTTCAGTTCCTCTGCCCCCTTAGATTCTCTGTCCTCCAGTACATCTGGGAGATTGTTTGTGTCCTCCTTAGTGAAGACAGATCCTAAGTACCTATTCAACTCTTCTGCCATTTCCTTGTTGCCAATAATAATTTTACCAGCTTCCCTTCGTACTTCATCTTTTCAGCCCGTATTGCCCGTTTTGTTTCCTTCTGTTGTCCTATGAAAGTTTCCCAATCCTCTTGCTTCCGGCTACTTTTTGCTGTGTTATACATCTTTTCTTTTAGTTTTATTCTATCCTTAACTTCTCTTGTCAGCCACGGTTGCCTCCTACTCTCCTTAGAATTTTTCTTCCTTTTTGGAATGAATGATCCTGCGTCTTCCGGATTATGCCCAGAAATTCCTGTCATTGCTGTTCCACTGTCATTCCTGCTAGGATCCCGTTCCAGTCTACCTTGGCCAGCTCCCCTCTCATGCCTTCATAGTCCTCTTTGTTCAACTGCATCACTGACACTTCCGATTTAACCTTCTCCTTCTCAATTTGCAGATTAAAACTAATCATATTATGAGCACTACCTCCAAGCGGTTCCTTTACCTCGAGTTCTCTTATCATATCTGGTTCATTGGACAACACTAAATCCAGAATTGCCTTTTCTCTGGTCGGCTCTATTACAAGCTGCTCTAAGAATTCATCTCAGAGGCATTGTACAAACTCTCTTTCTTGGGGTCCTAAACCAACCTGATTTTACCAGTCTACCTGCATATTGAAATCCCCCATCACCACAGTGGCATTACCTTTGTTACATGCTAGTTTTAACTCCTGCTGCAACTTACACCCTACATCCAGACTACTATTTGGGGGTCTGTAGATAACACCAATTAGTGTCTTCTTGCCTTTACAATTCCTCAACTCAATCCACAGTGACTCTACCTTGTCAGACATATGTCTTCCCTCGCAAGGGACTGAATTCCATCCCGCACCAGCAGAGCTACCCCCCCTCCTCTGCCCACCTGCCTGTCCTTTCTATAGGATGTATAACCCTGAATATTAAGTTCCCAGGGCCGATCCTCCTGCAGCCTCGTCTCAGTAATCGCCACAATGTCATATCTACCAACCTCTAACTGAGCCTCAAGCTCATCTACTTTACTTATACTTCGTGCATTCATATACAATACTTTTAATTCCTTACGCATCTCACCTTTCACATCGATCCCTATTACACTTGGCCATACTCTCCTATCCCTTTGTGAGCTTCCTTTCCCGTTAATTCTGGGGGTCATTAACCATCCCTTTACTCTCTTTTCCTTTAACTCTGTCCTCGACTATCCCATATGCCACCCCACCCCCCTTATTCGGTTTAAAGCCACCCGTGTAACAGTGGCAACCTGCCTGCCAGAATGTTGGTCCCCCACCTGCTAAGATGCAATCCGTCCCTTTTGTACAGTTCCCCCTTACTCCAAAACAGATCCCAGTGATCTAAGAATCTAAATCCCTGCTCACCACACCACCTCCAGGTCCCTCAGATCGGCTGACTTGGGGTTGCTGAACATCCCGCGGTCTAGGCAAAAGCTCTGGGGCGACGGAGCCTTTGCAGTTGCAGCTCCTGGACTGTAGAACAGCATCCCTCTTCCCATCAGAACTGCCCCCTCCACAGATCATCCACACATTTATCTCCTCCCGCCTAGATTACTGCAACTCCCTTTACACTGGCATCAGCCAATCTTCCCTGTCCCGCCTGCAACTGGCCAAGCCGCCACAGCGAGACTCCTGACGGGCACCCAAAAAAGAGACCACATCACCCTGATCCTGGCCTCTCTCCACTGGCTCCCTGTGCGGTTCCGAATAAATTTCAAGATCCTCCTTTATGTCTACAAAGTCCTCAATAGACTTGCCCCCACCTACACTAAAAGTCTGCTCAACCACCACACCACCTCCAGGTCCCTCAGATTGGCCGACTTGGGCTTGCTGGTCTAGGCAAAGGCTCAGGGGCGACCGTGCCTTTGCAGTTGCAGCTCCTAGACTGTGGAACAGCATCCTTCTTCCCATCAGAACTGCCCCCTCCATCGACTCCTTTAAGTTGAGACTAAAAACTCATCTCTAGTCCCAAGCATTTCTTGACGTCCTCTGAGCGAGGGCTATATGTATGTAATGATGTTTGTATTAAATCTATGAACCACTGTTGTTTGTTATACTATTCTTATACCAATGTAAAGCACTTTGGCCAACGAGAGTTGTTTTTTAAATGTGCTATATAAATAAAAGTTACTTGACTTGACTAAATTGCGACCTCTGACGACCTTAAACGACCTAAAAAAAAATCAAGGTTGCGGTAACCTACGACCTTCCACGACAATGTCTACGGCCTCCTACGACTATGTTGAAGACCTCCCACGACTATGAAGAAGATCTCCTTTGACCTCCTTCGACTATGTTGAAGACTGGCTTCGACCGTATACTGCTGTTTGCAGTAGCACTTTTGCTTCAGCGGCCTTTTAAGAAAGGCAGAAGGGGAAGAGCAAGGTTGAAGAGGAAGCACAAGAAGAGGTCTCAATGGGTGAACGGAGATGATGTGATGGACTGTCCCAGTACACCAGATGACTGGAAGACAGTGGTGCTGGGCTTTGACGAAAGATGGAACTGTAAGCACACATGTGGGGCAGTGGATGGCAAGCATGCCATTCTTGTCCCTGTAACCCTCATTTTCCTTTTTGTACAGGATGGCATTCTGCTGGAACCATTCCTCAAGGTCCCCCTCCTGCTGCATGGTGAAGGTGTAGGGCATAACCTTCCTCCAGCCCTCCCTCACCACCAATGGGGCATCTGCCTGTGAAGCTGTGTCAGACACAGGAGAAAGGGCTGCTTTGCTGCCTTCAAATGAGGCAGTGAAGGATGGGTAGTGGTGGGGACATATACTACCACCCTGGTCTCCTCCTCCAGGGGTTTCTCATGCAGGGCTATCTCCGCCTGCACTATCACCTCCTGTGGCATCACCTCCTGCCACTCCTCCTCTTGGGTGGGCAACACCTGCATGGCTGTTTTTTTGAGGGTTGTGCCCTCCCCCCTGCGCTGCTGCCTTTTTGGTGCCATCTCTAAAACACAAGTCTCCTTTCCAAAAAACTCTCCAGCTATGAATGAACATTCCTTGGAGTGACAGAGGTGATGTTCTGCTGTTTAAATAACCTTTTTTTTCTACTGACCTTTTTTTCACCCTGGAGCTATTACTTTTGACTGCCTCCGACCACCTACAACTACCTACGACTAGCATCACGACCTACTATGACCAACCTACGACCTACCTACGATCTACCCACGAGTAAAAGGTATCGATTTTTTTCCATGCCAACCTTTTTTTTGACTCGTGGACATTTTTTATCAGTCTAGAAAAATCGACACGACCTACTTGATGCCACGAGTACACGGGGACCACTCACGAGCATGAGGAAGACCTCCTACGATCTCCTACGACCTCGTGGCGACCATGCTGCGAGTAGGAGTCAAGGGCAAACTCGGCAGAGGTCGTGAATTAGGTCGTGAAAGTGGGACAGGGGCTTTACACTTTTTTTGACCATGTTTTGACAATCCAACCAGCTATCATTGACCCTTATCACACTTTAATTAGTCTTCTTATCACATGGGGTTCTGCAAATCCTTATTGTTGACTTTTGCTTCGGGCAACCATGCACATTGATTTACTCTGGGATTACCTCTCGGTGCAGCTTTATCTATGATCAGAGTCCACTGGTCATCGCATTATTCTAAATTTAAACACCATTAGCTGGTCTGATCCTTACCAATAACTGACAGTGAACACACAAATCATTAACTGCATTTCTGTTTTATCGTAATAATATTTTTATTAAAAGAAATCCATCATAACAACGGTATAACAACTTTTCAAATACACAACCAACTTATTTCAATAAGTATACGAATGTTACGAATAGTTCTTATAAACTTCTATTTTTTTTTAAAGTAGAAAAAGAAAAGAATAGATTTTAATCAATAAGAATAGTGATTAAATAATAATTTTGATTATAGAGAAAGAGAAAAGAGAGGAGAAAAAAAACAACATATGTATATATTCTTGTTATATGTATTTAATTAAAATAAAGTATTATATATAAAAAAAGAGAGATTATAGTATACATCTTAATAGTGAATAACACAATTTCAAATAGCGATATCAATGGAGACATGTATACAAATCAAAAAGAAAAACAGAGAGTTATTTTCATCTAATCCTGCCGGGTACCCATTGAGTTGTGATGCCAAGAACAGCTACCCCTTCAAATATTCTGTATATGGAGACCATATCTGTTCAAATGCATTTCTGTTTTAGTTTAACTTAGTTTAGAGATACGGTGTGGAAACAGGCCCTTCAGCCCACCGAGTTCATGACGACCATCGATCACCCATACACTATTACTATGTCTTGCACACTGTGGGCAAATTACAGAGGCCAATTAACCTATAAACCTGCACATCTTTGGAATGTGGGGGAAATCCGGAGAAAACCCACATGATCACAGGGAAAGCATAAACACCACACAGTCAGCAACTGAAGTCAGTATCAAACCCGGGTGCCTGGTCCTGTGAGACAGCAACTTAACCGCTGCGCCACTGTGCTGCCTGTTGTAATAGTTGAGCTATTTTTTATATTGTTTTCTACATTAAACAAAGGGTAACATCAAATTTGGTGATTTTTATTTGCAAGAGTAGGAGGGCATATGCATCAGTTAATTAACCCTTCATTTACTAATAAAGATGTCATTTCTAATGATGTATTGCCCAGGGTGGTTGTCTAAAACAGAACTGGGCAATGGGAATATCTGAATTTTTATTACGTAGAGAAGTCTTTCTGATTTATTTGTGAATCTGTCTTTTCCAATCTGCAAACCTCTAAATCCAGAGCCTGCATTTGCACAATGGATATTTGATGACTTCTTTATTCTTTAAACCTTAGTGCTTCTTCAGAGTCTTGACTCTTGTCAATTAATACCACAGACAAAAGGCCAGTCAACTCTATTATACTTTAAGGCTTGTTATTTCTACTCATTACTTCCAAAACTTAGTACATTTATGTGTACTTTTAGCAACTGTCTCACATTTTCAGATCCAAGCATTACTTGATCTAAAATAAGTGACCAGATTCATTCCGAGAGCAACTAGTCTTCTCTGAACGTGGGCTGTTTTTCTTTACGTCACATTTTTGGTGCTTATATCATTAGTTTTATACGTTTAGAATCATAGAAAATAGGTGCAGGGGTAGGCCATTCGGCCCTTCGAGCCTGCACTGCCATTCAATATGATCATGGCTGATCATCCAACTCAGTATCCTGTACCTGCCTTCTCTCCATACCCCCTGCTCCCTTTAGCCACAAGGGCCACATCTAACTCCCTCTTAAATATAGTCAATGAACTGGCCTCGACTCCCTTCTGTGGCAGAGAATTCCACAGACTCACCACTCTGTGTGAAAATGATCTTCTCATCTCGGTCCTAAAAGACTTCCCCTTTATCCTTAAACTGTGACCCCTTGTTCTGGAGTTCTAGAAGATATGTCTTCTGGAACGTTCACGGATATGCCCATTTCTTGCCCTCAGAAAACACAATGTCGTGACTGACTATCACTGACGCTGAAGTTTTCAGATTTAAAAGGTCTTTATTCATCACAAGCGGGTCTTATGACAAATCTATTTCTCCTGTCTCGACATTCAACAATAGATTTTTCAAAAATACTTTACGCTAGTCTATGGTTGCTCTGCTGTCTCTCACACAACCTGGTCATGAAGAGGGGACAGCCTGCCTTGAGGCCTCAGGACCGAGGAGCATGGAAGAGAAGACCGACATCAACAGATCAGCAAATTAAAGAAGATATAGGAAAATGGGCGGCTGGCTGTGAGTTACAGGTGAGGGCATTGAATGAGAACTAAAGATGGGAGGAGAAATGCAGACATCCCGAGAGTCAGACCGATTGTGCTCTACAATGTCAGTGGAGATCTAGAGACATTGGGCAGACAACACAATGGGTCAAATGCAGTCAGACTGCACCACTGCTGTCAGAGTCTGTGCCAGAACCAAATGATCAACCCCATCAAGGCAACAGTCTACTCCCTGATGGTCACAGTTTGCTCTCAATTGCCAGTTCCCTGATCTATCAGAACAGCAATCCACTCTCAGGTGGCAGCAATCTGTTCTAGGCTGGCATCACACTTTTTTGGAAGATAAAGCAATCTGTTTTCGGTTAACAACGAGCTGTTCCTGGGTGGCATCACTGTTCTTGCCAAACACTAATATATTCCAGAGAGACAACAAGCAGAGCTTTGATTTGAGTAGCCTGAGAATCCAATGAGTCAGAGAGACCTTGAATAGTCCCCTCTTATGTCTCCATGGAAACCAAAAACCTGCTCCATCAGCTGGAGCAATGTGGTAGTTTTGACGCCGGCTTAACAAACCGTGTAAATCACTTTCAGAGTTTAAATTATACCCTCCTAGTTCCACAATAAATAGCTTTATGTTCCATTGAGCATGTGCACGGCTGGAGATGGATTGCTACATGCTCCTTGATGTCTCGTATTCTGCCAGACAGGATGAAAATGGCTGAGGTGTATGAAGTTTTCTTGTGAGCCCCCCCCCTCTCATTAGATCAAAGACATAGTCATACAGTGTGGAAAGGGTCCTTCGGCCCAAATTGCCAACACTGACTAACATGTCTCATCTACACTTGTCCCACCTGTCTACGTTTGGCCCATATCCCTCTAAATTTGCCTGATCCATGTGTCTGTCTAAATTTTCTTAAACATTGCGATAGTACCTGCCTCAACTATCTCCTCCAACAGCTCGTTCCATATACCCCCCACCCTTTGTGTGAAAAAATTACCCCTCAGGTTCCTATTAAATCTTTCCCCCGCCTCACCTTAAACTTATTCTTGATTCTCGATTCCCCTACTCTGGGCAAGAGACTCTGTGGGTCTACCTGATCTATTCCTCTCATGATTTTGGACACCTCTATAAGATCACCCCTCATACTCCTGTGCTCTCAATGAATAGAGTCCTAGCCTGCTCAATCTCGCCCTATGGTTCAGACCTCTTGTCCTGGCACACAAAGTTGAGAAGGTTGTGTTAAGTCAAGTTAAATTTCTTCCTCTCCTGAACTTCTCATGCACAGCATGCAGCACTAGCAGTGGTATTACAGCTTATGAGGCTGTGCCCCTTGATGCTTGGAGTCCTCACTATATGTAGCATTGAAAAATGTCAGCAGCTGTGCTAAAGTAAAGCAGCAATGGTTTCACAACTGTGATCAAAAAGTACCTTCCAACTGCATCAAAATGAGTAGGCAAGTTGAGCATTCAGATGCTCTCCTTTGGAGTAATCCAATTTCTAGGTAGTCTTATTTGTTATTCATGTGCCTTGAAATATCTAAAAGGATAATCTGAATACAGAAGTCTGCTTTTCAAAATTGAACAATTTTTCAATTTATGGAATGATTTTTTACTGCTAAAATTTACAATTATATTTTGGCATCGTCTAAAAATGATAAGTGTTAGTAAAGTAAGTACAAGTGAGTTTAAATGAAACCTTGAACAGAATCTGATACTTAACATATCCAATTACAGCAAAGTAGCAATCAATAAAGCAAATTAAATCTTGAACTACATGGTTAAGAAGTGCATTTAAAAGAAGGCTATGCTTAAATTGTGCAATTTTTAGTCGCGACTACCTTGTTCAATCTTGACTTCAGAGATAAAGGAAAAGCATTTACGATCTAATTATTTATCTACTTGTGAAATTTGGCTGTGTTCAAATTGTCTGCCACATATGTTGACAAAACTGTGAATGCATGAATAGTTTGCCAGGTAAGATTGGAAAAAATGGGGCTTCAGGAATGTGGAATGCAGTCAAAATTAATTTAACTAAACTTACAAGAAAGGAGTTAGGTGGCGTTTTATAGCCTTTGCCAATAGTGTGATGATATTGAGTGTGCCCCTTCTTGAATCCTAAGCTTAAGTCAAAATGTTAAGCCCTATCTGTTGTAAGTATCTACTTGGACCCTTATTATAGAAAGAATTGATTGAATTGAATAAATTGTATTTGCCAAGTATGTATACATACAAGGAATTTGCCTTGGTGCTTTGCTCGCAAGTAACCACACGACATACAGTAGACAATTAAAAATAAAACATTATAATTTAAACGTGAAGAATTAAATAAAATACCAGAGCAAAAGGAGACTACAAACTTTTGGCTGTTGAGTAGAGTAGAGCTACTGCTCGTGGAAAAAAGCTTTTTTTAATGTCTAGCTGTGGCAGCTTTGACAGTCCGGAGTCGCCTTCCAGAGGGATGTGCTTCAAAGAGTTTGTGGCCAGGGTGTGAGGGGTCAGAGATGATTTATCCACTTGCTTCCTGGACCTTGCAGTGTACCATTCGTCGATGGGGGGGAGGGGGGGAAGGTTGCAGCCAACAGCCTTTTTGGCTGATCGAATGAAGTGCTGCAGCCTCCGGATGTCATGCATGGTGGCTGAGTCAAGCCAGACCATGATGGAGCAGGTGAGGACAGACTCTATGATGGCAGTATAAAACTGGACCATCATTGCCTGTGGCAGAATGTGTTTTCTCAACTGCCGCAGGAAGTACATCCTATGTTGGGCCTTTTTGGCTGTGGAATTGATGGTGGCCTCCCATTTAATGGTTCCAAGGAACTTAAAAGACTCCTCAGATGTGACTGTGGAGTTGTTGATGGTGAGTGAGGGGAGGGGGAGCTCTCCTAAAGTCAACAATCAATCCACTGTCTTAAGAGCTCCAGGTTGTTACGATGGCACCAGGACGTTAGCTGTGTCACTTCCTGTTTGTAGGCAGACTCCTCCCCATCCTGGATCAGTCCAATCAGGGTTGTGTCATCCGCAAACTTGAGAAGCTTGACAGAGGTGTCTGTGGAGGTGCAGTCGTTGGTGTAGAGAGAGTAAAGGAGTGGGGAGAGTATGCAGCCTTGCAGTGCTCCTATGCTGAGGGTCAGCGGGTCCAAGATGTGCTTTCCCAGCCTCACATGCTGCTTCCTATTTAGTTTTAGTTTAGTTTAGTTTAGTTAAAGATACAGCTTGGAAACGGGCCCTTCGGCCCACCTGGTCCACGCCGACCAGCGATCCCCACACATTAACACTACCCACTAGGGACAATTTTTACACTTACACCTGCAGTAGAACTCATTCAGGTTGTTGGTCAGCTGACGATTGTCCAAGGAGTGGGGGGGGTTTCCTCATTGCTAGTGATGTCTTGCAAGCCCTTTCACACTGAAGAAGCGTAATTAGCTGAGAACTTGCTCCTTAACTTCTCAGAGTACTTTTCCTTGGCAGCTATGATTCCTCTTCTCAGCTTGAACTTGGCCTGCCTGTAGAGGTCTCCATCCCCGCTCCTGTAGGCCTCATCTTTAGACTGGCGGAGCTGCCTGAGTTCTGCTGTAAGCCAAGGCTTGTCATTGTTCAAGAGTCAAGAGTGTTTTATTGTCATATGTCCCAGATAGGACAATGAAATTCTTGCTTGCTGCAGCACAGCAGAATATGTAAACATAATACATAATGGGAGAAAAAACATTCAGTGTGTCTATACACACATGCACACATAATCAATAAATAAACAATTATAGTGCAATAATAATAATAGTCTGTTGTAGTTCAGAGCTTATTTGTTGTCGTATTTAACAGCCTAATGGCTGTAGGGAAGAACTTGTTCCTGAACTTAGACGTTACAGTTTTCAGGCTCCAAGCCAATTAACCTACAAACCTGCACGTCTTTGGAGTGTGGGAGGAAACAGAAGGAAACCCACGCGGGACTCGGAGAAAACCCACGCAGGTCACGTGGAGAACGTGCTAACTTCGTACAGACAGCATCCATAGTCGGGATCGAACCCGGGTCTCCGGCGCTGCATTCGCTGTAAGGCAGCAACTCTACCCCTGCGCCACCGTGACCGCCCCAATATCACAGGGTCCGTATATTCATCGAGGCTTGTGGTTGCTTCCCTGAACGCATTCAAATCAGTGCAGTCAAAGCAGGACTGTAGGTTTTCAATGCCCTCGCTTGTCCACTTTTTCATTGTTCTGTCCACAGGCTTATAAGATTTTAGTTTCTGCCTGTAGGAGGGAAGAAGGTGAACTAAACAATGATCAGAGAGTCCCAGAGCCACACGGGGAACAGAGTGATATGCGTTCTTGATTGTAGTATAACAAGGATCGAGTGTTCTCTCCCCTCTGGTGGGGCAGGTAACGTGATGTCTGTATTTTGGACACTCACGGCTGAGGTTAGCCTTGTTTAAAATCCCCCAAAACAATGACCATGGAGTCCAGGAAGTCACTCTCTACTCTCATTACCTGGTCAGCGAGTTGCGGTCGCGCCTAATGTCCGCAGGCTTGGGGGGGTCGAGGGGGGGTGGGGAGAGGGGAGGAATGTAAACTCCAGCTAGATTAAAAGAGGTCAATTCCCTTGGAGAATAAAAGAGTTTGCAATTTATAAAAAAAATATTCCAGATTAGGAGAACAGAATTTAGACAGTACCTTGATGTTGCTGCACCAACCCTGGTTAGTATAGAAGCATATTCCACCTCCTCTTGAAAGATTGTACTGTATCAACCTATATTTCAAGTGCTAATGCGCTTCATGACCTTAGTCTCTTTTTTGAATATGTTTAGCTGTCAATAATCACCATTTATAGCGGCAGGTTCCCCCTTCTACCAAATGAAGCCGTTTAAACACAGTTATATTTAAATGAAGTACATTTAATTCTGAGAAGTAATTTCTACGTAGGTTATAATTTATGAAGGATTTCCAAAACACTTACCATACTTGCACTACAAGAAAAACATACCAATGAGTTGCAGACGAAGAAGTCGTCCGTCGAGAACAGAGGCTGAAGAGAGGATTGTGTATCTTTCCTAAAACACCTGCCTTTCTTCCAGTCTTTATGCTTTTTAAAAAACTAACTACATCATCGAAATATGATGGTTACATTCATGAGACCAAGTGGATGGCATGACTTTATTAAATCTATGTGAGCCTTATCCTTTTATTTATATTCAGTCCTTGTTATTCCTAATAATCTAAAGGGTCAGAATATTTATCTTGATAATGAGAGGAACAGTGTTCTTTTATTATTCCACAACAAGCCTTTTGAACCTTACGGTCATTTTATGCCGCTGTGCTAATTGTTTCTGCTGTGCTAGAACACCGAGATTAGCAAAAAGCCTTAGAGACTGGATAGTTAATATCCATCACAATAAAAAATTACCATGCTTAATACGCCAGTCAACTGTGAGGAACCAAGGTACTCTACAATGATCTGTTTCAAATCGGTTGATTGCTGAAAAGTAGTAGCCAAAAGCCATTGAGAACATTACTGACCTGACCAAAATCCATTCATTATTGTTAAACAAGAACTCCCCATCAAAATACCTCTGTGTGATAACTGACAAAAATCAAACAATTTACATTTCCTCAAAGACAATGTGGTGCTCAGCCAGTGGACCCTGGACAGTCAACAGGATAACGATGACTACAATCAAAAGGCAAGTGGAGGCAGCAAAATTAGTTGTACACAAAAAGACATGCAGTCAGCTACAGATTTAGAAAAATGAACTGCAACTTAATTGTTACGATTCCAATTTATTACACAATCTGTCTGTGATTTATTGAATCCTTTGAGATAAATGTGAGCCTGACACAGATGACATAGTATGAGCTAAAATTTTGCTTAGAAAGCAAGGCTTGCCGACAGTGATTTAGGATGGAGGATGTGAGGGATTAGCACAAACTTTAGTGGATAATCACTCGTGAAGGTGGGGATATTCGGCTAATTATGGCCAGTAAAGTTAATCTTTAAAAGAATAGCATTGCTGGTATGAAAATAGGAGGGGTTTCCTGGATAGATGCAAGAGCATGCACATCATTGGATTGTTGGCAGATAGACCAATGACAGCTGTGAGGAGGTGGGGTTAAGCTCAAGTGTGTCATAGAGTGATAGTGTCATAGAGTGATAGCGTGGAAACTTGCCCACACCGGACAACATGTCCCACTTACACTAGTCTGCCCTAATTTGACAAAAGGAAGCAACTGACAATTTTGTCAAAATTTAGTTTTTGTTTGTTTTAGGGTATTTGAAGTATGCTCTACACAATGATGAACAAAATAAGTCTTCTCTGAGTACAGTTTGAAAATATTTATACCAGAGAAGTAAGAAATTCCATCACAGAGAGCTGAAAGAAAAACACGTTTTCCTCATTTACAAGGAAACTCCTTTCTGTCAGTTGCTTCCTTTTGTCAAATTACGGCAGTAGTCCCATCTGCCCGTGTTTGGTCCATACCCACCAAACCTGTCCATCCATGTATCTTAAATGTTGAGATAGTCCCTGCCGCTTAAATGTTGAGATAGTCCCTGCCGCAACTACCTCCTCTAGCAGCTATTTTCATACATCCACCACTCTTTGTGTGAAAAACTTACCCCCCAGGTTTCCACTAAATCTTTTCCCCTTCACCTTAAACCTATGTCCTCTGGTCCTTGATTCACCTACTCTGGGCAAGAGGCTCTGTGCATGTACCCAATCTATTTCTCTCATGATTTTATATACCTCTATAAGATCACCTTGCACTCCAAGGAATAGATTCCCAGCCTACTCATCCTCTCCCTATAGCTCAGACCCTCTAGTCCTGGCAACATTTCTTCGTAAATCTTCTCTGTACTCTTTCCAGCTTGACAACATCTTTCCTATAACATGGTACCCAGAACTGAACACATTATGCTAAATGCGGCCTCATCAATGTCTTATAAAACTGCTACATGACCTCCAAACTTCTATACTCTATACTCTGACTGATTGACCACCCTATCTACCTGGGATTCCACCTTCAAGGAACCATGCACCTGCACTCCTAGATCCCTCTGCTCAACAACACATCCCACAGCCCTACCATGTGTGGTGTGTAATGCTGGAATGTTAGACTTCCCAAAATACAACACCTCACATTTCACTGTATTAAAAAATTGGACCATTCATCAGCCCACCAGGCCAATCGATCAATATCCTGCTGCAATATTTTACAACCATCTTCACTATCTGCAAAACCACCACTTTTGTATAATTTGCAAACTTGCTAATCTTGCCATGTACAGTGCATTCAGAAAGTATTCAGACCCCTTCACTTTTTCCACATTTTGTTACATTACAGCCTTATTTTTAAATGGATTCAACTCATTTTTTAAATAATCAATCTACACACAATACCTCAGAATGAAGAAGCGAAAACAGGTGTTTAGATTTTTTTGCAAAGTATTTAAAAATAAATATACTGAAATATCACATTTGCATAAGTAAACACACTCAAAATTGTCCGTAGACCTCCGAGACAGGATTGTGTCGAGACACGGATCTGGGAAGGGTGTAAAACAATTTCTGCAGCATTGCAGATCCCGAAGCGCACAGTGGCCTCCGTCATTCTTAAATGGAAAAACTTTAGAACGGCCAGGACTCTTCATAGAGCTGGCTGCCCGACCAAACTGAGCAATTGGGGGAGAAGGGCCTTAATCAGGGAGGTGACCAAGAAACCGATGGTCACTCTGACAGAGCTCCAGAGTTCCTCTGTGGAGATGGGAGAACCTTCCAGAAGGACAACAATATCTGCAGCACTCCACCAATCAGACCTTTATGGTAGAGTGGCCAGACGGAAGCCACTTCTCAGTAAAAGGCACATGACAGCCCACTTGGAATTTGCCAAATGGCACCTATAGGACTCTCAGACCATGAGAAGCAAGATTCTCTGGTCTGATGAAACCAAGATTAAACTCTTTGGCCTGATCGCCAAGTATCATGTCTGCATGAACCCAGGCACCGCCCATCGCCAATACCACACCTACAGTTTTTCAGGGATGTTTTTCAGTGGCAGGAACTGGGAGACTAGTCAGGATCGAGGAAAAGATGAACGGAGCAAAGTACAGAAAGATCCTTGATGCAAACCTGCTCCAGAGCATTCTGGACCTCAGACTGGGGTGGAGGTTCACCTGCCAACAGGACAATAACCCTAAGCATACAGCCAAGACAACGCAGGAGTGGCTTCGTGACAAGTTAGTGAATGTCCTTGAGTGGCCCAGCCAGAGCCCGGACTTGAGCCCGATCGAACATCTCTGGAGGGATCTGAAAATAGCTGTGCATCGACGCTCCCCATCCAACCTGACAGAGCTTGAGAGGATCTGCAGAGAAGAATGGGAGAAATTACCCAAATACAGGTGTGCCAAGCTTGTAGCGTCATATCCAAGGAGACTTGAGGCTGTAATCGCTGCCAAAGGTGCCTCAACAAAGTGCTGAGTAAAGGGTCTGAATACTTATGTAAATGTGATAATTCAGTTATTTATTTTTAATCACTTTGCAAAAATTTCTAAACACCTGTTTTTGCTTTTTTTAATTATGGGATATTGTGTGTAGATTGATGATAAAAATTTGAATTTAATCCATTTTAGAATAAGGCTGTAACTTAAAATGTGGAAAAAGTGAAGCGGTCTGAATACTTTCTGATTGTATTGTTTGTTCTCATCCAAATCATTGAAATAGATGACAAACAGTAATGGGCCCAGCACCAAATCCTGAGGCACACCACTAGTCACAGGCCTCCGGTCCGAAAAGCAACCTTCCACTATCACACCTCTGCTTCCTTCCATGAAGCCAATATTCTATTCATTTAGCAATCTCTCCTTGGATCCCATGCGATCTAACCTTCCAGAGCAGCCTACCTTTCGGGACCTTGTTGAATGTGTATTGCAGGTTAAGACATTAATCATTGCATTTAGTTATTAGTGTTAAAGAAGGAACTGCAGATGCTGGAGAATCGAGGGTACACAAAAGGCTGGAGAAACTCAGCGGGTGCAGCAGCATCTAAGGAGCGAAGGAGATAGGCGACGTTTCGGGTCGAGACCCTTCTTCAGACATTTAGTTATTACCTCTTTTTCACAGAAGGAGAAATTGTGTTTTGTCATATATTAAATCATCGGGCCAGGGTATTTCAATCCCTGCCTGCTGTAAATCAAAACAGGCTTAACGGAGAAACTTTTCCAAGAAAAGTAACTTTCATAGCAACATAAATAATTTAATTCAAAGCCTGACAACTAATTTAGATTGCATCCTCTGCAGGCATTTAGTGTGCACAGGATGCACATTTATATGCATGGTGTAAAAAGCATGCATATAAATGTAGTGACCAGCATCTGCAGTTCTTTCCTACACAGACTTCAAAGGTGTGTTTCATATGATTTGGTGTCACTTGCATGTCATTAGTTTGCATTCTAAAGCTTCTGCACATCACTGGTTTCTATCACAGAGGAAAATGTTAGCAGTAGTTTGGAGATTTTAAAAGTAAAGTGGATAGGTATATGGACGTGAAGGGAATGGAGGGGTATGGTCTGAGTGCAGGTAGATGGGACTAGGGGAAAACAAATGGTCGGCACGGACTGGAAGGGCCGAGAGGATCTGTTTCCGTGCTGTAATTGTTATATGGTTATATAACGACAATATTTAAAAGGACTGATGTTTGGTTAGAAAAGTCATACTTCAACCATTTATTGTTAATAATTCAATTTGGTTTTCAACCCGTAATATCTTGCAGAATTCTGTGCCATCTAGCACGTCCTTTCACCACTGGGCCCAGCGAAAATGTATTTTGAAATACTTCTGTCTTGTTCGTCAATGCTCCGACCTGCATCCTTAATGTCCTGACCTCGGGTTCACGTGTGTGTGTGTGTGCGCGTGTGTGTGTGTGCGTGTGTGTGCACATTCTATTGAGCAAGATGCTTTGGCCCTTCTACATGACAGAATATTGCTGCAGGGGCAAGGGTACAAAATGGTGTGAGATACCCATGCAGTGCTGGTTTAATGATTTTTTTTTCTGCACAAAAGCATTTTTAGGCTATTAAATGCTATTAAAAAATGTGACATTGTGAGATATGCGATGTGCTCACAATCACTACTCAAAGATTAAATCGTGGAAGCAAGAGATTCTTTATTTGCGAGTCTGCAGAGTCGGGTGCCTCTCCAAGTTGAGACACACCGCAGTCAGAAGGGTAAACCCCCTTATACACACAATTCTACATCCAACCTCCCCTCCTTTGACCCGCTCCAATCAGACACTGAGGTGGACAACCTGTAGGTACGTCCCCCCAGTACCTCCCACATCATACATTGCATGTCCATGGTAATGAGCAGTTTCTTGACCAGGGGTGTGTTGTAATATTCATTAATTTTATTAAGCATGCTCAGTTGTTCATGACCTACCCTAGTTTTACTCACCTCCAAGTGAACTCTCTCAGTTCTCCTATATCAGCACTAAAGCTAAGCTATAGTGACAAGGGTCCCATCTATCACTCCATTCTACTGATAGGGATCTATCTACATCACTCCCTTCTACCGCTATACAATGCTATTACTTCTTACTCAAGGATGGGTCTGGTAACTTTTGATACACAGCTGTGTCAGAACCCTCTCCCTGGCCCCTATCGGTTTGAATCCTCTTTAAAGCCCCTTACAATAGTGGGGTTTAATCACTTTATCCCTCACAACATGAACATTACTTCAAATTGAACTGTCAGAAAGGCACAGCTCCAGTGAAGAAAAATAAAATTTGGGATCAATTGAATAGATTTTCTAGATGAGAGATAGTAAACACATACTGCACTTTTCTAAGCAGTGCATTAAGAACAAAAACAGGGAGGTTGAAGAGGAGGGGGAGTGCTGGGGATAAGGGGAAATGAGCCGCCCCTGTGCAGTTGGGGGCTATGGGTGAGTGCTGGAATATTGCATTGGGGGAACGGGTTGTGTTGGGGAATGGGTGAGTGGTGGAATATTGCGTTGGGGGAACGGGTTGTGTTGAGGGACCAGGCCTCCTGTGTGACTGGAGGGTCCCACTTGGTCTAGTAAGCTATTAAAGTCCTCAAGCCTCCCCCTGTCACTGAGTGAGATTTTCTAATCTTGGTTGATCTTCAACAATTTCTATGAGTAATCTGACTTTAGACCATGCCTCCTCCCACGCCTTCTACACAATTTGAAGACATATACAACAATGAAGATCCTCATAAGGTGGTGCTGTGGATCCTTCCTCGTTAGTCAACATTTACATTAAATTGCTGCATATTGGAAAATTTACATAAGATCTCAGCTCCTGCTCTGATTTGCATATTCTGCAACTGGAACAGATTTTGCTTTGGACCTTTTCAACACGATAAAAGTTGTGCTTCTATGGTGGTATTATTTTTGCAGCATGCCTTCTTGAAAAGTAATAACAGGTAGAAACGCGGTATTGCAGATGCTGGTTTATAAAGAAAGGTACAAAGTGCAGATCAGCGGGTCAGGCAGCATCAAAGATACTAGAGGAGCTATCTTTTGGCAGCATCACCGGAGAACAGGGATAGGTGACATTTTAGGTCAGGACCCTTCTTCAGACTGTAGCGATGTGGACTTGCTGAGTTACTCCAGCACTTTTGTGTATTAATCAACATCTGCAGTTCCTTGTTTCTACACGTTTGTGCTTTCTTTACATATAGGTGCGAACACTACTGAGTGTGACACTATTGAATGCGCAGACACTGCGAATGTATGAAGAGTTTTGCACAGTTTTTATTTCAGTGTATATATTTATTCTGAATAAAGTTTATTTTGGGAAATTTATAAACAAATCCGAAACTGCTCTTTGTAGCAGAATGAAAGGGGCTGCCCCAGTTCCATTGACCATTGCAAACGATTTAAAACTGAACAAAAGAAACTGGGAGAGCTTTTTTAAGTTGGGAATGGGCTAAGTCGGAGGCTTGTTCCAATGCAGCGAGCGGCTGGTGTGCGGTGCAGAGTACCAGTGATGGACATGCGAGCAATGCTCTTTTTGCTGCCGCCTCCTCAACACACAGCATTACCAGAGACACTTTGTGGCAGGAAGTGGGAACTGCGCGATGGTACCGGCTGCAGATTGGCGTGGACCCCATGTGCGAGCTCACAATCTGGCAGAGAGGAAAGGGAGGGAGTGAATGAGCCTCACCGCCGGCGCTGCTGCCGCTGCCGCTGCCGCTGCTGCAGTGTGTTGCTTGTGTGAGACCGTGAGGTGGACGTTGTGTGCGCCCGGGACACGCACCGCGGCTCCACACACACAAAAAAAACAAACATCTATATAAAGAAAGGTAAAGGAAATGGATGCAATTTTTTTTTAAAACCTTAACTTATACACAGTCGGTTGGGGTTTTCAGCATTGGAGCGGCTCTAAATGAGGTAACGGGATATCAGAAAGAGAGGGGGGGGGGGAATGCCCAAGCGTGAGTAAAGCGGGCCGGCCGCTGCTGCAGCAGCTCCTTTGTTTGAGTGCGGGCGACAGGAGCCGAGCCGAGCCCCGCCGCTCCAGCGTTGCCCTGGACATGGTGCGGCATCGCTGCTCTGCACAGCGTCTGCCACCGTGCTGTTGTGATTTATCATATTTCTCTCTCCCTCTTTGATGCGTCCGGCGACTTTAGCGAGGACAGAATTCTGCTTTGCATATTTGATTGATCAGACGGTGAAGGTTTATGCTGCACTTTTGTCTTTGTGCTTCACCATTACCTTTTTTTAAAAAAAAAATCCAGATTTACCGGATCGTTGAAGGTTTTGTCGATACATAGCAACACGCACGTTTTATATAAACCGAGTGAATCAGTAAATGCATGTACTGGAAAGATTTTAATGTGGAATTTTGTTAGGCAGTGTAACGGAATGTTAGACTAAGTCAGTTGGATACGAGTTTTGTTTTCGGAATAGTGTATCATGAACTGCATTTCCATTGTAATGAGTGTAAATGTTGTTTTCAGCAATCAAGTCCAAATATTTAGCACATTTTCCTATGCAAGTAACATTTTCTGCGATCTTGGAAACCAGTTCGTGGTACCTCCGCTGCAAATTAATACATTTTAGAGTATGATGTCTGTGATGGACGTAATGCACGGAGGAGAAGCGGCAGCGGCACTGAATACACCAAACATACATGTAAACAAAATCGTTGAGCGATTATTTAAAGATTCAGATCACATCACCTGCAGACCACGTACATCATCTAGGCAATAACTTTGGACCTGAAGGATTCTGAACTTTATTTTATTTTGTATGTTGTAATCTGATACAAACAATAGATTTTAATATAGGAAGAACACCATAAAAATTATTTAAAAATCGGGTGTTTTTGGTTTAAAAATCTTGAATTGTTGACTGGTCTGAAGAAGGGTTTCGGCCCGAAACGTTGCCTATTTCTTTCGCTCCATAGATGCTGCTGTACCCGCTGAGTTTCTCCAGCACTTTTGTCTACCTTGGATAATATTCAGATTAAGTCATCTTAACAAATACGGGTGTTGATATGTTTGCATATAAACGTATCAAATTACATTTAAGGTTAACGTTCAAATTTCATATCAAATTATTACTTGCACTTTTTGAAATGTTATTGATGCACCAACGATTTCCCCTTGTTAAACTCCTGCCCTCTTCAAGATAACAATTTCATAGAGATCAGTCAGTCAGTGGTACATCATTGAAATAATTATCCTTCACATTTGTGGTCATACTAGACAAGGCCAAGCCTGATTCTGCTCAGTCCTATTTCTCAATTGGATGAAATAGTGATGGGAATTAGTTTAGTGTAGAGGTACAGAGCGGAAACTGAGTCCGTACCGACCAGCGATCCCCGCACATTAACACTAGGGACAATTTACACATACACCAAACCAATTCATCTACCGTCTGGAGTGTGGGAGGAAACCGAAGATCTTGGAGAAAACCCACCCGGTCACGGGGAGAACGTACATACAGCACCCGTAGTCGGGATCGATTCCGTGTCTCCCACGCTTGAGGCAGCAACTCTACCGCTGCACCACCGTGTTGCCCGTACTGCTTGAACAATAGTAAATAATTCTTGACTTGCCGGGTACTCACCACCCAACCCCTGCCACCTCCCTGAGAATCTTCATGCAGTCAGAGTAAAAAAGTGCCTTCACCCTTCCATTGCTCATTACTAGTCCAACCATTCAAGCACCACTTTCGCCCTATTTCCAACTACTCACATTAATGAGTCACACAACTGCCGCTGCACACAGATATCCAGAAGCTGCTGTCACCAATTCAGCCTTCTTCCAGTTTCTGATGATGAATGTTTAATAATGTCTCCCATTCACCTTTCCACCCACAATCCTAGGGCTGTTGAGGATAACTCTAATGGTCCTCCATCATTAGCCAAAGGTCAATTACCAAGCACATTGAAAATCAAATCTAAGATGATGCTAGCTGTTAGATTGGCTAGGGTTTGCAATGACCAAGATAAAAACAACCTTGGAATTCTCAAAACAAACAAGTTGGTTAATTTCCAAATTAGGTGTTTCACTAATATTAGGTTAAGGATTAATAATGTCTCAAATACACGAAAAACACTTTTTTCCCCATTTATCTTGATGTCAGATTCAGGAGTTTAGCATCTCTAACCCATCTACCTCTAACCATGCAGTGTCCTGAAACACTTGCATTAAGTCTTCAGGATGTGAGCTAGGGTGTAAGTGCTGAAAACAGAGTTGGGTGGAATACGAGCATGGTAATGAAAAATAAGGATGTTAAAATGAACATGTAAGGTGCCAGGAATGGAGGCTGTGATTGGATAAGTCTGTGATTTATGATGTACCTTGTTAGTTGCAAAATCGGGAAAGTAGATGTGGGAAGATTGGCTTGAAGGAGACGTAACACATGAGATAACAGAAACATTGAATAGCGTTTCAGAGCTTGTGGTGGATTGGCAACAGGGATGAGTTCTGTTTAAATCAGAGAAAACTGAGGTATAGATGTAGCTTGCCAAAGATGATTAAGTTTATTACCGTTGCACGTTCCTCTTCGTGCCAGTGTTGATGCTTGTGCACCGACTGCAATGCTGCCTCCAGAAAGAATATTGCTAAGATTAACAGTCTTCCACAGGCATTCAGAGCATTATATTTGCAGTAGCTTCTTTTCCTCGCTTCTGTTTGTTTGAACACATATTTTAAGTGCAGATAAAGCATGGAAGTGATGAATTGCTTTTATTTTACAATTTTGGGTCGGCCAAATTTCAGAGTTTATTTGGAAAAGCTTTGTGTGGTTTTGGCAAAGTTCCACAAGTAACTCCAAGTTTCCTTGTGCAGAAGAATTGCACTTGTCCCATCGTGGGTTGTGCCTTTTGGGGGGGGGTTTATCAACAACTAACATTTTGAGAAAGTTGGCATTGCTGTAAAAGTGACAGAATCTTTTTCCCAAGTCAGAGGTTATGTGTTTAAGACACCCGAGGTGTGTGCTTGGCTGACTATACATTGCAATCGTAAATGAACCACTGAAATAAAATGTTAAAGTACGTGAATTGTGACCACCTGCCATTATCTCATGCGTGGATGTGATAGCTACCAGGGGTATTGTTTAGAGAACACAGCAGAGTGGGTGGCCAGAGTGGTACCTGGGCTAATACTTGACCCCTGAGTCAGTTTTACTGAATGTTGAATCGTCATCCTTCATTGTCACTTAGTCATAGTCCTGGAGCTCTGTACCTAATAGCATTATGTGAGCACCTACATGAGAAGAAATACAGCTGATCAAGAAGATGATTCACCAACATCTAATCAATGGCAATCAGAGATTGACTGATCTTGCTAGCAGTGATCACAATCTGTAAGGGAGCTTTTAAAAAACAAAAGCGACAACATTTTATCTGGCCATTGCCTCTGCTGTTTTCTGGCTGCAACAGTAATTGTTACAGTACAAAATTACTTAATTAGCTGTACATTTTTTGGGGCAAATGTGCAGTATGGAAAGCACTACATAAATGCAAATTAATTCTTTAATCTCTGCTAGCATTTGAATTTGATGGCTCAGCATTAATTCTTAACCATGGTTATGGACAATGGCAGGTCAAGCTTGATGCACTGATTCACTGTTGTATGTTGCCTGTGCCTCTCAGAATTGACTGACCTCCCCCAAAACCAAAAAGCCAAATAGGAAAAAAAAAGATTTTGGAGCTGTATTAACAAAATTGTGAATAGCTTAGAAATTGAAT
This sequence comes from Okamejei kenojei, assembly GCA_035221665.1. Lineage (NCBI taxonomy): Eukaryota > Metazoa > Chordata > Chondrichthyes > Rajiformes > Rajidae > Okamejei > Okamejei kenojei. The sequence goes on along the minus strand of CM069133.1, from coordinate 107,914,422 downwards.
TGCACTGCAGATAAATAGAAAAATAATTTATGGAGGTAATTGCTTGTGGGTCAACAGTCTTGTATTTTCCTCAAATGTCTGGTGTAACTTGGCAACATCAGGTTAATTACATCAGGAGTACACAAAAAGCTGGAGAAACTCAGCGGGTGCAGCAGCATCTAAGGAGCGAAGGAGATAGGCGACGTTTCGGGTCGAGACCCTTCTTCAGATTCTAATTACATCAGGAATTGATATTGGTGTTGAAGGGATGATATTTAAATGTGTGTGCACATGTATCTGAAAAGGTGCTCTTATATTCATTCGGGGAATGTGAGAGTCACTAGCAAAGCAAGCATTTCTTGTCATCTTTAACTCTTTTGAACTGAGTGGCTTGCCGGGCCATTTTGGAGAACATTTAAAAGCTGGAAAAGTTGTTCGGGGCCCAGAGTCACATCCTGTTTCCGTCTCAAAGACTGGCACTCCACGAGGCGCTACCTGCAGACCACTGATTTAGACTGGACTTTAGAGATAATGTGGAAGCAGGCCCTTCAGCCCACCAAATCCACACTGACCAGCAAAATAAATGCTAACATGAATTATGAGAGAAACCCGGTGGGTCACAGGGAGCATCTGTGAAGGGAATGGATAGACAATGTTTCAGGTTGGGGCTCTTCTTAAGACTTATGATAGTCTATCTTGTTACTGGGGTCATTCTAATTTGATCCTGATGGATTACTATAGTATTTTATTTCATTACATATATAATGTACACCACGCAGAGTTGACCATGGTCATAGTGCGAACTCCATCATCAAGTTCGCCGACGACACCACTGTTGTGGGATGTATCACTGATGGGGAATGGGTCAGAGTATAGAAGAGAGATCGAGCGACTGTCCATATGGTGCCAGCACAATAACCTGGCCCTCAACACCAGCAAAACCAAGGAACTGATTGTGGACTTTTGAAGGAGTAGGATGGGGACCCACAGTCCTGTTTATATGGTTGAAAGGGTCAAGAGCTTCAAATTTCTGGGCGTGCACATCTCTGAAGATCTTTCCTGGTCCGAGAACACAGATGTAATTAGTAAGAAAGTTCATCAGCGCCTCTACTTCCTGAGAAGATTACGGAGAGTCGGTTTGTCAAGGAGGACTCTCTCTACCTTCTACAGGTGCACAGTAGAGAGCATGTTGACCGGCTGCATCGTGGCTTGGTTTACAAAGACTACAAAAAGTAGAAAACACTGCCCAGTCCATCATCGGCTCTGAACGTCCTTCCATCGAGGGGATCTATTGCTGTCGCTGCCTCAAAAAGGCTGGCAGCATCATCAAGGACCCACACCACCCTGGCCACACACTCATCTCCCTGCTACCTTCAGGTAGAAGGTACAGGAGCCTGTGGACTGCAATGACCAGGCTCAGGAATAGCTACTTCCCCACAGCCATCAGGTTATTAAACCGGGCTCGGACAAAACTCTGAACATTAATACCCCTTTATCTGTTATTTGCACTTTATCAATTTATTTATTCATGTGTGTATTTACGTATATAATGGTATATGGACACACTGATCTGTTTTGTAGTCAATGCCTACTATGTTCTGTTGTGTGTGCTGAAGCAAAGAAATAATTTCATTGTCCTGTCAGGGACACATGACAATAAACTCTTTTGACCTTGACTTTTTGACTTTGGTCACAATCTTGAAACCAATATGATTATTCATTGAAGATGGACACAAAAAGCTAGAGTAACTCAGTGGGACAGGGGGCATCTCTGGAGAGAAGGAATGAGTTACGCTTCCAGTTGCGACCCTTCTTCAGATTTTAGACATTCATTGACATGTATCCCCTTGTAAGACATTGGCCATCTGTTAGAAATTCCTGTACTTAATCCTTGGAGTATTCTGCATTGACTAATTTAATATTTTCAGGTGATATCTGAAGGTCATGTATTTAATGCTGCATATACTTTGGGGAAGCATTTTGTACAGGTTTTCTGGTTTCTGTACAGGTTTGTGTGATGTATCCATCTCATAAACCACCCTATTCTTCCTTCCCACCCTTCGCCTCTCATCGACTTTATCTACACGATGGTGCCTCGGAAAAGCAGCTAATACAATCAATTATCATTTTACACCCCGGTCATACAAAGGCTTGAAAGGATGTACCACCTGCTTCGAGAATGACATCTTCCCCATTGTTATTAGAGTACTGAATGCTCCTATCATAAGCTGATCTCCCGTCTCATTTTGGCTTTTGCACTTTTTATTAATCTGCACTTTCTCTGCAACTGTAACACTAGAACTCTCTAGCGCCACATTCTGCATTTTGCTATTTTACTCTTTGCGTTACCTGTTGTGTATGACATGATTGTATTTGTGCATAATATGATTTGTCTGAGTAGCACACCAGCACAGATTCTCACTGTATCTAGGTACACATGACAATATTAATAAACCAAACCACTATGGAGTAGGAAAGATTAATCACAGCGGCTGAGAACTTCCAAACTTCTCATTTGCACAAATAATTGGAAATTTTGCACTGCATATCACATTCTCTAACTCCATCTGTGGGTTTTCAAGATTCTGTGTTACACTCACTAATAATCCCAGTATTTTTGGTTTTCACTGATATATCCATATTACCTACATATGTGAAATGTATAAATGTGCTTTATTTCAAGTGGAGTGAAGGTGTCATGAGTGAAAAAATAAATCAGACTTGGAATTGGGGGTGGGGAGTAAGTGTTTCTGCATGTTTTACGCAACTGAGATTGTGTTTTCCCCAACTGATAACTCCAGTTGATGTAAACTTGCATAAAGCACGTAAAATTGACTATTCAGATCAATGGGCTTGTTATCTAAATACATTAATCCACCTTGAGTTTGCTTATTCTGTGAAAATATCCTTCTGTTCCTTAATTTCTGTGAAAATCTGAGGTTTCCTATCCCTTGTGCTATAAGCCCACAATAGCATTATCTACAAATTGACTCAAATAGCAGATAAACTATATGGTCAAGGGCAAAAACAAATTGCAGGAGAAATTCAGAGGGGCATAGGGCATCTGCAGAGGTAAATGGACTGATGGGGATGGGGACCCTTCTTCAAGACTGGAGTACAGGGAAGAATCTGGTAGAAAGAGATGCAAAAGCTGGCAAAAGATGAGTGGATCCAGGTAAAGTTGGGTTGATTTGCAGATGATTCGTGTGGGGGATAGTACGGTGAAGCTAGTCACAAATGCGGGTGGTGATGTGGAGAAGACAAAGGGCTTTGTATTCAGATGCTGGCTTACAATAAAAGTGCTGCCGTAACTCAGTGGGTCAGGTAACATCTCTGGGGAACATGGATAAGTGATGGTTTGGGTCTGGTCCCTTGAGTCTGACATAGGTGTGCCTGTTATGTTCCAGTGATGAGGGTAGGGCCTGGGAGATGATGGCGTCTGCTGTGGATCTTTTGTGGCTGTAGTTGGTGTGCGTCATGACTGGCCTTCGAAAGTACAGTACTTCATGATGGTAGATGTCGGACCAGTAGTCACTAAGGCTTGTTTTTCTTTAGATGATAATGATTTTCTTAAAACAGGTGGGTTCCTCAGATTGGAGGAGGGAGAAGTTAAAGATGTTTGTGAATACTGCTGCTAGCTGGTTTGCACAAGCTCTGAGGGCAGAGCCATGAACTCCATCTTGGCAAGTCACTGACCTGCTGAGGTCCTCCAGCAGTTCCTTTAATGCTCAAGATTCCAATCTTGAGCATAACAGAAAGTCTTAAGTAATAGGAGCTGAATTGGGCCATTTGGCTCATCAAGTCTACTCGGCCATTCTTTCATGGCTGATCTATCTCCTTCCTAACCGACTTCTCCCCAAAACCTCTGACACCATTACTGATCAAGAAATCTATTGCTTCTCTTTTAAGTCAAGGTTTGAATTGAGACTGGCAACCATAAAAATCTTACATTCTTTTAAATTAATTCTTTGGGCAATTTTTTTTAGTGTGAATTTTATGATGATGAAATGTGCTTTGATATTTTATGCAAGCTTCAGTCAGTTATTGAACTTTGCTTTGTAAGTACCAAATTTGCATCTACACTTTAAACCCGTGTAAGTGATGTAACTCATGGTTGATGAAAAATGTCGAGTGGATGGTTTACAACGACATTATAAATTAAATGATTTCAACATGTTATAATAACTATTAAGTTATTTAGATTGTATGCTTTGTATTGAAGAACCATTGCCACTCTGGTGTTTCTTGCCTGTGGAAGAAAACATTTTGCGGGATAAATTACAACAAGGAATATCAGCCCTAATATTGACATGGCTGCAGGTTGATGTTTGTGCGCACATGTGTATACAGCTTGAGGGAGAAATGTGGGTGAAATGTGACGGGGAGAAGAGGAGGAATAAAGAGAAATATGGGATTTAGAGCAGGGAGATGAGCATATGGAGGAGGGGAAAGGAGCAGTGACTAGGGTGGTGCGAGGTGTGGGAGAAAAGTGTGAACACTGGGGGGGGGGGGGAGTATTATTTGTAATTGGAAATTCAGTATTTATACCATTTGGTTGTGAGCTGCTGTGCTTCCAATTTGCATGGGACCAAGGACAGAATGATTTGTATAGGAAAGGAAGTTAAAATGGTTGCAACCGGGAGCCAAATCAGGCTGTTGGTATCCCTGGATGGCAATGAGAGAGAAGGTGCAGGGACAGGTGTTGCATCTCCTGCGGTTGCAAGGGGAAAGTACCGGGAGAGGTGGCAGCTTGCACAAGAATGCATGAGTGAACCGAGGAGTTAAGGGGAGAGTGGTGTCTGGAAAGCAGAAGGTGGAAGGATCATGTTGAAGCTGGAAGAAATGTCAGACAATGATTTGTTGGATGGGATGAATGGTGAAATGAAAGGTGAGAACCAGGAGAATTGTAGCCTTGTTCTGTCTGTAGGGAGGAAGAGTAGGAGTAGAGCTGCGTGACACAGGAGGAGATGTGGAAGATGGCACCATCCATCTTCCCCCTCATGATTTGCCCATTGTTTACCATTATATCCTAGCTCATTATATCCTTGCTCCTGGCCTATTGTTCTTGCTGATATTCCTTCCTGTCAATGGTTACTTAAATCTGCTTTTATTAGCTAACTTTAAGAATACAGAAAGTTAATAAAAACAATGCAAATGTACAGTTTACATATTAGCTATTCGTTAACCCAAAATCACATTTGTTATACATCCTATTCAGGATTATTATAAAAAAAATCAGTGATTGTCAAATTAAAGTTTTTGAAGGATGTTGAACTCTAAAGCAGTTTTGAGTTTACCTAATCCCCTTGAAGAAGTAAATTGGGTGAATATTCATGGAGTGATTATTAGTGGACACCATATCAGTGAGGACATAGTAAGTATACAAGGAATGCCTTCTAAATGTCACATAGATCATGATTGCAATCAGCAGGAAATACTGATATGACACCAGCGGTGCAATTTTAGAGCTAGATACTCGACCTAATGCTCACTTTGTAAATCGTGATTATCTACTTATAGGCAGGTTGCTGATTGTTCTTGCTCAGATTTGATTCTGCAAGTGCTTGCTACTTTCTAGGCTGTTGCTAATGGAAATCTAGAGAAGTGGCGCAGCAAGTGGAAGCAACTTTTGGTAAGTTTAGGGTTCCAATGTGGTTGTCTGAAACATGGATGCATTAGTAGGGATTTTCCTTGGAATACTTGTTGACTATGAAATTACAGAGTTGGACAAGTTGCCGGAAGATATAGTGAGAGGGAGGGATCTAAAAGAGAAAGAAGAAACTTGCCTACGCAGGAACAAGAACATTACGTGAGAGGTCTTCAATAGGAATGTCTAGTTTTTTAAAATTTAGTTTAGAGATACAGTGGTCATCGACTCCGCGCTGACCAGAGATCCGTGCACACTAACACTATCCTACACACACTAGGGACAATTTACTTTTTTTTACACTGAAGCCAATTGACCTACAAGCCAGTACGTCTTTGGAGTGTGAGAGGAAACCGGAGCACCCAGAGAAAACCCACTCAGGTCATGGGAAGAATGTACAAACTCTGTATGGACAGCACCCTGTATGTACACCCTGCTGTACAGACAGCACAAGGTGGCAGCGGCCTCTGCAGTCCGTCTGTCTTTTTCTTCTTTTTTTTTCCTTGTCTGTTAAGTGGATGTCTTCGTTTTAGTTTTTATATTATTTTCAGCTGTGTATATGTGGGGGGGGGGGACTTTTTAACCTCTTCCCTGTACGGGGACCCGACGTTTTCCTTGTCGAGTCTCCGTTGTCGCTGGGACTAACATCGGCGGCCTCCAACCGGAATCGACCTGGGGCTCCAGTCGCAGAGCCTGCGGACTCACCATCGCAGAGCGCTGTGGTGGCGCACGGCTACGTCCCGACTTCGGAGCTTCGGAGGCTCCGGCTGCAGGCCCTGTGGACGGTAACATCGGGAGCTCCCGCAACAGCAAACTTTGCCTGCCTGAATCGAGGGGTTTAAATCGACCCGGAGCGGGGCCTTACATCGCCCGGCACGGCTAAAACGGCCACGGGACTTGCCATCACCCGCCGGGGGGGCTCCAACATCTAACATCAAGAGCCTCGATCAGCTCAATGCAACAGTTTGACTGCGGGAGAAGAATAAGAACGGAGAACGTGGAAGAGATAAGACTTTTGCCTTCCATCACAGTGAGGAGGTGTTTGGGGATTCATTGTGATGGATGTTTGTGTGGAATTGTGATAATTGTGTGTTTTATTTTTTTTGTTGTTTGTTGTTATGATTGCAGAAATGTAATTTTGTTTGAACTTATGTTCAAATGACAATAAAGACCCGTAGTCAGGATAGTGCTGAAAGCCAGCAACCCGACTGCTGCGTCACCGTGCCGTCCTTCTTGAAATCTGTCACCTGCTATAGGCACAACTAGAAATTCAAGAAAACAATGGACCATCAGAGATGTCTGTCAGTTGTGATCAAAGCCATAAGCAATGTGCATTTGGTATCTTTCAAAATAAATTAAAATGAAGGCTATAAATGCTAGAAATCGGTAGTAAAAACAGGAAATGCTGGAAACGCTCATCGGTTTAGGCAGCATCCGTGGAAAGAGAAACTTCCCGCCTCCGGGTGAAAAGATTTTTATTAAACTGAAATACTTCCATCATGTTTTATTTGCAACTTCAATCTTAACTTGTACTCTCAATACAAATAGGAATGATTATGGATCCTTCTCTTATCAGAGAACGTCAACTTGATGAATTCTTTGCAGTACAGGATGCCACTACTGTACATGCAACATTTTTGAATAAACCATTTGTCAATTCGGCACATTACTAATGACCAAGGAAATGCCACTATCAATGCCATATATAACCTATCCAGGTGGAATAAGAGGTGTTATTCAGTGTGTTTGTCCACATGTTTATGAACATGTTGGGCACCTCTTGGAAAGGATGGTTTCCAAGCTCAGCGCAACGTTTGTACTAAATTCTTCCATGGTCTCTCACATTGAAAACAGGCTGCTGCAATTTCTACATCTGTACACCCATGTCTAGGATTCTGATTAGTGGGAAAAAGCATGCAGCTAAAATGTTGATGCTGTTGTTTCTGGTTTTTCAGCTAAGCTTTCCAATGCATCAAGCATTCTGTGGTGCACCACCATCAGTCTTCTGTAAATCATCTATCAAAATTCTTATCTGAGTCATTGAATAATGCTACTTCTGTGCAGTATGTTTGAATCCAATCAATATGCTTGCAAAGTTATTTTATATTAGTTAATGACTCAACAACTACCAAACATGATACTCGCACCTGTTCTGATGAAGTGCTATGGGACTGCTAGGGCAATGTGTGGGGCAGGAACAGGTGGATTTGGCCAATTAATTAAGCCAATTGTGAAGTTTGATAGATCAATTGAAACTGGTGAAAACAACTGGTTCTCAAAAGGAAAATGGTGTTCCCCCACCTCTTCTGCAGTCAAGGACCCTTAGCAGCGGAGCGGAGAGAGCATTCACTTTCATTCCATGGTGCCACTCATAATCCCTGTTGCTAGGGAGATGTCCAACTCCTAGTGGAAAATTACTTTTTGTACGCATGAACAGACCACATGATAAACTATTACAGCAACCAACTTTGCCTAAGTGTTAAGCATATTCTTGGCATAAAAGCCATTATTACACCTGTGAATGTTACATGTTGTACTCCTATGGCATTTGTAATCTTCTGAGAGTTCCAACCTGGGTTTCCACCTGCAATGGTGATCCATGGGTTATCTCCACTGATGATCTTGATGATCCATCTTTTATAAGGCCTCGTCTGAAGGCTCATTGAAGGTATCCCTGCCCAGTAACTTGTGACTCGGGTCATTTATTCAGGGGTTGCGTAAATGGGACACATATGGTCCATCATTCCCCTTTTCAATCCTTCATTCAACATCGGCCTCCACAGTTAGAGGTGGCCATTTAGTTCCTTTTTGTGCCAGGCGAGAGAGGTCATTTACGGTTGACTTATTTCCTAAGGACTTGTGTAAAGTTGGCTTCTTTTCAAGGTTTAACTGTTTGCCATATGGTTAGAATGTGCTTTGGACATTGATTGAGTTTTGTTTTATCAGTGTTCGAATAACATACAAAATAACCATAAATTGGTGCAAGTCCAGAGAAGCTTGAGGGTCCATGCACTGTCAAGTGATATTATTACATTTTGTATACTTGATGTCTACTAATACCATGGATGGATTGTATAGAAGCAGAACATACTTCAATTCTTTCACTGTTATACTTGAATTGCCTTGCAGCACTGATTTCTTGTTATAGAAATGTTTCATGATCATATCAATGTTAAAACTAAATTTTAAGCCTTAGTTTATCAGTTTACATTGTCTCATAATTATCCTTTTTAAGATTAATTTCATTATACTTAATATCTTTTGTATTTAGCTATATACCTTAAAGTTGCTTTAACATTTTTATTTAAATAACTATTGCAGCATTCTTTAAAAATAATTATGTAAATGGGAGGTAGACACAAAATGTTGGAGTAACTCAGCGGGACAGGCAGCATCTCTGGAGACGTTTCAGAGACATCTCTGGAGCATCTCTTGGTGACGTTTCGGGTCAAGACCCTTCTTCAGATTGATGTCGGGAGTGGGCGGGACAAAGATAGAATGTAGTCGGAGACAGTAAGGCTGGTGGGAGAACTGGTAAGAGGGAGGGGATAGAGAGGGAAAGCAAGGACTATTTGAAGGGCTCTATGTAAACGAGTGCTGACTATGCATACTATTTGAATACCAGACGGACAACTTGTATACGAGGCAAGGTTTGGGAAATAAATTTGGCACTGGTATGAAATAAATGCAGCGTGGTAGTTAATGCTGCAAAATTGGAGAGTGGTAGCATTTACGCTGAGGATTGGGTTGGGAATGAAATGCAATATTGGTAGTTATGTGGGGCTGAAGAAGTAATACAATCTAGGTTTTAAGTATATTGCAAGCAACATTGAAAATGTGCATGTAGTCCAATGATTAATTTCTGGGATGCATGGGTTAGTCATAAGTTCATAAGTGACAGGAGCAGAAGTAGGCCATTCAGCCCATCGAGTGTACTTTGCTTGTCCAGTGGTGGTAATAAAAACTTATCTGAAAGCTGGATGAAATAACAAATATGCTTATAGTTACCGGTACATCAATAATCGTTTTACATCCGGTGGCGCTGTTGCTAGCTGCCTCCGCCTTCAGTCCGGTATCTTTTTGTTTTTTTGTTGCTTGAAGACGTTTTTTCTGTTTTTTTTAATGTCTTTATGTGAGGGGAAGAGGGTACGGTAAGGGCGATTCCGTCCTCCAGTCGCTTCCTGGAGAAGATGCGACTATTATTCGAGTCGCGTCTTCGCCCCCTCCCCACCCCCCCACCCCCGCGGCCCTCCTACTGGATTGGCGCGGCCCTCCTACTGGATTGGCGCGGCCTTTCCTGCCGGGACCGACCAGAGCTCCAGCAGCAGCGGCGCAGCGTTGGAAACATCGAGGGGCAGGCGATGCCTCACCGGGGATCGCCGTTTGGAGCTCCGGAGTGCTGGGCCTGCTGCACCGACATCGCAAGAGCTGTGGTTCGCGGAGCTCCCAACGCGGGCGGCGCTGACCAACATCGTGGAGTCCTGCGACTCCGCCCGGCTTGGACTTTGGGAGCCGTGGACTCCGGCGGGAGGTGGCTGATCTGGAGGTCCGGGCCGCGAGGATGTTGTCTGTCGGGGTTCCATCGTTCCCAGCGAGCGGGCCTGAGCACCGTTCCCAACGAGAGGGCCTGCGGGTGCTCGGGAGGCCCCTACCACGGGTGAACATCTGGGAAGATCAGCAGGGAGGCTGGCTGGACTACGGTACCTTCCTTAATTCTGGTGCTGCTGTGGGGTTATGTTGTGTGTGGACTTCTGTGTTTGTGCTTTAAAAAAAATAAATGTTCATTTATTTATTATTTACTTTTATGTTACTGACTGTAAGGAAAATCCATTTTGGTGTCTCTAAAATGAGATAATGACAATAAATTGAATACAATACAATACAATTGAAGATTTGGTGAGAAAATTCTTGAGAAAACCCGATCTATCTCCAACTGTTGTTCAGTTATTTCTATGGTTACTGGTAAAACAGTTTTTGGATTCTGGACAAATACGGTGTATTTTATGTAAAATTCAAAAATGTTATCGTGGAGTTGTATAAATGTCACAGACAGAATTCAAATTAATATGACGAGGAGGGTGTCATTCATAAACTTATTTGGGCAGTGGTGACGGGGAATAGTTACATCCAGTGGATGGCTTGTGTCATCAGTCATTTCCCAAAGGAACCTTGCTGCAAAAACAAGACAGTGATTTCTAATGTACTGCAAAAGAGTAATTTAAAAAACTAGCCGCGAGCTTTTGAAAACTGACGTAAATGGAGATCCAGATAAGTATCCAATATATGTTCTGTGATGACAGAAAGGAGCCCCGTAATGGTTGACATTAAAGTTGTGGAAATATGCAGTTCCCTTTTCAGCAACATTGCCCATAATAATTATATTCAGAACAACACATTGTGCTTCTAGATACCAAACCGTGTCTCTTTTTCATTACATTTTTAAATAAACATTTTTTATTATTGCTGATCACTTGGTGAAGGGGAGAGAAGCTTACAAAACATCACACTGATGTTTAATTTATAGCTTAGTCCAGGATAATTTTAATTAAATGTTTTAAAGGCCTTTTATTGTCACGTATACCAATTAAGGTACAGTAATATGGAAATTACTATACAGCCACACAATAGACAATAGGTGCTAGAGTAGGCCATTCAGCCCTTCGAGCCAGCACTGCCATTCAATGTGATCATGGCTGATCATCCCCAATCAATACCCCATTCCCGCCTTCTCCCCATATCCCCTGACTCCGCTATCTTTCAGAGCCCTATCAAGCTCTCTCTTGAAAGTATCCAGAGAACCGGCCTCCACTGCCCTCTGAGACGGAGATTTCCACAGACTCGCACCTCTCTGTGTGGAAAAAGTGTTTCCTCATCTCCGTTCTAAATGGCTTACCCCTTATTCTTAAACTCAGAGCTCCCGTGGATTTGGAAGCAACAGCAACAAAGATAAGCAGGAGAAAACACTGATTGGCTCTAGCCCGAGTGGGAGGAGAGTAAGCAGTGAGTCAGAGGGGGAAAACAGTTAAACTGAGGAATTTGATTGTAAATTGGTAAATTAGGTAATTTATCAGTCAATGTAAGCAAGACAGCTCTGAAGGAGTGGCCTTGTGAGGGAAGTGCCCTGTGAGAAAAGTGCTAGTCTTTGGCTCGAGAGTCTTCGGCGAGGAGGAGAGGAGGCTACGCAAAACGCTGGATAGGGAGAGACGAAAGAAGGAGATGTCAAGCAAGCTGATTCAGTGCGATGCTTGCAGTATGTGGGAGGTCAGGGACACTGCTGGTGCCTCTGGCTGTAACAAATGTGAGAAGTGCATCCAGGTACAGCTCCTGAAGGACCGTGTTGGGGAACTGGAGAAGCAGGTGGATGACCTCTGGTTTGTCCGAGAAACTGAGTCGTTCCTTGACAAGTCCTACAGTGAGATTGTTACACCTAAGATACTAGAAGAGAGAAAGTGGGTGATGGTGAGAAAGGGAGGGAAACTTGGAATGCAAAGGTCCCCGGGTGTTGTATCTCTTGTGAACAGGTTCACCCACTTAGAAGCTGTAGGGACAGAAGACGTTAAAACACTGAACGGCGGACTGGCTTGTGAAGCAAAAAGGGCTGTTGAGCCAAAACCAAAGAGGCCAACATCGGGCAACGCCATTGTAGTTGGAGACTCCATTGTGAGAGGTACAGACAGGGGTTTTTGCGGCAACAGACAGGATTCAAGGATGGTGTGCTGCCTTCCTGGTGTCAGGATCCAGGATGTCACGGATAGAGTGCAGAAAATCCTTAAGGGCGAAGGTGAACAGCCGGAAGTGGTAGTGCATGTTGGCACAAATGATGTCGGAAAGAAGGGGATGAATATTCTGCAGCGTGACTTTAGAGAGCTCGGAAAAATGCTGAAAAGCAGGACCTCCAGGGTTGTTTTCTCCGGTTTGCTTCCAGTTCCTCGTGCTGGCGAGAGCAGGAACAGGAAGATACGGGACCTGAATGTGTGGCTGAGGAACTGGTGCAAGGGGCAGGGATTTAGATTAGATAGACACCTCAGACACTCTCCGTCGGCTCCGCGCATTCCATTCTCCAGGCCCCCGTCCTTTCATCTTTACCATGGACGTCCAGTCACTCTACACCTCCATCCCCCACCAGGACGGTCTCAAAGCCCTCCGGTTCTTCCTCGACCAGAGGAGTCCCTGTGATGCTCTACAGAGAGATTTGGGCCGCCTTGAGGGTACTGTGCCTCGCTATCCTCTCTTTGACTCCTCCTCCACAAGGCGTAGCTATGGGCACACGCATGGGCCCCAGCTACGCTTTCCTCTTTGTCGGGTACGTCGAACAATCCTTGTTCCAGGATTTTGTACCAGGGCCCCATCCCCGACCTCTACCTCCGTTACATCGACGACTGCTTTGGTGTCACCTCCTGCACCCACACACAACTGACTGACTTCATCCATTTCACCACCAACTTCCATCCGGCACTCAAATACACTTGGACCATTTCCGACATTTCTCTACCATTCCTTGACTTCACCATCTCTATTGCAGGTGACACACTTCTGACCGACATCCACTACAAACCAACTGACTCCCACAGCTACCTGGACTACTCTTCCTCCCACCCTGCTTCCTGTAAGGACTCCATCCCCTATTCCCAATTCCTCCGTCTACGCCGCATCTGCTCCCAGGATGAGGTGTTCCACACCAGGTCATCACAAATGGCCTCATTCTTCAGAGAACGGGGATTCCCCTCCCTCACTATGGATGAGGCTCGCACCAGGGTCTCCTTCATACCCCGCAACACTGCCCTCTCTCCCCATTCCCCCATTCGCAAACAGGGCAGAGTCCCCCTGGTCCTCACCTTTCACCCCACCAGCCGGCAAATACAACACATAGTCCTACGCCAGTTTCGCCACCTGCAACGTGACTCCTCCACTCACCACATCTTCCCATCTGCCCCCCTGTCTGCCTTCCGCAAAGACCGCTCCCTCCGTAACTCCCTTGTCAATTCTTCCCTTCCCTCCCGCTCTACCCCTTCCCCGGGCACTTTCCCTTGCAACCGCAAGAAATGCTACACTTGTCCCTTCACCTCCCCCCTCCACTCCTTTCAGGGACCCAAGCAATCCTTCCAGGTCCGACAGAGGTTCACCTGCACCTCCTCCAACCTCATCTACTGCATCCACTGCTCCAGATGCCAGATGATCTATATCGGTGAGACCAAGCGGAGGCTTGGCGATCGTTTCGCCGAACACCTCCGCTCGGTCCGCATTAACCCGCTCTCCCGGTGGCTCAGCACTTCAACTCCCCCTCCCATTCTGTATCCGACCTCTCGGTCCTGGGCCTCCTCCACGGCCAGAGTGAGCAACACCGCAAGTTGGAGGAACAGCACCTCATATTCCGCTTGGGGAGTCTGCATCCTTTGGGCTTGAACATTGAATTTTCTCAATTCTGTTAACCCTTGCTGTCTCCTCCCCTTCCCACCTCTCCCTCAGCCCTCGGGCCCTGGCATTCCCTCTCTCTCTATCTCCCTCCCCCACCCTAGTCGCACCAGCTTCTCATTTTCACACCACAAACAGCTTACAATGGCTTGTTCCCTTTATCATCGATACTTTTTTGCATATCTTTCATTCATTGTTCTTTATCTCTCCACATCACCGTCTATATCTCTCGTTTCACTGATCCCTGACCAGTCTGAAGAAGGGTCTCGACCCGAAACGTCGCCTATCTCCTTCGCTCCTTAGATGCTGCTGCGCCCGCTGAGTTTCTCCAGCCTTTTGTGTACCCTCGATTCTTAGATCACTGGGATCTGTTTTGGAGTAAGGGGAACTGTACAAAAGGGACGGATTGCATCTTAACTGGTGGGGGACCAGCATTCTGGCAGGCAGGATTGCCACTGCTACACGGGTGGTTTTAAACTGAATAAGGGGGGTGGGGTGTCAAGTTAGATAGTCGACGATGGAGTTAAAGGGAGAGTAAAGGGATGGTTAATGACCCCATAATTAACGGGAAAGGAAGCTCTCAAAGGGATAGGAGAGTATGGCGAAGTGTAATAGGGATTGATGGGAAAGGTGAGATGCGTAAGGAATTAAAAGTATTGTATATGAATGCGCGAAGTATAAGAAGTAAAGTAGATGAGCTTGAGGCTCAGTTAGCGGTTGGTAGATATGACATTTTGGGGATTACTGAGACGTGGCTGCAGGAGGATCGGGCCTGGGAACTTAATATTCAGGGTTATACATCCTATAGAAAGGACAGGAAGGTATGCAGAGGAGGAGGGATAGCTCTGCTGGTGAGGGATGGAATTCAGTCCCTTGCGAGGGAAGACACACGGACTGACGAGGTAAAGTCACTGTGGATTGAGTTGAGGAATTGTAAAGGCAAGAAGACACTAATTGGTGTTATTTACAGACCCCCAAATAGTAGCCCGGATGTAGGGTGTAAGTTGCAACAGGAGTTAAAACTGGCATGTAACATAGGTAATGCCACTGTGGTGATGGGGGATTTCAATATGCAGGTAGACTGGGAAAATCAGGTTGGTTCAGGACCCCAAGAAAGAGAGTTTGTAGAATGCATCCGAGATGGATTCTTAGAGCAGCTTGTAATGGAGCCGACCAGAGAAAAGGCAATTCTGGATTTAGTGTTGTCCAATGAACCAGATATGATAAGAGAACTCGAGGTAAAGGAACCGCTTGGAGGTAGTGATCATACTATGATTAGTTTTAATCTGCAATTTGAGAAGGAGAATGTTAAATCGGAAGTGGCAGTGATGCAGTTGAACAAAGGGGACTATGAAGGCATGAGAGGGGAGCTGGCCAAAGCTAGACTGGAAAGGGATCCTAGCAGGAATGATGGTGGAACAGCAATGGCAGGAATTTCTAGGCATAATCAGGAAGAAGCAGGATCATTTCATTCCAAAAAGGAAGAAAGATTCTAAGGGAAGTGGGAGGCAACCGTGGCTGACAAGAGAAGTTAGGGATAGAATAAAACTAAAAGAAAAGATGTATAACACAGCAAAGAGTAGCCGGAAGCCAGAGGATTGGGAAACTTTCATAGGACAACAGAAGGAAACAAAACGGGCAATACGGGCTGAAAAGATGAAGTATGAGGGGACACTGGCCAGGAATATAAAGAAGGACAGTAAAAGCTTCTTTAGATATGTTAAGGGAAAAAAAGTAGCAAAGTCAAATGTGGGTCCCTTGAAGGCAGACACGGGTGAAATTATTCCATATGAAGGACTTCCATATGAAGAAAGACTGGATAGACTCGGCTTGTACTCGCTGGAATTTAGAAGATTGAGGGGTGATCTCATAGAGACTTACAAAATTCTTAAGGGCTTGGACAGGCTAGATGCAGGAAGATTGTTCCCGATGTTGGGGAAGTCCAGGACAAGGGGTCACAGTTTAAGGATAAGTGGAAAGTCTTTTAGGACCGAGATGAGAAAATCGTTTTCGCACAGAGAGTGGTGAATCTGTGGAATTCTCTGCCACAGAAGGTAGTTGAGGCCAGTTCGTTGGCCATATTTAAGAGGGAGTTGGATGTGGCCCTTGTGGCTGAAGGGATCAGAGGGTATGGAGAGAAGGCAGGTACAGGATATTGAGTTGGATGATCAGCCATGATCATATTGAATGGCGGTGCAGGCTCGAAGGGCCGAATGGTCTGCTCCTGCACCTAATTTCTATGTTTGTATATTTCTATTATGGGCAACAAGGAAATGGCAGAAGAGTGGAATAGGTACTTCGGATCTGTCTTCACTAAGGAGGACACAAACAATCTCCCATATGTACTGGAGGACAGAAGATCTAAGGGGTAGAGGAACTGAAAGAAATTTTCATTAGGTGAGAAATAGTATTGGGTAGGCTAATGGGACTGAAGGATGATAAATCCCCTGGGCCTGATGGTCTGCATCCCAGGGTCCTCAGGGAGGTGGCTCTAGAAATAGTGGACGCATTGGTGATCATTTTCCAATGTTCAATAGATTCAGGATCAGTTCCTGTGGATTGGAGGATAGCGAATGTTATCCCACTTTTCAAGAAAGGAGTGATAGAGAGAAAACGGGGAATTACAGACCAGTTAGCCTGACTTTGGTGGTGGGAAAGATGCTGGAGTCAATTATTAAAGAGGTAATAACACAGCATTTGGATAGCAGTAAAATGATTAGTCCAAGTCAACATGGATTTATGAAAGGGAAATCATGCTTGACTAATCTTCTGGATTTTTTTGAGGATGTGACAAGTAAAATGGATGAAGGGGTGCCAGTAGATGTAGTGTATCTAGACTTTCAGAAAGCCTTTGATAAGGTCCCGCACGGGAGACTGGTGACTAAAATTAGAGCACATGGTATCGGGGGTAGGGTGTTGACATGAATAGAAAATTGGTTGGCAGATCGGAAGCAAAGAGTAGGAGTGAACGGGTCCTTTGCAGAATGGCAGGCAGTGGCGAGTGGAGTGCCGCAAGGCTCGGTGTTGGGGCCGCAACTGTTTACCATATATATTAATGATTTGGAGGAGGGAATTAGGAGCAACAGTAGCAAGTTGCGGATGACACAAAGCTGGGTGGCAGTGTGAACTGTGAAGAGGATGTTAGGAGGTTGCAGGGGGACCTGGACAGGTTGAGTGAGTGGGCAGATGCGTGGCAGATGCAGTATAATATAGATAAATGTGAGGTTATCCACTTTGGTGGCAAAAACAAGGGGGCAGATTATTATCTAAATGGGGTTAGGTTAGGGAAGGAGGAGGTACAGCGAGACCTGGGTGTCCTTGTACACCGGTCGCTGAAAGTTGGCGTGCAGGTACAGCAGGCAGTGAAGAAAGCTAATGGAATGTTGGCCTTCATAACAAGAGGATTTCAGTACAGGAGTAAAGAGGTTCTTCTGCAGTTGTATAGGGCTCTGTACCACAATACCCCAGATGTGGTCTCACCAGTTTTGGTCTCCTAATCTGAGATTGAGGCAGTGCAGCGTAGGTTCACAAGATTGATCCCTGGGATGGCGGGACTGATGGAGGAAAGATTGAAAAGACTAGGCTTGTATTCACTGGAGTTTAGAAGGATGAGGGGGATCTTATAGAAACAAATAAAATTATAAAAGGACTGGACAAGCTAGATGCAGGAAAAATGTTCCCAATGTTGGGTGAGTCCAGAACCAGGGACCACAGCCTTAGAATAAAGGGGAGGTCATTTAAGACTGAGATGAGAAAAAACTTTTTTACCCAGAGAGTTGTGCATTTATGGAATTCCCTGCCACAGAGGGCAATGGAAGCCAAATCACTGGATGGATTTAAGAGAGAGTTGGATAGAGCTCTAGGGGCTAGTGGACTCGAGGGATATGGGGAGAAGGCAGGCACGGGTTATTGATAGCGGACGATCAGCCATGATCACAATGAATGGCGGTGCTGGCTCGAAGGGCCGACTGGCCTCCTCCTGCACCTATTTTCTATGTTTCTATGTAAACTGTGGCCCCTGGTTCTGGACTCCCACCATCGGGAACATGTTTCCTGCCTCTAGTATGTCCAAACCCGTAATAATCTTATATGTTTCAATAAGATCCCCTCTCATCCTTCTAAACTCCGAGTATACAAGCCCAGCCATTCCATTCTCTCAGCATATGACAGTCCCGCCATCCTAGGAATTAACCTTGTAAACCTACGCTGCACTCCCTCAATAGCAAGAATATCCTTTCTCAAATTAGGGGACAAAACAGGAAACGATACTCCATGTGTGGTCTTACTAGGGCCCTGTACAACTGCAGAATGACCTCTGTTTCCTCCTAGTCCTCTTGTTATGAAGGCCAACATGCTATTCACTTTCTTCACTGCCTGCTGTACCTGAATACTTATTTTCATTGACTGATGAACAAGGACCCCCAGATCCCGTTGTACTTCCCCTTTTCCCAACTTGGCACCATTTAGATAATAATCTGACTTCCTGTTTTGCTACCAAAGTGGATAACCTCACATTTATCCACATTAAACTGCTCTGGGTGAAAGTCACCCTGCATTCTCATAGCATCCTCCTCACAGTTCACACTGCCACCCAGCTTTGTGTCATCTGCAAATTTGCTAATGTTACTTTGAATCCCTTAATCTAAAACATTGATGTATATTGTAAATAGCTGGGTCCCAGCACTGAGCCTACTAGTCACAGCCTGCCATTTTGAAAGGGACCCGTTAATTCCTACTCTTTGTTTCCGGTCTGCCAACCAATTTTCTATCCATGACAGCACTCTACTCCCAATACCATGTGCCCTAATTTTGCCCACTAATCTCCTATGTGGGACCTTATCAAATGCTTTCTGAAAGTCCAGGAACACTACATCCACTGGCTCTCCCTTGTCCATTCCTCAAAAAAATTCAAGAAGATTAGTCAAACATGATTTCCCCTTCCTAAATCCATGCTGACTCGAGCCGATCCTGTTACTGCTATCCAAATGTGCCGCTATTTCATCTTTTATGATTGACTCCAGCATCTTCCCCACCACCGATGTCAGGCTAACTGGTCTATAATTCCCTGTTTTCTCTCTCCCACCTTTCTTAAAAAGTGGGATAACATTAGCTACCCTCCAATCTACAGGAACTGATCCTGAATCTATGGAACGTGGAAAATGATCACCAATGCATCCACGATTGCTGGAGCCACTTTCTTAAGTACCCTGGGATGCAGACCATCAGGCCCTGGGGATTTATCAGCCTTCAGTCCCATCGGTCCACCGAACACCATTTCCTGCCTAATGTGGATTTCCTTCAGTTCCTCCGTCACCCTAGATTCGCTGGCCACTAGTATATCAAGAAGATTGTTTGTGTACTCCTTAGTGAAGACAGATCCAAAGTACCTGTTCAACTCTGCAATTTCCTTGTTCCCCATAATAAATTCACCTTTTTCAGTCTTCAAGGGTCCAACTTTGGTCTTAACTATTTTTTTCCTGTTCACATACCTAAAGAAGCTTTTACTAGCCTCCTTTTTATTCTTGACTAGCTTACCTTCGTACCTCATCTTTTCTCCCAGTAGTCAGGGCTCTCACTTAGCTTTTTTTCCCTGTTGCCAGCCGGGCAACCTAGGCAGCTTTTTAGGTTGCCAAATGACAGTTTAGGTGGTCATTTAAGATGGCTTTCATGACGCATGCGATAATGTGCTCGGACGAAGTGCGTAGTTACCAGTCGGAATTATGCTCAATGATGCATTCACATTTTTTCTGCTTCAATTAAAGCCACAAATTAAACATATTCACTAATCATGATATATACCACAATGACATGCAACAAAATTATAATACAGTATCTCAACTCTTTTTAAACATTGCAATTAATGCAATTTCTATTATTTCTTTCCACTTCCAAACAAAAATGTGGTTGGATTATTCAGCGTATGATCAACCTGTGTCAATAAATCCTGGACCATGGTAACATATATGCTTAACCATGCACACTACAGATTGATGCAAGCATGTTTTCTGTGAGGGACCGAAAATTATCATGACATGGCCATAGAATGGGTGGTTATTGCTATTGGTACAGAAATACTCTCGCTTCCCACATAATTTATCCACAACAAAATATACAGGTTGCAAGGAAATTTCTAAAGGCGTTTTATGATAATAGCTGATAAAACTGACTATACCCATCTGACAGGTTAAACATTACACTAACTGACAAGAGATGGCCAAAGGACATAAATGCAGCAAATGTTCTTTTGGTAATATGTTTAAAGGTGTCAAGATGCCACATTACCGGACATTCAGATTAGATGTATGTGTTGTGAACAGTAATGAAGATACGCAGTTTGTAAGCACTAGATTTGAAAAATGTTGTTGATAAACACTGTTTCCATCATTCCCACTTCAGAATTAACGTTAAAATTTCAAGTGAAATACATCCTGCCCAAATTTGTGATGTATATATGACTGACTCTAGACGTAAAACCTGTATAAATCCAACGTATAGTTGTGAATGTTGCTCATTAAATAACTACAGTGCTGATACTCCATATTAAGAACATTGATTTGCCGTTAAAATGAATTATGTAATAACGTGTCAACGGTAACAGTGACAATCGAACACTGCGGTTTTAATGTTTCACGTGTTCACAAGTTTAATTAATCCATCTTTATGGATTAAAACAAATAATAACATTGGGAATTAAAGCACATTTGATTGCATTCCATTATCAAACATAGTCAGTGTTTGCTCTGAAGACAATTCCAGCACAATAGGGTCGGGTGGGGGGGGGGGGGGGGGGGAAGTGTGTGAATCAATGCGGGATGGAAAGATGGCGGTGGGGGTTGAGAAGGCAATCGGTGCGGAATGGATAGATTGAGTTAGGGGAATTAGTGCGTGTTGAGGGGAGAGCGTGGAGGATGACAGTGGGATTGAATGGGGAGGATCAGTATGGGATGGACGGGGGATCAGGATGGATGATGCAGGATGAATGGGGGTAGACAAAATTGCTGGAGAAACTCAGCAGGTGCGGCATCATATGGAAGGAAGGAAACGGGCAACGTTTTGAGTCGGGACCCTTCTTCAGACTGATCCCCCCCCCCATTCTTCTTGAATGGGGGGATCAGTACAGGATGGATGGGGGGGGGATCAGTACGGGATGAATGTGGGGGATCAGTACAGGATGAATGGGGGGAGTCAGTACAGTGTGGATCAGAGAGTCTGTGCAGGATGAATGGGTGATACAGTACAGGATGTATGGGGGGGGGAGCAATATAGGATGTATGGAGGATCACTGCAGGATGAATGGGTGGTTCAGTACACGATGGATGGGGGGAATCACTGTAGGATGAATGAGGGGATCAGTACAGGATGAATGGAGGGTTCAGTAAAAGATGAATGGGGAGATCAATACAGGATAAATGGGGGGGGGGGGGGTCGTTGCAGGATAAATGGAGGGGGGGGGTCAGTACGGGATGAATGGAGGGGATCAGTACAGGATGGATGGGGGGAGCAGTGCAGGATGAAGGGAGGGCAGTGCAGGATGAAGGGAGGCAGTGCAGGATGGATGGGAAGGGGAGTCAGTACAGGATGAATTGGGGGACCAGTGTAGGATTGATGGGGAGTGGCAGGAGAATCAATGCAAGGTGGATAGGGAGATCTGTGCAGGATGAATAGATGGGGGGGGGGGGGGGGTAGATGGGGGGGGGGGGGGGTAGATGGGGGGGGGGGAGCACAGGAGATGTCAGTGAGGACTGAATAGAGGCGGGAATGGGGATCAGTGTGGGATGGAGAGGAGGGGTCCCAGGAGGAGGAGGGGGGGGGGGAGAGAGGGAGAGGGGGAGCAAAGGAAGGAAGGTCAGCGCTCCTCACACAACACCGGCATCATCGCTGCCTTGGCCGTCCCTGTCCACCGCCAAGTGCCGCCACTAAAGGGGGAGGCATTTGGGATCTTCTCGCCACTGCCTCCCCTCCTCCGCCAGCCAACAGCAAGGTGCGGGGCCGAACGGTGCAGATGCTTCAGACGGCGGAAGGAGGCATCCCCCTCCCTCCATCCCTCCCTCCCTCCTCCTGGCCTCGGCGTGAGGGAGGGTTTGTTCTGAAAGCGCCATTGGCAAGCAGCGGCCGCTATCAGGGCGGGCGGGAGGAGGTGGAGCCGCTGTCACTGCCGCTGCGCTGTGCGGGGCCCGTCATTCGCTCTGACGCTCCGTCACGCCACACCTACCATCTTTGCCATGCACTACAGCCGCCGCCGACACAAAACGTCACGTTCCTTTTCTACAGAGATGCTGCCTGACCCGCTGAGTTAACTTCAGTTTTTTGTGTCTATCTTCGGTATAAACCAGTATCTGCAGTGCGAAGCCGGGCAAAATGACTCGGCATTTAGGTTGCCCGGCGGCTCTTTGAGTGGTCATTGGCACCCGGGCAACCACTAATTTTGAGCCCTGGTATTGCCATTTTAGTTATCTTCTGTTGCTCTTTAAACATTACCCAATCCTCTTGCTTCCCCCTCATCTTTGCTAATTTGTACTTCTCTTTTATTTTTACACTATCTCTGACGTCCCTTGTCAGCCACAGTCGCCCCTTACTCCCCTTGGAATCTTTCTTCCTCTTTGAACTGATCCTGCACCTTCTGTATTATTCCCAGAAATACCTGCCATTGTTGTTGCACCATCATCCCTGCCAGGGTATCTTTCAGTCAACTTTTGGCCAGCTCCTCCCTCGTGGCTCCATATTCCCCTTGTTCAACTGTACATTGACACTTCTAATTTACCCTTCTCTCTCTCTCAAATTGTAGATTAAAACTTACCATATTGTGGTCACTGCCTCCTAATGGCTCCTTAACCTCAAGTTCCCTTTTCAAATCCGGTTCATTACACAACACTAAATCCAGAATTGCCTTCTCCCTGGTAGGCTCCAGTACAAGCTGCTCTTAGAATCCATCACGGAGGCACTCCACTAATTCCCTTTCTTGGGGTCTAGTACGAACCTGATTTTCCCAGTCTACCTGCATGTTGAAATCTCCCATAACAACCGCAGCATTACCTTTACAACATGCCAATTTTAACTCTGATTCAACTTGCACCCTGTATCCAAGCTACTGTTTGGGGCCCTGTAGATAGGGTATTTTTACCCTTACAATTCCTTAGTTCTATCCATACTGACTCCACATCTCCTGTTTCAATGTCACCACTTGCAAGGGACTGAATTTTATTCCTCACCAGCAGAGCAACCCCACCCCCTCTGCCCACCTGTCTGTCTTTTCGATAGGAGGTATACTCTTGAATATTCAGTTCCCAGTCCTGGCCCTCTTGCAGCCATGTCTCTGTAATTCCCACAACATCATACTTGCCAATTTCTAACTGAGCCTCAAGCTCGTCCACTTTATTTCTTATACTTTGCGCATTCATATACAACACTTTGACTTTGGTATTCACCTCCCCTCTCACACCGCTCACAATTGGCCCAGATCTTATCCCTTCTCGAACTTTCCTTCCCATTAATTCGGGAGTCTTTTGTAACTTTTCCGGTACTCACTTCCCCTTTAACTCCATCTTTATACTCCAAATTTGTCAATCCCTCCTCCCCCACTATTTAGTTTCAACCCACACGTGTAGCTCTAGAAAACCTGCCTGACTAAAAGTTGGTCCCCCTCCAGTTAAGGTGGAACCCGTCCCTTTTGTACAGGTCACCCCAACCCCAGAAGAGATCCCAGTGGTCTATAAATCTAAATCCTTGCTCCCTGCACCAGCTCCCCAGCCACACATTCAGATCCCCTATCTCCCTGTTCCTGTCCTCACCAGCACGAGGCACTGGAAGCAATCCAGAGATAACCACCATAGAAGTCCTGCTTTTCAGTCTTCTTCCTAACTCTCTAAACGCACGCTGCAGAACCTCCTTCCTCTTCTTCCCGACGTCGTTTGTACCCACGTGCACAACTACTGCCGGCTGTTCACCTTCCCTCTCGAGGATGTTCTGAATTCGGTTAGTGATATCTTGAACCCTGGCACCAGGGAGGCAACAGACCATCCTCGAGTCTCTCCTGCCGCCACAGAATCTACAGTCCGCACCTCGGACAATGGAGTCACCCACCACTAAGTCGGTCTCGCCGGTCGATTTTCATCTCTAAGATTGGAGCCACCGATGTGTCCGCCACTCGGACTGAAAGCGGCGTCTCCCCCGACAGTTCCCAAGAGGGCGTACTTATTTTCATTAGGCACAGTCACCTGGGTCTCCTGCACTACCCTTTCTCTCAGTCACAAACCTTCGATCTCCTGGAATTCTTGGCGTGACAACCTCACTGTAGGTTCTATCCAGGAAACTCTCATTATCCCGGATGGCCCTGAGATCATCCAGCTGCTTCTCCAGTGCCCCAACACGGTCCTTCAGTAACTGAACCTGGACACACTTACCACAGTTGTAGCAGCCAGAGGCTCCTTCGGTGTCCCTGACTTCCCACATCCTGCAAGCATCACACTGACTCATCTCACCCGTCATGTGTTCACCGTGTCCTGCCCTCTTCTGTGGAATCTGTGGAATTCTGCCACAGAAGGTAGTTGAGGCCAGTTCATTGGCTATATTTAAGAGGGTTAGATTGTGGCCCTTGTGGCTAAAGGGATCAGGGGGTATGGAGAGAAGGCAGGTACAGGATACTGTTGGATGATCAGCCATGATCATATTGAATGGCGATGCAGGCTCGAAGGGCCGAATGGCCTCCTGCACCTATTTTCTATGTTTCTTCAGCTGTCAGCTCTCCTAAGGCTCTCGAGCCAAAGACTCACACTTTTCTCTCAAGGCACTTCCTCACAAGGCCGCTCCCCTAGAGCAACCTTGCTTATATTGGCTGATAAATTACCTAATTCACCAATTTACAAATCAAATTCCTGTTTAAAACTGTATTTTCCCTCTGATTCACCTTTCCCACGGGTTTCAGCCAATAATCTCTTCTCCCTGCTTCTGATTGATTGCTGCTTCTCCGGGCTCCACGTAAGGACTGGGCTAGGACTGGCTTTTTGGCGCTCTTTACGAAAACAAGATGCACAAATACATCAAAGTTAACAAACATCCGCCACAGTGGATTCCCCACATTCCTCATGGTGATGGAAGGCAAAAAAGTCCAATCTTCTTCCTCTTTATTTCTTCTGCAGTCGGGGCAGTCTAACCATCCATCGGGGCGATCAAAGCTCCCGCAGCCGGCGGTCGAAATTTCCGCGTCAGGGCGGTCGAAACTCCTGCGGTTTGCAGTTCCCGAAGTCGGCCTCTGACCAGAGACCGCGGGCTCCGTGATGTTAAGTCCGCAAGCACCCACGGTTGGAGCTCTGAGGTCGATCCCTGGCAAAGGAATCGCGGGCTCCGCGATGTTAAAGTCCCGTAGGCTCCCCGCGGTGGGGCGCTCGAAATCGGTCTCCAACAAAGGCCTCCAACTCGTCGATGTTAGGCCACAGTGCGGACGGAGATACGATATGGAAAAAATCGCATCTCCGTCGAGGTAAGTGATTAGAAACAGTTTCTCCCAACTCCCCCCCACATAAAACAAGCTAAAGAACACTAAAACATACATTTGACACATACTACTTAAACACAAAGAAGGAAAGGACAGACAGACTGTTGGCGTGGCAGCCATTGCTGGTGCCACCCGGTGGTCAAAAATACCAGGTAATGGATAATTGCAGGACGATTGGAGGGTGGGAGGATGAAGGAGAGTTGCCGCATTATTGCCATGGTGCACGTAATTGTTTTTTTAGCGTATGCACTCTTGATTTATTAACTAATTTTTATTTTGACCAATAGTTAAGAGGTAGAAAGAGAGAGTGTAAGAGTCCTCAATAATAATTGTATTGTAACGATATCAGATTCCAATGTAATTTTGTTGTGCATGACTGGTAAAATCTCATCTATTTCTACAACTGCTGCTGCAGTAGAGTTGCCCAACACATCTATGTCTACCGAGATCATTGTCAACCAAGCTGGCAGCTGCAGTGAAACATACTGCAGTACGATCAAAACAGCTTGCCATGTAGTGGTTTTTGGAGGCAGGTGTTGAGCAACTGATTACTATCGTTGAAGATGACAATCCTAATATGAAACACGGTGTTAGATCTGTTTGCAGGATGCCAATCTTTGCTGGAGTGAACTGTATCAGATGACAGATCTGTCTAGATGATCATCAAAACTTTAAGATTTTTAATCGGCCATCTGGGAACAGTGACAGGAAGAACCCTTGCCATCAACATAACCTTTCTTGAGCTTTAATTCACCAGCTCCATCATCATTTCGGCAACTGACGGCGCTGGCCTTCACCCCCTGAAGACGATTCCTAAAGGCTACCAAGAGAACAAAGTGCTGATTCTTCGCTAAGCTGGAGTCGTATGCTGACACAAAAGCTTCGGCAGGGCTTGTCGCTAACACCTATAAATACAAACTGGCTCATTGGGGAGCTGCAGCGTGTCTAGATGAACTCGATGCTTTTCATGGACGTTCAATAAGGAGCACCAGCCTCCGGAGCCCATGATGATCCTGGAATCTTGGATTTGGAGGTTGATGTCAGAGTATCCTTCAAGAAGGTGCATCAAGGAGATGTGTGGTGCCCAGAAGATGCATTGGGCCAAGTGCTAAAGACCTGTGCGGACCAACAATACTTCTTCAGCCTAAGGCTCCTACCTGCTTCGAAAGGGCATAGAGTCAAACAGCACAGAAACAGGCCCTTTGGTCCAACTTGTCCATGCTGACCAAGATGCCCCATCTATGTTAGTCCCACCTACCTGCATTTGTCCCATATTCTTCTAAACCTTTCCTATCCATGTACCTGTCTGAATGTTTTTAAAATGTTGTTATTGTACCTGCCATAATTACCTCCTCTAGCGGGCTGTTCCATATACCCACCACCCTCTGTGTGAAGAAGTTGCTCTTCTGGTTCCTATTAAATCTTTTTCCTCTCATCATCAATCAATGTGCTTTGGTTCTTGATTCAGTTACTTTGGATGAAAGATTCAGCACGTTTACCCTAATTACCCCCTTCAGAATTGTATATACCTCTACAAGTTACAGTCATATAATGATACAGTGTGGAAATAGGCCCTCCGGCCCAACTCGCCCACACCGGCCAACAATGTTGTTATTGGGGGATTGCAGCGTAGGTTCACAAGGTTAATTCCTGGGGTGGCGGGACTGTCATGTTGATAGAATGGAGCGGCTGGGCTTATATACTCTTGAATTTAGAAGGATGAGAGGGGATCTTATTGAAACATATACGATTACTAAGAGTTTGGACACGCTGGAGCAGGGGTCGGCAACCTACGGCCCCCGGGCCGAATGCGGCCCATAACCCGTAACCCGGCGGATTTTTTTTACCCCAGTAATTATTCGACCCGCCGAGCACTTCCCTGAGTGCAGCCAAGCTCTGGCTGTACACATCCTGCACAAAGCCGCCGGCTCGGCCGCGCACCTTCTGTGAACACGTTTAAGATAGAACTGCAGATGTTGAAAAAATCGAAGGTAGACAAAAATGTTGGAGAACCTCAGCAGGGTGAGATATGCAAGGATTGCATGAAGCTGCCTCACCCGCTGAGCTTCTCTAGCATTTTTGTCTACCTTCTGTTATCACGTGATTTGATGCCTGCCATCCGGGGCGGGATCCATGTGTACACGTGATGGATGTGGTTTGCCATCCACTCACAGACATGCATCCTGGCCCCTATGCAGAACAAAATTACCGACCCCTGTTCTGGAGGCAAGAAACATGTTGCTGATGTTGGGGGAGTCCAGAACCAGGGGCCACGGTTTAAGAATAAGGGGGAAGCCATTTAGAATGGAGATGAGGAAAAACTTTTGCACACAGAGAGTTGTGAGTCTATGGAATTCCCTGCCTCAGAAGGTGGTGGAGGCCAGTTCTCTGGATGCTTTCAAGAGAGAGTTAGATAGAGCTCTTAAAGATAGCGGTGTCAAGGAATATGGGGAGAAGGCAGGAATGGGGTACTGATTGTGGATGATCAGCCATGATCACATTGAATGGCGGTGCTGGCTCGAAGGGCCGAATGGCCTGCCCTTGCACCTAATGTCCCAGCTACACTAGTCCCACTTGCCTGCGATTGATCCATATCTCTCCAAACCTGTCCTATCCATGTACCTGTTTAATTGTTTCTTAAACGATGGGATAGTCCCAGCCTCAACTACCTCCTCTGGTAGCTTGTTCCATACACCCACCACCCTTTGTGTTTAAAGGTTACCCTTTGGATTCCTATTAAATCTTTTCCCCTTCACTTTGAACCTATGTCCTCTGGTCCTCGATTCTCCTACTCTGGGCAAAAGACTGCATCTACCCGATTTATTCCTCTCATGATTTTGTATAGCTCTATAAGATCACCCCTCATCCTCCTGCGCTCCATGGAATAAAGACCCAGTCTGCTCACACCCTCTGGTCCTGGCAACATCCTCTTTTTTTTCTGAACCCTTTCAAGCTCGACAAATCTTTCCTATAACATAGTGCCGAGAACTGAACACAATATTCTAAATGCGGTTTCACCAATGTCTTATACACTGGTCATCCTCTGTATTCCAAGGAAGCAAGTCCCAGCCTGCTCAGCCTACTTCCATAACTCAGGCCCTCGAGTCCTGGCAATATCCTCGTAAATTGTCTGAACTCTATCTAGCGTAATGACATCTTTCTGATGCAGTGTGGTTAAAACGGAACACAAGATTCAATGCAGCCTCACCAATGTGTTGTACAAATATAACATTGCATCCCAACATCTATAGTACCTTGACTGATGAAGGCCAAGCCAAGTCAACTTTATTTGCCACATGTACATACAAAACCCTATCTACCTGTGACACCACTTTCAGGAAACTATGCACCTGTACCCCTACTGTCTCCGACTACATTCTATCTTTGTCCCACCTCCTCCCCTGACATCAGTCTGAAGAAGGGTCTTGGACCCGAAAAGTCGCCCATTCCTTCTCTCCAGAGATGCTGCCTCACCCGCTGAGTTACTCCAGCATTTTGAGTGTACCTGTACTCCTAGATCCATGAATTCCACAGCACTCCCCAGGCACTCACTGTGAAGTTCCTGCCCTGGTTTGATTTCCCCAACATTTTAGCAAGTTCCAGTCTAATACCATCGAAGTTGGCCTGCACTTCAGAATTTTAACTTGTGGGCCCCGCCCTGTCAGTATCAATAACTATTTCAAAGTTAATAAAACAGTGATTGCTCTCACACACTTCAGTCACTTGCCCTTCCCAATTTCCTAAGAGTAACTCAAGTTTTGCCCTCTCTTTTGTAAAGCCCACTACATATTACCTGAGGAAACTTCCCTGAATACATTTGACAAATTCCACTCTGTCTAAGCCCTTGGCACTTTGACAGTCCCAGTCTGTATAGGGACTGTCAAATATATAGATAAATCCCTTCCTATCATAACCCTGTTAGTCTTGCAGCTGCCTGCAATCTCCCAACATATTTGTTCTTCTAATTCCTTTTGATTATTTCATGGCCAATTGTGCACTCCTTACGAAGGATCACCCCCCCCCCCCATTCCTTAGCTCCACCCATATCCTTCACTACATAAACCATCAGTAATATCGTGTTACTACTGCCTTGATGTTCTCTATGATCAATAAAACAGTACCCCCTCTTACCCCTACCACTATTTCGCCTGCAGCACCTGTACCCTGGAACATAAGGCTGTCAGTCCTGTCCCACTCTTAGCCAGGTGTCTACAATAGCTATAACATTGTAGTGCACAGACCTATGCATGCCATACCCGTTGGGCTTCCCACATTAAAATAAATTCAAGTCAATCCAACAGCCCTTCCTCATTCCCTGCTGTGCCCCTGTCTATCTTGTCCACTGAACTTACTTTCATCCCCTTAGGCTGCCAGCCACTGGCCTGCATTGGAGCTGCTCTTGGGCATCTATTGTACCGATACCTAAGAAGTGCATGGTGATTTGCCTCGATGACTTGTCTAGTACCATGTGCATCCACCACAATGGACTACTTTATGGCCAAATCACCTGCCTCAGAAATGATTGGGAAGGAACTGCAGATGCTGGTTTACATCAATGATAAAATGCTGGAGTTAGGCAGTGGGTCAGGCAGCATCTCTGGATAGAAGAAGGTTCTTGACACAACGTCACCCATACCTTCAATCCAGAGATGCTATCTGTCACGCTGAGTTGCTCCAGCATTTTGTGTCTGCCTCAGAAATTATCTGGGTCTGCTTTAATTTGCCTTTGGTGCAATGTCAATAGCAGTTGCTATATCGCTGGCTCCCCACTCTGCTCTAGACTATCTGGATAACAGAAATATTTATGTTAGGTTGTTGATCATCAACTACAGCATGGCATTTAATACTATCATCCCCTCCAAGCTCCATGACCTGGAGCTCTATACTTTCCTTTGCAACTCAACCCTTGATGTCATCGGCAGACCTCAATCAGTGAAATCGGTAACATCTCACTGACCATCGACGCAGGTACGTGTCGGGGCTACATGCAGAGCCTCCTGCTCTTCTCCCTTTACACACATGACCTTGTGGCTTAGCACAGTTCCAATGCCGTCTACAAATTTGTGGACAACACCGCTATTGTTGGCCAAATCATCGGTGGTGATGAGTTAGCGTAGAGGAGTTGGATGGAATACCTGGTTGAATAGAGCCACAACAGCAATTTCTCTCCAAAACTCAACAAAACCAAGGAAGTATTCGATTTCAAAAACGGGAAGTCAGGCGTCCATTTGCGAGTTTTCATTGGTAGGTTGTTGGTTGCGAAAGTTATCAGCTGACTAGTCCTTGGCTCAGCATGTAGGTATAATCACAAAGAGGGCCATAAGACATAGGAGCAGAATCCAACCATTTGACTTGTGTTAGCTCCGCCATTCAATTATGGTTGACCTATTTGTCCCCATTCTCCTGCTTCTCAACGTAACCTTTGACACCCTTACTAATCAAGAGTCTATCATTCACTTTAAAAATACCTAATGAGGCCCTTGTGCTGAATGTTTAATCAATGGAGTAAATACAACGGAGGTGGACTAACTGGAGGGATGGAATGGTCTTTATAGAATGTAGTTGTGGAGAAAATTACTGAATACTGCTGTATGGCCTATTGAATTTCTTTGTTTAAGAGATTCAATAGCCATACAGCAGTATTCAGTAATTTTCGCCAGTTTTTTGCCGAATCCTCACCAGTGCAGGCAGCATGTCCATCTTGTGTTTCCAGCTAATTGATGGAAGGGGTTGTTGACAGTACTTCCAAGCACCACTTTTGTTTCACTGATAAAGTTCTCTCTGATGACCAGTTTGGGTTTTGCAGGTGAAGAATGTGTTAAGCCCCCCTGGTGAAATAGCCAAGGGTCATAAAAGAAAAAACACTCCAATGGTTGTTGGAATTGTATCACCTCTACTCCCAACTTTGGTTTACAATAACCTGGATTGAAACACTTCTGATTGTGCGAGCTTTAATAAATGAAGACAAATTAAATCTTCTGTGACACGCTATCTGTACTGTGAAATATGCAATAAGCAAATACATTGGCCAATGATACATTACCTTTCTCTCTAAGTTATATATGTAACCCTGTGTACTTGAGGCTGCCAAGGTCGCCAATATGCTAATCATCTGGTGATGTACACCTTCCACTAATTGACCCAGGCTGCAGTGTATTCGTATGGGAGGCCTGTTTTATATTTATTAATTCATCTTTGGCTGTTTTTGGTTATCAACCTAACTTATTTTATTTACTTGACCTGGCATCTATAATTTGTGCTATCCCTTTGACTTCAAGATCCTGGGATATATCAAGTTTATGGACCACTTGACCTCCTGAATACAGGAATTCTACTAGAACTCTTTGTACACCATGCTTACATTGTAATTGTAATTAATTTATTAGCCAAGTATGTAAACCTACAAGGAATTTGATTTGCCAACAGTCATACAACAAAGCACGAAGATACATAACCACATTAAAAATTAAACATAGACTTAAACAGCCACCAGAACGGCGTGTGAGAATCCCCAGAGCACACAGCATAAGTGGAGACCCACAGCCATCAGTTCAATGTTCGGGCCACACACACGCTGCTTCACCATGATGTGACCAGAGTTGGACCGTCCGCTGTCACTCTCCCTGCAGTCCCTGTCCACCTGAACAGTCAGAAATCAGCCTGAACATCCACACTCGCACTAGACTCTGGGATGTCCTCATGGAGCTTTGTTCCTGCAAAACACCGAGATCACTGCACTCATGGCACTCCCGCTGAATCCTCACCAGTGCAGGCAGCTTGTCCGTCTTGTGTTTCCAGCGACCTCACATTCCCCACTGTGATGGAAGGCAAATAACCAATACTTCTTTCCTCCTTTTCTTCCACAGTCGGGACAATCAAAACTTTTGCAGTCGGAACGGCCAAAGCTCCTGCGGTTGGAGCTCCCGCAGTTGATCCCTAACAAAGGGACGGCCAGCTCCACGATTTTAAAGCCGCAGTGCTGACGGAGATACAATGGAAAAAGTTGCATCTCCGTCGAGGAAAGAGATAAAGGTTTCCTCCAACCCCCCACCCCCACATAATACAAAAACTAAAGGTACACCAAAAACATACAAGTAAACGCAGACCAAAACAGCAAAAGAAGAAAAAGACGAGACAGGCTGTTGGCGCGGCTGCCATGTACGGCGCCACCTAGGTGTTATTTATCGTGGTATTCATTTTACAGACCACAAGTCTACATTTAAATTACACTTTTTTAAATACATAGTGTAAATGACTTCCAGACTCAGTACATAATTCAAACACATCTTTAATCAGCACTGAAAGTTAACAGCACATAGGGTACAAATCTGTGTGTTTTGTTGCTCAGAACCATCAATGTGCTGTTTAATTTGCAGTCTGTGATCTAGTGAACAAGCCCTTTGTCACTAAGGAGATGTTATTCTGTTTAATGTTAGGCGATTATCACAATGAAGTTGTTTTGATGCAGGGGGGGGAAGTGCTTCCGCACCTCGAAATTTTTTTTTCCTTCAATAGAATCCCAAATTACCTGGAATTTGATGGTATTTCTTGATATTTTCAAAAATGCTTCCTGTATGCTGTTTGTTTTTTTTGTGGGCACGCGTTAACTACACAAAGAAGAACAAAGCAAAACAGATCTATGTAACTACACCGTATCTGCTTGTTTCTGTTACTCACTTGTACAGTATTATGCGAGGCAGCTCTCGTTGCCTCCAACAGCTTTCGTTGTCCGTTTTATCAACCTGCTCTCATGTGTCTCAGTCTCCACTCTCTCCCTCCTTCCATGTCTCCCTCCTCTCTCCCTCCCGCTCTCCCATTCCCACCCTCCTCTCTTCCTCCCTCTCTCTCTTCCTCCCTCCCTTTCTTCCTTCCTCCCTCTCTTCCTCCCTCCCTTTCTCCCTCTCTTCCTCTCTTCCTCCCTCTCTTCCTCTCTTCCTCCCTCTTCCTCTCTTTCTCCCCCTCCCTTCAAAGTGGAAACACTGGGGGGAGGGGAATGTCTAAATCAATTATTTTTAAAGGTTGATAGATGAGTTTACTCTTGTAATGATTCTGATGCAGGTACAGCAGGCAGTGAAGAAAGCGAATGGCATGTTGGCTTTTATAACAAGAGGAGTCGAGTATAGGAGCAAAGAGGTCTTTCTGCAGTTGTACAAAGCCCTAGTGAGACCACACCTGGAGTATTGTGTGCAGTTTTAGTCCCCTAATTTAAGGAAAGACATTCTTGCTATTGAGGGGATGCAGCGTAGGTTTACAAGGTTAATTCCAGGGATGGCGGAACATGCTGAGAGAATAAAGCGGCTGGGTGTGTACACTCTGGAGTTTAGAAGGATGAGAGGGATTCTCATTGAAACATATAAGATCGTTAAGGGTTTGGACAGGCTAGAGGCAGGAAACATGTTCCCGTTGTTGGGGGACTCCAGAACCAGGGGCCACTGTTTAAGAATAAGGAGTAAGCCATTGAGAACAGAGACGAGAAAACACTTTTTCTCATAGAGAGTTGTGAGTCTGTGGAATTCTCTGCCTCAGAGGGCGGTGGAGGCAGGTTCTCAGGATGCTTTCAAGAGAGAGCTAGATAGGGCTCTTAAAAATAGCTGAGTCAGGGGATATGGGGAGAAGGCAGGAACGGGGTATTGATTGGGGATGATCAGCCATGATCACCTTAAAAGGCGGTGCTCGCTCGAAGGGCCGAATGGTCTACTCCTGCACCCATTGTCTATTGTCTATTGTTTAGCATGTTCAAAAGCTGTCAGAAGGCATTTCCAGACTTGTGGAGCCATGGTTGTTGTCTGTGTCTTGATTTGTGGCATGGTTGTCATCAACATATACGCTGGCTCAAAAGTAAGCAGACTGCCGGTTCATTATCTCCCATCTCTCAGCCGTGCTACTTTTGTAAACCTTTTTCCTAATTCGGAGTTATTCAAAAAGCGTAATGTTCATGCATCAAGACCGTATTTTCATACCTTCATCTTCATCATGCCAATGATTCACAAGAACTCTGCTTTGGATGGAGATCAACTAGCACAAAGCTCATAAGAGTAAATCTTTATTTCAGGCTTGACAGCACAAACCACAGCACCACCTTAATCATCAACAGAAGTTGGAAAGAGTTTTCAAATTGGGAAGTTAGTGCTAGTTTCATCACTTGGCTAAAACTCCACAACTCCCTACACAAAAAGTAATTGGTGTTCCATTTATATTTCACTTGCTCCTCCTCCAACCTCATCTACTGCAATCGGTGTTGCCAATATAGCCTCCTGTAAATCAGCGAGACCAATCACAGGCCTGGGGACCACTTTGCAGAACACTTACGCTCAGGGCACCAAGTTGCTAACCACTTTAATTCCCCTTCCCATTCGCCAAGTGACCTTTCTGACCTGGGTCTCCTCCATTGCCAGAGTGAAGTCACACGCAACTTTGTAGGAGCATACCTCGTATTGCGCTTGGGTGGCTTATAATTCAACAGTACGAACATTTATTTCTCCAATGTTAGGTGACTTCTACAAGCATCTCCTTCCCCCCCCCCCCACCCGAATACTTTTCACCCTCACCCCCTCCCATCCCCTGAAATTTGGCTGATCTTGCACTAGTTTCCTCCCCCCCACCCCGCATTAAAAAATCCATCAATTAGCTTCATAGTTCGTAACACTTGGGTATCGAACAATTGGCATATTAGGGAACCTCCTCATCCAAGGTCATGTGGAGCTGGCCCTGATTTGTCGTGCTTTTTCTCTTCACTTCCACTTTTTTTTTTTTCTGATTTCCCCCTACTACAATTAGTCTGAAGAAGGGCCAGAGCCCTTGGAAGGACTGCTGGGGTCCTTGGATGGAGTCGAGGGAGGAGGTATAAGAACAGGCGTTACATATCTTAGGCTTGCAGGGGAAAGTACCTGGGGAGCGAGTGGTTTGGGTGGGATGAGTGAACAAAGGAATTGCTGAGGGAGCAGATTTGGCAAAACGAATGCAGATGGGAAGATGTGATTTTTGCGGTTGCAGCATTAGATGGTAGTTTTGGGCTCAGAAAATTCCAAGCAACAACGTCCCTCCAACAAAATGATCACACTTCCCTGGATTTTATGGCGACCCCCCTCTCCCCCCCACCCCCCAAAGAAAAAAACAAGATTTTGTGACCTTTCTTTTTCACTCAATGTCGTTCAGTGTTAACTATTCTCTTGAGACTCCCTGCATCAAATAATAGTGATGTCATCAAAACTAGCTGCACAGTCACCGTGGATAATTCTCATAGGACAAAGGAAAGAACAAGCACATTATTAGCTGATATTTTAAAGATCACTGATAAATTGGACCATACACGTTACATCAAAGCTTTTAAAAAGGGACAAATATTTTGAAAAATTGTAAATATATTGAGAAATCTAGATTTTTCATTAATTCGTTTTTTTCTCTTGATTGCATGGAAGCATTTCACAGGTCGTCAGAAACTGGAAGAGGGCTGAATTGGTGACAGCAGCTTCTGGATATCTGTGTAAAGCCGCAGCAGTGTGACTCATTAACGTGAGTCGTTGGAAATAGGGCGAAAGTGGTGCTTGTCTGGTTGGACTAGTAATGAGCAAGGGAAGGCATGGAGATTTTACTCAGAGATCTGCCTGCATGCAGATTCTCAGGGAGGTGGCGGGGGTTGGGTGGCGAGTACCCTGCGAGTCAAGAATGAGCTGACAAAGCCATTATTATTCAAGCAGAACGGGCAGCATGGTGGCGCAGCGGTAGAGTTACTGCCTTACAGCGCTTGCAGCGCCGGAGACCCAGGTTCGATCCCGACTACGGGTGCTGTCTGTACGGACTTTGTACGTTCTCCCTATGACCACGTGGGTTTTCTCAGTGATCTTCGGTTTCCTCCCACACTCCTAAGACGTACAGGTATGTAGGTTAATTGGCTTGGTGAATGTGTAAATTGTCCCTAGTGTGTGTAGGATAGTGTTAATGTGCAGGGATCCCTGGTCGGTGCAGACTCGGTGAGCCGAAGGGCCTGTTTCTCTAAACTAAGTAAAGTAGGATGCTTGAGGTCCACTCGGCTCCACTTCAGGTCCAGTTAGTTTACACTAGCATATGATTTCCACAATGAATGATGTAAAAATATATTTCTGGACCACCCTATTTAACACATACAGCAATGTTTTGTGTGCTGAAATTTAAATCATATAGTCACAAAGACTGGCAATCATTGTTTATGTTTATTTGAACCATGGAGCTTTATTTGAACCATGGAGTCTTTTTGGCCAGAATGAAAGTGGGAGTCAATTAGATACCTCGGGGTAAGAGTAAGATTTATTTTGCTGTAAATATTGGCGAACTGAGTGGGTTTTATCAACAATCTAGTAGTTTTAGGGCCACCATTACTGATGCTCGCGTTTCATTCCAGATGTCTATCATTGCGTGAATGTTAAATGCCTGTTCCCTGGCTGTAAGAGTGAGATTGGAACTGGTGACTTCAGATCAGTTGTCTTGGTGTCTGGATATTGGTCCAATAACTTAAACAATGTGCCACTGTATCATTAGTATCATCTGTAGCTTGGAATGCTGCCATATTTTTAGAAATGCTCTGAACAGGTATTCAAAAGCAAAGCCATAGATTGTTACATATACTGTTTCTTCACAAACTCTGAGATGCTTTTACAGCATTTCATGTGCATTTTTAAATTTATGATCTGCTCTATTCTTGGAGCTGGACTAAGCAACATAATTCAACTTCATGTCCCCAAAACTGTTTCTTTAAGCAGCATATTCGACCAGCTTTTCTAACAATTGTTCAAGAAGGAACTGCAGATGCTGGTGAATCGAAGGTAGACAAAATTGCTGGAGAAACTCAGCGGGTGCGGCAGCATATATGGAGCGAAGGAAATAGGCAACGTTTCGGGCCGAGACCCTTCTTCAGACTGATGCAGGGTGGGGGGGGGGTGGGGGGGGGGGGGGGGGGGGGCGGGAAGAAGAAAGGAAGAGGAATGAAATTAGGTGGAGGATAAATGCGTGGCTGAGGGACTGGTGCAGTGGGCAGGGATTCAAGTTCCTTGATCACTGGGACCTCTTTTGGGGAAGGCATGATCTGTACACAAAGGACGGGTTGCACTTGAACCCGAGGGGGACCAATATCCTGGCAGGGAGATTTGCAAAGGCTACTGGGGAGACTTTAAACTAGAAAGGCTGGGGGGTGGGACATGGGTAGAGGGGGCTAGGGGTCAGGGTGTGGGGCAAGAGGTAGAGAAGGGAAGCACTCGGATCCAAAATGTAGGCGAGAAAGATGAAAAAGATAATAGACAGAGAATAAGGGATGGTGGGTTTCTAAAATGTGTATATTTTAATGCTAGGAGCATTGTAAATAAGGTGGATGAACTTAGAGCCTGGATTGACACCTGGAAATATGATGTTGTGGCAATCAGTGAAACATGGTTGCAGGAGGGCTGTGATTGGAAACTAAATATTCCAGGATTTTGTTGCTTCAGGTGTGATAGAATTGGAGGGACCAGAGGGGGAGGTGTTGCATTGCTTGTCAGAGAAGATATTACAGCAGTGCTTTGGCAGGATAGATTAGAGGGCTCTTCTAGGGAGGCTATTTGGGTGGAACTGAGATGTGGGAACGGTGTAGCAACACTTTTAGGGGTGTATTATAGACCGCCAAATGGGGAGCGAGAATTGGAAGAGCAAATATGTAAGGAGATAGCAGATATTAGTAGTAAGCACAAGGTAGTGATTGTGGGAGATTTCAATTTTCCAAAATTAGACTGGGAAACACATTCTGTAAATGGGCTGGATGGTTTGGAGTTTGTAAAATGTGTGCAGGATAGTTTTTTGCAGCAGTACATAGAGGTATCGACCAGAGAAGGGGCAGTGCTGGACTTCCTGTTAGGAAATGAGGCAGGTCAGGTGACGGAGGTATGCGTTGGTGAGCACTTTGGGACCAGTGATCACAATACCATTAGTTTCAATATAATAATGGAGAGAGTCAGAACTGGACCTAGGGTGGATATTTTTGATTGGAGAAAGGCTAACTTTGAGGGAACGCGTAAGGATTTTAAAGGAGTGAATTGGGACACTTTGTTTCATGGGAAGGATGTAGAAGAGAAATGGAGGACATTTAAAGGGGAAATTGTAAGAGTACAGAATCTTTATGTCCCTGTTAGGTTGAAAGAAAATAGTAAAAATTGGAAAGAGCCATGGTTTTCAAGGGAAATTGGACACTTGTTTCAAAAAAAGAGAGACATCTACAATAATTATAGGAGGCATGGAGTAAATGAGGTGCTAGAGGACTATAAAGAATGTAAAAAGAATCTTAAGAAAGAAATTAGGAAGGCTAAAAGATATGAGGTTGCTTTGGCAAGAAAGGTGAAAGTAAACCCAAAGGGTTTCTACAGCTATATTAATAGCAAAAGGATAACGAGGGATAAAATTGGACCATTAGAGAACCAGAATGGACAGCTATCTGCAGAGCCAAAAGAGATGGGGGAGATATTGAACAATTTATTTTCTTCGGTATTCACCAAGGAGAAGGATATTGAACTCTGAGTTAAGGGAAAAACGTAGAGTAGCTATGGAAACTATGAGATTCAAAGAGGAGGAGGTACTGACACTTTTGAAAAATATAAAAGTGGATAAGTCTCCAGGTCCTGACAGGATATTCCCTAGGACATTGAGGGAAGTTAGTGTAGAAATAGCAGGAGCTATGACAGAAATATTTCAAATGTCATTAGAAACGGGAATAGTGCCGGCGTACTGCGCATGTTGTTCCATTGTTTAAAAAGGGTTCAAAGAATAAACCTAGCAATTATAGACCTATTAGTTTGACGTCAGTGGTGGGCAAATTAATGGAAAGGATACTTAGAGATAATATATATAAGCATCTGGATAAACAGGGTCTGATCAGGAACAGTCAACATGGAATTTGTGCCTGGAAGGTCATGTTTGACAAACCTTCTTGAATTTTTTGAAGCGGTAACTAGGGAAATTGATGAGGGTAAAGCAGTGGATGTTGTCTATATGGATTTCAGTAAGGCCTTTGACATGGTTCCCCATGGAAGGTTGGTTAAGAAGGTTCAATCTTTGGGTGTTAATGGCGGAGTAGCAAGATGGATTCAACAGTGGCTGAATGGGAGATGTCAGAGAGTAATGGTGGATGGCTGTTTGTCAGGTTGGAAGCCGGTGACCAGTGGGGTGCCTCAGTGATCTGTGTTGGGTCCACTGTTGTTTGTCATGTACATCAATGATCTGGATGATGGGGTGGAAAATTGGATAAGTAAGTATGCAGATGATACTAAGATAGGTGGTGTTGTGGATAATGAAGTAGATTTTCAAAGTCTACAGAGAGATTTGGGCCATTTGGAAAAGTGGGCTGAAAGATGGCAGATGGAGTTTAATGCTGTTAAGTGTGAAGTGCTACATCTTGGCAGGACAAATCAAAATAGGACGTACATGGTAAATGGTAGGGAATTGAGGAATGCTGTGGAACAGAGGGATCTAGGAATAACTGTGCATAGTTCCCTGAAGGTGGAATCGCATGTAGATAGGGTGGTAAAGAAAGCCTTTGGTGTGCTGGCCTTTATAAATCAGAGCATTGAATATAGGAGTAGGGAAGTAATGTTAAAATTGTACAAGGCATTGGTAAGACCAATTCTGGAGTATGGTGTACAATTTTGGTCGCCTAATTATAGGAAGGATGTCAACAAAATAGAGAGAGTACAGAGGAGATTTACTAGAATGTTGCCAGGGTTCCATCAACTATGTTACAGAGAAAGGTTGAACAAGTTAGGTCTTTATTCTTTGGAGCGCAGAAGGTTAAGGGGGGACTTGATTGAGGTCTTTAAAATGATGAAAGGCATAGACAGAGTTGACGTGGATACGTTTTTCCCATTGAGGGTAGGGAAGATTCAAACAAGAGGGCATGACATGAGAATTAAGGGACAGAAGTTTTGGGGTAACGTGAGGGGGAACTTCTTTACTCAGAGGGTGGTGGCTGTGTGGAATGAGCTTCCAGCAGAAGTGGTGGAGGCAGGATCGATTTTAACATTTAAGAGTAAAGTGGATAGGTATATGGACGTGAAGGGAATGGAGGGGTATGGTCTGAGTGCAGGTAGATGGGACTAGGGGAAAACAAATGGTCGGCACGGACTGGAAGGGCCGAGAGGGCCTGTTTCCGTGCTGTAATTGTTATATGGTTATATGGTTATAAGAGGAGGAACCAGAGGGCTGAGGGAGAGCTGAGAAGGGGAGGAGAGAGCAAGGGCTACCGGAAATTGGAGAAGTCAATGTTCAGGCCACCGGGATGCAGGCTGCCCAAGCGGAATATGAGGTGCTGCTCCTCCAGTTTCCGGTGGTCCTCACTCTGCTAATGCAGGAGGCCGAGGACAGAAAGGTCGGATTCGGAATGGGAGGGGGAGTTGAAGTGCTGAGCCACAGGGAGATCAGGTTGGTTAATGCGGACCAAGCGGAGGTGTTCGGCGAAACGATCGCCAAGCCTACACTTGGTCTCACCGATGTAGATCAG
The DNA here is from genome assembly GCA_035221665.1 of Okamejei kenojei. Taxonomy (NCBI): domain Eukaryota; kingdom Metazoa; phylum Chordata; class Chondrichthyes; order Rajiformes; family Rajidae; genus Okamejei; species Okamejei kenojei. The sequence goes on along the minus strand of CM069133.1, from coordinate 107,873,403 downwards.
CTGACATCTACAGCAATGGATGCAATAGATGAGGTTGGAGGAGGTGCAGGTGAACCTCTGTCGCACCTGGAACGACTGCTAAGGTCCTTGAATGGAGTCGAGGGGGGAGGTAAAGCGACACGTGTAGCATCTCTTGCGCTTGCAAGGGAAAGTGTCCGGAGAGGAGGTGGTGTGGGTGGGAAGGGAAGAATTGACCAGGGAGTTACGGAGGGAGCGGTCTTTGCGGAAAGCAGACGGGGGGGGGGGGGGGGGGGAGATGGAAAGATGCGGCGAGTGGTGGGATCACGCTGGAGGTGACGAAAATGACTATCTTGTATGTGGCGGCTAGTGGTGGAAGGTGAGAACTAGGGGGACTCTGCCCTTGTTCCGAGTGGGGGGGGATGGGGAGAGAGAGCAGTGTTGTGGGGTATTGAAGAGACCCTGGTGAGAGCCTCATAATGGTAGGGGAGGGGAACTCCCGTTCCTTGAAGAATGAGGACATTTCCGATGTAGCAATTGTATCGTGCTGTGGCTGATCTAACAACTCCTGCAACACTCACAGAGTTTAGTTTCTAAGGAAACCAGATTTATTGGTCATTAGCTGCAGTTTGTTGCAGCTATTCTGATTTTTATTGTTTGAATTTAGATAAATAGAATAATAATAATGAAGATCCATTTTATGCAATTTTCCTCTGTGGATGAGTTGATCTTATTCATTTTCTTCCTTAAGACTTTCTTCCTAAACACTAAGACTGTCCTTCTTAAAGACTGCTAAAATAAATCATTGGCTTTGATTTTTACCAAATCTGTATGCTTAAGATCTATTCAAACAATTCCTAAGACTGTGATGAAGCCTATTGAGCAAAAAGGTGGTTAAATTCCTTGTTCGAGGCGTACCAGGGCCCTATCCCCGAACTCTACCTCCGCTACATCGACGACGGCATTGGTGTTACCTCTTGCACCCACACACAACTCACTGACTTCATCCATTTCACCACTAACTTCCATCCGGCACTCAAATACACTTGGACCATTTCTGACATTTCCCTACCATTTCTTGACTTCACTATCTCTATCGCAGGTTCTAGACGACTGACCGATATCCACTAAAAACACACTTATTGGCTATCTGGACTACATTTCTCCTCACCCTGCTTCCTGTAAGGATTCCATACCATAGACACATAGAAACATAGAAATTAGGTGCAGGAGCAGGCCATTCGGCCCTTCGAGCCTGCACTGCCATTCAATATGATCATGGCTGATCATCCAACTCAGTATCCTGTACCTGCCTTCTCTCCATAACCCTGATCCCTTCAGCCACACGGGCCACATCCAACTCCCTCTTAAATATGGCCAACGAACTGGCCTCAACTACCTTGTGTGGCAGAGAATTCCACAGATTCACCACTCTCTGTGTGAAAAATGATTTTCTCATCTCGGTCCTAAAAGACTTCCCCCTTATCCTTAAACTGTGACCCCTTGTCCTGGACTTCCCCAACATCGGGAACAATCTTCCTGCATCTAGCCTGTCCAACCCCTTAAGAATTTTGTAAGTCTACGCCGCATCTGCACCCAGGATGAGGTGTTCCACACCAGGGCATCGGAAATGTCCTCATTCTTCAGGGAACGGGGGTTCCCCTCCCCGACTATAGATGAGGCTCTCCCTATCCCCCCACTCGTAACAATGGCAGAGTCCCCTTTCTCCTCACCTTCCACCCAACCAGCCGTCACATGCAACAAATAATCCTCTGACATTTTCTCCACCTCCAACGTGATCCCACCACTAGCCACATCTTCCCATCACCTCCCCTGTCTGTTTTCCGCAGAGACCGCTCCCTTCCGTAACTCCCTGGTCAATTCGTCCCTTCCCACCCGAACCACCCCCTCTCAGGGCACTTTCCCTTGCAACCGCAGGAAATGCTACACTTGTTGCTTTACCTCCCCACTTGACTCCATTCAAGGACCCAAGCAGTATTTCCAGGTGCGGCAGAGGTTCACCTGCACCTCCTCCAACCTCATTGATTGCATTCGCTGCTCTAGATGTCAGCTGCTCTACATCGGTGAGATCAAGCATAGACTTGGCGATCGCTTCGCCCAACACCTCAGCTCGGTTCGCAATAACCAACCTGATCTCCCGGTGGATCAGCACTTTAACCCCCTTCCATTCCGAATCCGAACTTTCTGTCCTGGGCCTCCTTCATTGCCAGAGTGAGGACCACTGTAAATTGGAGGAGCAGCACCTCATATTTCATTTGGGCAGTTTACACCCCAGCGGTACGAACATTGACTTCTCTAATTTCAGGTAGTCCCTACTTTCTCCTCCCCTTCTCGGCTCTCCCTCAGCCCACTGTCTCCGCCTCTTCCTTTCTTCTATGTATTGTTCATCTATGTACAACTGTTTGTAGCAAGTTAGCACCTGCACTAATGTAAAGCACTTTGGTCAACGAGAGTTGTTTTTAAATGTGCTATAGAAATAAAATTGACTTGACTTGACTCTTTCTTTCGCTCCATAGATGCTGCCTCACCCGCTAAGTTTCTCCAGCATTTTTGTCTACCTTGTATTATATCCAAATAGCTTTGCTAAGATTCTGTGCTATTGGGTGATATTCCACCAAACATAAATCTAATTCATTGCTTGAGTTTTAAAATAGTGATAATTATTGAAGTTGCTTTATTGCTTATGTTTTGTGGAGTCTATAAAATCGATACACACTGTCAAATTTTGATTTTAATTATTTCCATTCAAGGCATCTGGCCAAAATCTACCATTTAACATTGCATTTTGCAGTTAGATTTCTGTTACTGTCCTGAGGTTATGAGAAAGCAAGATGTTTCTGCCTGCTCCTGCCCCACAGAACTCATCTCCAAATACCTTTACTCCATCTTATCTAGTCACCCTATCCCCGTCCAGTCCATTCCGTCCTACATTTGAGACACCTCACACTACCTTAAATAATTTTCAATTCCTAGGCCCCCATTGCCTCATCTTTACCATGGACGTCCAGCCCATTTACAATTCCATTCCCCACCAAGCTGGTCTCTAGGCCCACTGGTTCTTCATTTTCCCTCTACTAGCACTCTCCCACGCCTGGTAGAACTTGTCCTCGCCCACAACAACATCTCTTTTGACTCTCACTTCCAGTTAAAGTTGTAGCCATAGGCACTCGTACAAGCCCCAGCTTTGTCTGCCTTTTGTTGATGGTGTCAAACAATCTTTGTTTCAAACAAACACCAGCACCATCCCCCAACTCTTTCTCTGCTATATTGACGACTGTTTCGGGGCTGTCTCCTGCACCTATGCAAAACATGTTGATTTCATTAATTCTACCACTAGCTTCCATCCCCCCCTTAAATTAACTTGGATTATATCTGATACCTCTTCCCTTTCTTGATCTCTCTGTCTCCATCACAGGCAGAAGTCCACTACAAACCCATTGACTCACAGTTATCTGGATTGCGCCACCTCCCAACCTGTCTGTTGCAAAGATGCTATTCCCTACTCTCAATTTCTCCATCGCATCTACTCCCAAGATGAGGCTTTCCATTCTAGAACAACTGGGATGTCCTCTATCTTTTGGTAAATGTGGTTTTCCCTTTGTTTCACTTCTCCCTCCACCAGACGGAATAAGGATAGAGTTCCCCTGGTTCTTACCTTTCACCCTGCTAGCCTCCCCATCTAACATATCATTCTTTGATGTTACCGCCACCTTCTACATGATCCATGATCAGTTGCTTCTCCCCCTTTCCACAGAGACCACTCCCAAAGCAATTCCTTGAGTCACTCATCCCTTCCCAAAACACCCCCTCCTCAGGTACTTTCCCCTGCAAACGCTGGATAAGTGATAACTGTCTCTATATCTACTCCTTCCCATCCATCCATGGACCCCAGCAGTTATTCCAGGTGAGACCTAATGTGCACCTAATCTTTTCTACTGCATTTGGTGCACCCAATGTGGCGTCCTATATATAAGCGAGACCAAGCTTAGACTAGATAAGCTTTTCACCGAACACTTGCGCTCGGTCCTCCAAGGTCTGTTGGTTCTCCCAGTTGCTAACCATTTTAACTCTCCTTCCCGTTTCCATAACGATCTGGGCCTCCTGCGTTGTCATAGAGAGGCCAAACATAAAGTGGATGAACAGCACCTCTTATTCCGCTTGGGTATCTTACAGCCTCAAAGTATGAATAGATGAATTCTCCAATTTTAGGTAACTAACCTACAAACACCCCCTCTCTTTCCTGTAGCCCACCTGGTTGCGTGGCCATTTGTCCTCTCCTCCCCCTTTTCCCCCATCCTCTTCCACCTATGTTCCTTCTGGCTTTGCATTTTGTGCCTTTTCGATTCTTATGTCTCTTTACCGTGATGTCTCTTTTGGCTTTTCATCTCTGGCATTTGTCCAACCATCTGCCAGTCAATAACCCCTCTCTCCTGTATCCACCTACCACTTGCCAAACGTTGTCCCACCCCCACCTCTATTCCAGCTTTCTCATCCCCTACCACAATCAGTCTGAACAAGATTCCTGACGCAAAATGTCGCTATCCAGGATCTCGAAAGCTGCTGCCTGACCTGCCGAGTTATTCCAGTACTATGACTTTTTAATTCTTCCACCCCTGGCATAGCCTGCCTTGTGTAATTAGGATATTATAACTCATAAATACATTGCAAACACAAGACAAATTGACTTCCAAGATTGATCAACATTACTTTGGCCAAGAAAGTATCGAGGTTTGTCCCTATACTTTCAAAACATTTCAGCTAGATTGACCACGAGAACAATATTGTGTAAACTCCAGAACGTTACTGTAGATGATGTGTGTACTTCGACCTCCAGCGCCCCATCGTTCTCACGTGTGATGCCTCAAAGTTTGGCCTCGGGGCCGCCTGCCTGCAGATCCATGACGGGGTGCAACTGCCTGTATCCTACGCGTCCCGCACGATGACGTCCGCTGAGCAACACTATGCCCAGATCGAAAAGGAGCTGCTGGCAGTTGTCTTTGCCTGCTCCAAATTCAAGGACTATATCCTGGGCAACTGTTTCACTGTCGAGACTGACCACCAGCCTCTGGTCACCATCCTCAACAAGCCAATACACATGGCCTCCTCCCGGCTACAGCGCATGATGCTCCAGCTGCAACGCTTCACTTTTACGGTGGTTTACCGCAAGGGCAAGGACATGGTTGTTGCGGACACGCTGTCGCGGGCGCCTCTTTCATCCACAACCCAGCATCCGTACGAGGCGTCGGATCTGATGGTCCTGGGCGTGAACTTCGTGCCCTCCGGACAGTTGAAGTCCCTGGCCGAGCACACGGCGGCAGACGCTTCGCTACAGCAGCTGGCCGCGATCATTAAGCAGGGTTGGCCAGACCGACGTTCTTCCCTGCCGGCCGCAGCGGTGCCTTACTTCTTGGTTCGTGACGAGTTGGTGCTGCGTGATGGTGTGATTGTGAAGGGGCACAAGGTGGTGGTGCCCGAAGCACTACGGGAACAATACTTCGAGACCGCTCATCGTGGCCATCCCGGGGCCGAGGCGACCCTTTCCATCGCTCAGAGCCAGTTCTTCTGGCCCGACATGCCCCGTTACTTCCGGGATAGGGTCTCCGCGTGCCCTACCTGTAACAGCCTCGCTCCACAGCAACAGCGGCAGCCGCTCCTGCAGCAGCCAGCTGCTGACCTGCCATGGTCTGCGCTAGCAACCGACATCTTCGAGTGGCACGGAAAGCACTTCCTGGTGCTTGTCGACTCCTACTCCAGCTGGTTCGAAGTTGACCAGCTCCACTCCCTCTCTTCCTCCGCGGTCATCGACAAATTGCGCCGCCACTTTGCCACATTCGGGTCCCCCGTCAGCCTGCAGTCGGACAACGGCAGCCAGTTCACCAGTGCCGAGTTCCGAGAGTTTGCTGAGCGTTGGAACTTTCGACATTACACCAGCAGCCCGGAATACCCACAGAGCAATGGACTGGCCGAGCGCGCGGTCCGCAGTGCTAAAGGATTGTTGGAACGTTGCCGCCTATCCCGCTCCGACATCTGGCTGGCCCTGCTGAACCTCCGCAACATCTCCCGCGACCATGCCCTGGGTTCCCCGGCTCAGCGACTCATGTCCCGAGTGACGAGGCCCACGGTCCCGGTGTCTCAGCAGTCCCTGTCCCCTTCCGTCCTTAAGCCTGCCTTGGTCCGGGAACGCATTGCCGACAAACACCGTATCCAGAAGCGTTCCCACGACAGGTCTTGCCGTGTCCTCTGCCCTCTCCTCCCCGGTCAGGTCGTCCGTATGTGGTCCCCTTCTGGCCGTTCCGGGCTGGCCGTGGTCGTCGGCTCTGCCGGTTCCCCTCGCTCCTACCTTGTCAACCGCGACGGCAGGGTGTACCGCCGGTCCCCGCCAGCATCTCCGGCTCGTGAACGAGCCTCTCCCTCCCCCGGCGGCTCCTTATGCCCCCCCGCTGCCCCTGTCGCTGCCCTGTGCTCTGCCCATTCCTCTTGGGCCGGCCTCCCCTCGTCCTCCTCCGGAGCGTCTTTCTCCGGCTTTCTCTTCACTTCCCTCCCCGCTGCCTTCACCGCCAAGGGGTTCTCCTGTCCGTAGCCCCCGCCATGATCCGGCGTCCCCGCTTGTTGCTGTCGGGGAAGGAGGTGATGGCGAGGTGCGGACCCGGTCTGGTCGCCTGGTCAGGCCGCCGGTCCGCTACGGCGATTACGTGTGATTATGTAACCCTGTACTTTACTGTTTGTACTTACCCTGGCGCATGAGACGTGGTCGCCCTGTCACTCACTGCTTGTTTTGGTAGAGGAAGGATGTAGATGATATGTGTGTACACCTTTAATTGATAGTACGATGTCCATGCTAACCACTCCCCCACCAGTTAGTATAATTGTAACCCACACGCCCCTAGCTCTCTCTCTGGTGCTCGTGACAGACCACGTACAGCCAGGGCCATGTATGCTGTGTGTTTAATAAAAGTTCTGAAGACCTAAAGCTGTCTTAGTACAATCTTCAGTTACTACTCTAACTCTTAGACTTTAAATTTGAGCTATTAGACTGAGTTATTCCATATCCCACCTATCTATTATTGGAGGAAACTCAAATTCGGGTTACCGCATATATTTAATTTTAGTGATACACTGAACTGATGACAAAGGCTCTGATATTTCTTTTGTAAGTTAACTATCCAGTAATTGTTGTTGTTCAAATTACTAGGTAATCTGACCAAGGCCTTTGGATACAAGCTCCTCTTGTGCAGTTAAGCAACCATGGTCATCAAACAAGGTAAGAGTGTGAAGCAAAATTAGAAGTACAAATGTAGAAATCCACTAGGGTAGGAAAGTTATAAACATTTTGGATATGAATCCAGTAATATACGGAAACAATGTTTTGTACAGTGTATGAACTTTGGCATGCCAGGGTTTCTTATCCGTCGCTAATTGCTCCTGAACAGTTAAAAGTCAACCGTTTTAGTATATCTGTTGCTGCATTTTGGTTCAATTAGGAATATGTGACAGACTTCCTAGACTGAAGAACTTCAATGCATGTGGATTTTATGACTATCAACGTAAAACAGCGTTTTGCTAAGTTCCATATTTTATTCCGATGCAAGGAACTGTAGATGCTGGTTTACAAAAAATTGGACAAAATGCTGGAGTAACTCAGTGGATCAGGCAGCATCATTGGAGAACATGGATGGGCAATGTTTACACGTTTCTGGTCGAGATGGAAGAGTACAGGGTTAGGGGAAAGGGAGGCGAGAAAGTGGGAGAAATCGGTACACAGCCAGGGAAGAGAAAGGGAAATAAAAAAGGGAGAGGGGGGAAGAGAGGTAGATAAATTACAATTTGAAACATTGCATGGAGAATCAGTCTGAAGAAATGTACCTCCCCTGCTTAGTTACAGTGGGAATCCTGATATTCCATGCTCCATGGCTGGTTTCTGATGGGCTGGAAGTATCAGTGGCTGTTACATTGCTTAATAGCATATTGTTGCACAATTATCAATAGGTGATTGCTTGTCAATTTTCAAAACAACTGTTAAGTGGCTTCTTGAAAAATAAAACTGGTAGCCTGAGTTCTTAAGAGACAATGTTGTCTGATCACTGCAGGGAGGTTACATGTAAACCGTTTTAGTTTCAAAACTGGTTGTCATTTAAATAAAAACTTTCTGAGAGCTTATTTCTATGTATGGAGTTTTGATAAATTAGGCATGTTTAACCTGGGGAAGATCTGTATTTATGACCTAATTGAAGGTGAATAACTTGTGAGCTTAACCTGCTTTATCCCAATGTCATTAATTATTGGTTGGGCAATCAATATTTAACTTGGAAGTGATTTTGAGATTGAGTGCATGATTTATAATCTAGTTTCTTTGGCAGTTTGGCAAGGGAATTGGTTACACAATAGTATGTAACCATCATTATGAAGACTGGAAAAAAAACATAATACATGTTTTTAGGTCTGTTGAGTCAAATGGTACTGTTACTGCTCGTGCTTAAAACTGGAGGAGGTTGACTTTTGGTGAGGATTTGTCTTCCTCTATTTTTGGGATATATTTGGCAAGGTAATAGAATCCATTGCTCTTTGGGTTTGTTCTTTGGATGGGCAGCAACTGCTCTTATACAAGTGCCATTGAATACATTTTTTAATGCTATCAATCGATTCCAGATGCTGTGATAGATGACCCCCCCCCCCCCAATAAATACCTCTAAAGTAATTAAAATGATGCCATAATGTTGCATGTAAAGCAACGTACCTAGTTACAGTGGCACAATTTTTCCATTCAGTGATTCATTTTGGTTAGTTTATCTGCTGGCAAAGTGTATTTCCTCACGAGATTTGGGCACCATAGCATTTGGAGATTACAAGGTTTGGAAGTAAATATATTTTTTAACAGATATGAAAAACCATTTGCTTTGTCCAATTAAGCTGTCTGAAAGGAATAGAATAAGATGACAATATGAACGGTGAACATGTATAGTTCTAATTGCAAAGTACACATCTGAAATGCACAATCTGTTTTTTGCATCAATTATATATTAGCAAGCAATCCAACATTCCAATGTTATAAAATTCTTAGTGAAAGGGTTATTTGAACGTAGCCTAGTCTTTAACAGAGGAAACTCGGGCAAGTAGATTGTTGATTTCACTTAATTCCTCTAGTCAATGACTAAAATATAAATGTGTGAAATTTGCATATTTTGGTGATACGGGAAGTTAGCTGTGCTATAATGCTTGTTTCCCTACCATGAATTGTATATAACGCAAGTGATGAGTTATGGAACACTATTTGCATTGTGGGGTGAATTGGTTTTAATGTGATTTAAGGAGAACCACTTGGGGTGCAGAGAGTTTTAATGACAACTAGACCAAGTGGGACCCGCTGGGTCCCGTCCCCCAACACTGCGGTGAGGGGGGGGGGGGGGGGGGGGCAGCATCACATGGTGCATGGTGGGGCTGATCTCTGAACGCAATATTCTACCACTCACCCGTTGCCCCCAACTGCGCAGGCGCGGCTGATGGGTTCCCGCTGTGACATAGAAGATGGAGGCATTACTGTGCAGGCTGTGTAGACCCGTTGGGTCTGCTCCCCCAACGTAAGATTCCACCACTCACCCGCAATATTGCACCACTCATGCTTAGCCCCCAACTGCGCAGGCGCGTCTCATTTCTCCTCATCCCCCAGCACTCCTTCCTCTTCATCTTCACCCTCCCTCTTCAATCCTAGAGAGGGAGGGGTGGTAGAGAGGGAGAAGGAGGGGGGTGTAGAGCGAGGGGGGTAGAGGGGGAGGGGGTAGAGAGGAAGGGAGATGGAGCGGAGAGGGAGGGTGGACAGTGGAGGGGGAGTGGGGTAGCGAGGGACAGGGGCAGAGAGGGAGGTGGGTAGAGAGAGGGAGGAGGGAGAGGGATGGGGTAGAGTTGGGGGGGAGGATAGAGAGGGAGTGGGGTGGAGAGGTAGGAGGGTAGAGGGAGGGGGGGTCGAGAGGGTGGGAGTGAGGGTAGATAGGGAGGGGGCATCTCCCTCCTCCACTCCCCCCCCCCCACCCCCCCCCCAAACTCCCTCTATCACCCCACTCCCCACCCCATCTCCCTCCTCCTCATTTCCCTCATCCTCCTCCCCTTACTCCCATGCCCTGCCCAGGACCTACCCAGGTCGTATAGCAGCAGAGGATATGGGTTTAAGGTTAGGGGGAAAGATTTAATAGGAACCTAGGCATCTTTTTAATACAAAGGATGGTGGTTATATGGAAGGAGCTGCCAGAAGAGGTTGTTGAGCCAGGTACTATCACAACATTTAAAATATATTTGGGCAGGTGCATGGATAGGATAGGTTTAGAAAGATATGGCCAAGCACAGGCAAGTGGGGATAGGATAGATGGGGAATGTTGGTCGGCATGGGAAAGTTGGGCTGAAGGCCTGTTTCCATGATGTATGACTATGACTCTTACAACTTGTATTCTATGTGAAAATAAGTGCACAATATAATAAACGGGGGATGGGGAGTGTGAATAATTCTATTACTGTGTGATGAAGAAAGCCATATATACACACCTATTTGCATATCAGTAGGATTTACATTGTGTGACATATAATTGTGATAGTTTAATTGAAAAATGATTACTCCTTTGTCTTGTCAACTCTGCAATTAACAATGGGTTGGGTCCAAACAAAAATTAGGGAACTGATGTAATATTATAAAATCAGTTGCCTCGCGTGACTGTACAAATACAAGAAACCAGTTTATTAAGTGCCACTGAACATCATTGCAAGTTATCCAAATGGCCTCCTCCTGCACCTATTTTCTATGTTTCTATATACTCTCTGGAGATTGTTTTTAAAAAACCTGGCACATGTGTTGTATGTGTCTGTTTTGAATCATGTCTAATGGAGCTGTGTAGCTGTAGCATTTGGTTATTCACACTTAATTGGAAAATATGCATTGTTGCAAGCACTTACTGCTAGAAATATGCTCTGATCACATACTTAAAGCACACTGATCATGCTACAGCATAAAATCTACATGTACCCGAATCTCTTTTCAAATGATTATGGATTTTTCTCTCTAAAAGATTAAATGTCATACAAGTCCCTGCCTGAAATATGGTTATAACAATGCATTATTCTGAGATTAAAAAGCTTGCCAGTTTGAATTTTTATGCTGAGGCTTTTCCTTCTCAGTCAATGTATCCCCTCGTGACTGTACAAATACAAGAAACCAGTTTATTAAGTGCCACTGAACATCATTGCAAGTTATCCAAATGGCCTCCTCCTGCACCTATTTTCTATGTTTCTATATACTCTCTGGAGATTGTTTTAAAAAAACCTGGCACATGTGTTGTATGTGTCTGTTTTGAATCATGTCTAATGGAGCTGTGTAGCTGTAGCATTTGGTTATTCACACTTAGACGAGGCACAAGAGGTCTGGAGAGAAGAGGCTTGGAACTAATACAATAGCCTTATTGGCAAGATTCAGCAGAGCAGGAAGGAGAAGAATAGAAGGGCATGTTCCCATACAGGCCATTGGTGCAGCGTCTGTAGCAGCGGGTCCCCATCAAGTGTTTGGACCATCGATTGTGCAAAGCTTATGGGTGGAATGATCACCACCTCCAGCTGAAGGAATTCTTAAATGGCTACTTCAGAATGCTGGAAGGTAATAAGCCTTTTGGGAAACCCATACTCGCCAGCAAAACCAGCAATTTCTACTAATGTTATTTCCTGTAGCCTTGATGCCACCTCCAAATGAGTGTGCAAATCCACATCAAATGTCTGCCTGGATTTATAGCCAAACAAACAGTGGCAAAGGCATCGTACGATTTAACACTATTCTAGGGAATATAGTGGAAGCCAAAACCTGTTAGCAGCCTACAAAATTGGAGGACAGATTGCACGAGCAGATTGGGGTTTAGTTCATTCAACATTGAACCACTTTTATCCCTGTCAGTACCTCCGGCAATATGCAAAATAGCTCTTGCTCAATACCCAATCAAGGAAGGTTTTAGGCCGTTGAAGAACCCCTACGTGACCACTTGGTGGCAGCAGGATTACACTTGTTCCAACACAAGGGCAGCAAAGCTGTGGGGAATCTCCTCCACCTCCTCATCAGCTCTTGTTTTTAGAGATACAGTGTAGAAATAGGCCCTTTGCCCCACCAGGTCCGTGCTGACCTGCAATCACCCATACTGTAGCGGCACCATACGTGGTGAATAAAGGTGAGACGTCAGGTCGGTTCAAACGGTTGTTTATTCAGTAGTGACGCGTTAGGTGGGTGCGCTAACCATATTACAATGTTGCTGTAGCTGAGCGAGGTTGTACTCTCGGGCTCAGCTACCTGTTCACTCTCTAAGTTCTCGGGCTGAGAGACCTTAAGTACCAGGACACTCCCTCCAGCCCATGATGTCACGTGCACACCCTCGTATCTCCTGACGAGGGTTCGAGCATAAGTGGCCCGTGTTTAGGCTGACGCCACAGGACCCCCCCCCCCCCAGAACCGGAGGAAGGAATAGCATGGTCGAGGATGGCTCCTGCATGTGGATCTGGGACACCCCGGGCGTGGGTCGGGACGGAGGGTTCCACGGCCGCAGTGACGCTCTGCGTGGGCGATCCCGAGGTACCAAGGGGTGCAAGGAAACTGATGCAGAAGCCCCCGGACGGAAGAGACATGGTCGCATCTCCTCGACCAGCTAAGGGAGAGTGTCCTGTGAAATACGGCCCCCAGCAACGATGGGGGGAAAAAAACCTAAATAAAATAAACAAACCTATTTCTGAACCGGGCGTGGAAATGCAGTGAACACAAAAATGAACAGTAAAAAGACAAATTACAGTGCAATCAGTGTCCAAAGTTCAAATTGTCCAGTGTTCATAGTGCAGGATAGTGTTGCAGTGACAGCCTCCGATCTGAATGAGGCGCTGTTGCTGGTGGTTAGGCTGTTAGGACTGCATCCGGCCGGAAGGTGGCGTTGTGGTCGGCGGTGAGGCTGCCGTGACGGCAGCCGATCTGACGGTGGCGCTGTTGCTGGTCATCAGGCTGCAGTGACGGCATACGGCCGGAAGGTGGCACTGTGGTCGGCGGTGAGGCTGCAGTGACGGCAGCCGATCTGACGGTGACGCTGTTGCCGGTGATCAGGCTGCAGTGACGGCATCCGATCTGACGGTGGCGCTGTGGACGGCGGTCAGGTAAGTTCGTACTTCTCTTCCGGCCGGCCGCGGCGACCATTTTTGTAGTCGGGCGGCCGCTTGTTTCAGGATGGTGCGGCGGCCATCTTGCCGGCCGGCTGAAGCGGATTCACCAGCGATTGAATCCCTGGGCCGGACAGGCAGCCAGTGCCCAGGGATCTTCGGAGTCCATGCCGGTGAGGAGAAGAAAAGCGTATTCGGCAGGCGCCCCAGGTAAGCCCGCCCTATCGGGTGGCTAGGCCCTGGGCAGCGGCCGGCGGGGCCAGTTAGGGTGCAGGGCGGCGTGGAGCCGTTGCCGCGGTGAGGCCCGGTGCCGGGTCTGGGGCGGTGAGGCCCGGTGCTGTGCGATTGAGGTGAGGCCGGTTCAGGGCCTGGAGCCGTGGCCGCGGTGAGGCCGGGTCCGGTGCAGGGCCTGGAGAGGCGGTGAGGCCTGGTGCGGTGCCGGGGCTGAAACCGTGTCTGTGGTGAAGCCCGGTGTGGTGCAGGGCCTAGAGCGGTGTCCACGGTGCAAGGCCCGGAGCCTAGTCCGTTGTCAGGAGCGGGAGAGCGGCAGGTACTCTCTCTCTGCTCCCAGAGCCGTCGGGTGTGCGTTGGCGTTGCTGTGGGCAGGAGGCTGCTACGTTCGCAGCTCCTGCAGCAACTGGTGGGGCATCGGCAGCTGGTATAACCTCTCTGCTCTGTGGTCGGCTCCAGGCAGGTCATACGGAGGAGCTCGGCGGCCGAAACACATGGCGCCTGCCCCGTTGCCGGGAGCGGATGAGTGGCGGCAGCTTCTCAGCTCCGGTGAGCAGCAGCTGGTAGGGAAGTGGCGGCATACCTTACTGCAGGGCTGTGTTGGCGGCAGCGTAGTTCTGCAGGGCTGGGCAGCCGGCTGCAGACATCAGGTTTCCCGAAGCTGCATGCATCAGGTGTCCAAATTTCAATTCGGACAGTCGGGGGTCACCAATGTAGTGGCACCATACGTGGTGAATAAAGGTGAGACGTCAGGTCGGTTCAAACGATTGTTTATTCAGTAGTGACACGTTAGGTGGGTGCGCTAACCATATTACAATGTTGCTGAAGCTGAGCGAGGTTGTACTCTCGGGCTCAGCTACCTGTTCACTCTCTAAGGTCTCGAGGTGAGAGACCTTAAGTACCAGGACACTCCCTCTAGCCCATGACGTCACGTGCCCGCCCTCGGATCTCCTGACAAGGGTTCGAGCACAAGTGGCCCGTGTTTAGGCTGACGCCACAATACACTAGTTCTATCCGACATACTAGGGACAATTTACAGAAGCCAATTAACCTATAAACCTGTGCGTCTTTGGAACGTGGGAGGAAAATATAGCACCTGGAGAAAACCTACACGATCACAGGGAGAGCGTACAAACTCCATAGAGATAGCACCAATAGTCAGGAATGACTCCTAGGGCATTGGTGCTGTAAGGCATAAGCTCCACTACTGCACCACTGTGCCACAAGGGAACATAGGAGCAGTTCCAAAAACATCGAACAGAGGCAATCATATTCAAAGTCCAACCTCTGTACGATCAGCATCTCAGCATCCCAATACACCAGCTCCTCAGCATGGAGGAGGTTATCGACAAACTAGACAAACTCCTCGGGCCAGGACACTCGTCCACAAACCAGACGGTCTGATGTGCGAACCAGAGAGTTTTTCCTGCAGCTTCATCCTTTGAAGAACAAACTTATAAACCGGCTTATTTATTACGAGGCTGAAGGACATTCAGGGATCATTCATATGTTATGGAAATAACTATCAAGTGGAAGGAACATCACGGAAGTGTCTCGTCAGTCACAATAGAATATGAAAGGACAGGGCTCACCACAATGGACCACTCCCTCTCCTCTATTGCATTCAAAGCAAGCAACAGTGTATACTGGCACAATCCAACAAAATGTGAAGAGGGTAAAGGTCAATGTTAATATATTAACACCGTGCAGGAATATTCTAGTCACGACTACTCACAATGTTCAAAATAAAGAATGAGGTAAAGACATTCCTAGTCTCATCTTTCCATATGCCAAGTTCCTCATTTTGTGGACATTTCCAATCCTGCTGTGTTGATATGGGCGCGGACATTTTTTTTTTTTTTTGTTTTTTGTTTTTGTTAAGTATTTTTATTATAGAAACATAATAATAACAAAGTACATTATTTTGCATTGCTGAAAATACATGATATTAATTATATATTCATACTTAATAATATTTGTATTATCATTGATTTTAAAATTTAAGACTATATATTTTATATAATTGAAAATACATAATATTAATGATAAATTCATACTGTTAGTAATATTTGTATTATCGTTAATTTTAAAATTTAAGACTATATATTTTATACAATTGAAAATACATAATACTAATAATACCTTCATGATATCAATGATATTTTCATACTGTAAATGAAAACTTTACAAGCTCTTAAGTGTGCAACATCTTTTAATGATAGCACTGGGTATTACATACACCTTCAAGCACCGACTACATTTTCCTACTGAGGGGAAGGCGTTATGATTGATGTTAACTGGGCGGGGTTAATGGGAGTGAGGTAACTATATTATTGGTTGCATATAAACCATCTACATCCTTCCCCTTAGAAATCAAAAAAACAGATTGTTGTCACGACAACCGAATTAAACAGCAGAATTAAACGAAATCGCCGTAGCGAACAGGCGGCTTACTGATCCTGCCCGAGCGCGTACGGATGTCTCCCCCTCCCCCCGAAAGAGCAGAAGAAGCAGGAGGACGCAAGGCAGCCGGGGAACCAGGGAAGGGCATTGGGGCGGGAGAAACAGGAGAGGGAGAACCGCGATCGGCAACAGGGGACCCGCGCAGAGGGGAACCAGGCGCCCGCGACGGGGACCGAGGCATGCAGGGAACACCAGCCGGGGCGGCAGCCGGCTGCTGATAGGAGAGTGGAGGGGCATAGGGCCCAGGGGGCTGCGGCTGTGGCTCATTAACCGCAAGCAGGTGTTGTCGGCTTCTTCGGTAGATGGAACCCTCACAGTCGACCAGATACGAACGAGGTGAGTCGGCCACCCCAACCACGGTGGCCAGACGGTAGTGCCCACTGGCGGTCTGCAAACGAACAACCTGTCCGGGCAACAGAGGATCGAGTGGTCTGCACGACCGATCGTGGGAACGCCGCTGGCTGTCATGTTTCTCTTGAATTCGCCTCTGCACGGAGGCGGGCTCCAGCACCCGAGGTTTCAGCTGGCGCTGGGCAATCGGGACGGTGGATCTGGTAGTTCTGGACATCAGACGCTGAGCAGGGGACCCCATGGCCGGATCCCTGGAAACATTCCTGAGGTTCAGGAGATCCAAATACAAATCAGAATTGGATAGTCGCGCCTGTTCCATCAGAAGCTTGGCGCTGCGGACGGCCCGTTCTGCTAGGCCGTTGCTCTGTGGGTACTCTGGGCTGCTGGTGAAATGCACGAAGTTTCCACTTGTCGGCAAAACTTTTGAATTCTCGGCTTGTAAACTGCCTGCCGTTGTCAGTCTGCAGCCTGACCGGGGTCCCAAAAGTGGAGAAGTGTTTCCGCAGCTTGCGGATCACCATCTCCGACGTGAGGGATGTCAGCAAATCCACTTCGAACCAGTTGGAGTACGAGTCGACCAGGACAAGGTAGTGGTTACCACGCCACTCGAATATGTCGGCAGCCAGCGAGGACCAGGCCAAAGCAGGGGCGGGCTGTTGCAGCAGGGGCTGTCGCTGCTGGTGCGGCGCAAGACTGTTGCACGTGGAGCAGGCAGAAACTCGGTCTCGGATATATTTGGCCATTCCAGGCCAATAGAATTGGCACTGAGCGTGGGCGAGCGTTGCATCGACCCCAGGGTGTCCGCTGTGGGCTGCACAAAAGTAAAAGTCAAACAGGGAGGACGGGACCACAACTTTATGTCCCTTGACGATAACGCCATCCTGGAGCACCAGTTCGTCGCGGACCAGGAAGAAAGGCTGTGTTTCAGATGGCGCGGCGGAGCGCTTTGTTGGCCACCCTGCTTTAATCACCGATGCAAGCTGCTGCAAAGCCGGATCGGCAGCGGTGTGCTCGGCCAAAACCTGTAGCTGCTTGGTGGGAATAAAGTTAACGCCCAGTACGAGCAAGTCCTCTGTTTCGTAGGGGTGGCGAGCGCAGGAGGTACGCGGGGCTCGCGACAGGGTGTCCGCAATGTGCATCTCGGTGCCCTTCTTGTAGATTATGTCAAAGTCGAAGCGCTGGAGCTGCAGCATCATACGCTGCAGCCTGGCAGGGGCAGCGTGAATCGGCTTGTTCAGGATTGACACCAGTGGCTGGTGGTCGGTTTTCGACCGTAAATCTGCTGCCGAACAGGAAGTCTCTGAACTTTGAGCAGGCGAACACCACCGCGAGCAGCTCTTTCTCGATCTGAGCGTTACCGCTGCTCGGTGTCCGTCATGGTGCGGGAGGCATAGGAGACGGGATGCAGCGATCCATCGACAGACTGAAGGCAGGCCGCACCCAGACCGAACTTGGAAGCGTCACAGGTGACGGTGATGGGGCGACCCACGTCGAAGAACCGCAACGTCGGAGTGCTAATCAGTTTCGACTTGAGGCGGTCAAAAGCCTGCTGGTGATATGGGAGCCAGGCCCAGGCGATATCCTTTTTTGTCAGCTGCCGCAGGGGAGCACTCAGCTCACTGAGGTTTGGTATAAACTTGCCAAGGTAGTTCACCATGCCCAAGAATCGTTGCAGACCTGGCACGTCGGTGGGGGCTGCCATTTCGGAGATGGCAGCGGCCTTCAAGGGGTCGGGCTTTAGTGGAGGCGTGGGTTCGAATCCCACTTCTGACACCATGTAAATGAAAACTTTACAAGCTCTTAAGTGTGCAACATCTTTTAATGATAGCACTGGGTATTACACACACCTTCAAGCACCGGCTACATTTTCCTACTGAGGGGAAGGCGTTATGATTGATGTTAACTGGGCGGGGTTAATGGGAGTGAGGTAACTATATTATTGGTTGCATATAAACCATCTACACATACTATGAATAATATTTGTATTATCATTGATTTTAAAATTTAAGACTATATATTTTATATATTTGAAAATACATTATATTAATAATACCTTCATGATATTAGTACTGTTTATATTCTTATTAGTATTAAAAATTTAAGATTATATATTTCTATACATTTTTCAAAATTTTTTTAAAGGTAGGAAAAGATAGAGAAAAAGAGTGTAAGAAATATGATGGTGAATGGAGTATTAATCATTAATCCGTCCTTGGAGATATAGTCATGGTTTATTATATATGTTTCTTCATCCATTCTAATATTCAGGTCTCAGTCAAGCCCTCGTGCCGAGCCATTATGACCCTGTAAATATTTAATAAATGGAGACCAAATCTCTCTGAAGAAATCTAACCTGTCCATTAGGACGCCTCAATCTCTCCAGATGAAGTGTCTCCGACATTTCTGTGTTCCACATTTTGATTGTTGGGGATGTAGGGCCTTTCCAAAATTTTAATATTAGTTTTTTCCCAATTATTAAACCATAGTCAATAAAAATTATTTGATTCATTGTTACTAGTTGGTCTGTTTCTAGTATTCCAAGTATTATTAACTTTGGATCAGGAATCAGAATTATATTGACAACATTCGAAATTATCTTAAATATTTCTATCCAAAATTTTGTAATTTTTATACAGTTAGTAAATGAATGTGATAAATTTGCTTCTAAATGTTGACATTTATCACATATGGGCGATACTTTTGGAAAGATGTTATGTAATTTAGCTTTGGAATAATGTAATCTATGTAGTATTTTAAATTGTATAAGGGAATGTTTAGCATTTAACGAACAGTGATGTATATGTTGTAAACTTTCATCCCATAGTTCTGGCCTTATAATTTGACCTAGTTTCTTTTTCCCAAGACTGTCTATATATTTCTGTTGATGGAACATCATTTTCCAATAGAATATTGTATATAAATGAAATCATTTTATCTGTATTTGGGTGTTTATGTAAGCATTCATCTAGAATTTCTATCTTTCTATTTCTAAGTTCTTGTGTATTTGCAGAAACATAATTTCTGATTTGTAAATATCTAAAATATTCTTTAGTGTGTAGTCCATAAATTTGTGGTAACTCTTGAAATGAGAGAAAAGAGTTTTCCTTATAAAGATCGCCCATCTTAAAATTTCCCTTATTTTTCCATTGTAAAAAAGCTTTATCCATCATTGAAGGTTTAAACGTAACATTATTTACGATGGTAAGAGATAATGGTATTGATTTTAGTTTTAATGTTTTCTTTATTTGTTTCCAAATACGGATTCCGTTTTCTATTATCGGATTTTCACTATAAATTTTCTTAGCTAAATTAGTATTAGCAAATATTATAGAACTAGTTTCAAATTAGGGCATGAATAGAAACGGGATCAGTGCAGAATCAGTTCATTCCAACGAGGAAGAAAGATTCCAAGGGGAGTAAAGGGCGACCGTGGCTGACAAGGGAAGTCAGGGACAGTATAAAAATAAAAGAGAAGTACAACATTGCAAAGATGAGCGGGAAGCCAGAGGATTGGGTAATGTTTAAAGAGCAACAGAAGATAACTAAAAAGACAATACGGGGAGAAAAGATGTGGTACGAAGATAAATTAGCCAGGAATATAAAGGAGGATAGTAAAAGCTTCTTTAGGTAAGTCAAGTGGAAAAAATTGGTTAAGACCAAAGTTGAACCCTTGAAGACTGAAAAGAGTGAATTTATTATGGGGAACAAGGAAATGGCAGATGTGTTGAACAGATACTTTGGACCCGTCTTCACTAAGAAGGACACAAACAATCCCCCTGATGTACAGAGCATCTTGGGTAAGTGATTCACAATAGAACGGTGACGGAGGAACTGAAGGAAATCCACATTGGGCAGGAAATGGTGTTAGGTTGACTTATGGGACTGAAGGCTGATAAATCCCCAGCGCCTGATGGTCTGAATCCCAGGGTACTTAAGGAACTGGTTCTAGAAATCGTAGACGCATTAGTGATAATTTTCCAATGTTCTATAGATTCAGGATCAGTTCCTGTGGATTGGAGGGTAAGTAATGTTTTCCCACTTTTTAAGAAAAACTGGAGGGAGAAAACAGAATTATAGACCTCGATGGTGGGAAAGATGCTGGAGCAATTATAAAAGATGAAATAGCGGCACATTTGGATAGCAATGGCAGGATCGGTTTGAGTCAGCATGGATGTAAGAAGGGGAAATCATGCTTGACTAATCTTCTGGAATTTTTAGAGGATGTAACTAAGAAAATGGGCAAGGGAGAGCCAGTGGATGTAGTGTATCTGGACTTTCAGAAAGCATTTGATAAGGTCCCACATCGGAGATTAGTGGGCAAAATTAGAGCACATGGTATTGGGGGTAGGGTGCTGACATGGATAGAAAATTTGTTGGCAGACAGGAAACAAAGATTATGGGTCCCTTTCAGAATGACAGGCAGTGACTAGTGGTGTACCGCAAGGCTTGGTGCTGGGACCGCAGCTATTTACAATATATATTAATGATTTAGATGAAGGGATTAAAAGTAACATTAGCAAATTTGCAGATGGCACAAAGCTGGGTGGCAGTGTGAACTGTGCGGATGATGCTATGAGAACGCAGGGTGACTTGGACAGGTTGGGTGAGTGGGCAGATGCATGGCAGATGCAGTTTAATGTGGATAAATGCGAGGTTATCCACTTTGGTAGAAAAACAGGAAGGCAGATTATAGTTAAACCAGTTCTGATCTGCACTCACTTTCATTATATCAGGAGTGCAGTGGAAAGGGATCACCATTTCTGGTCGACCACCGAGTGGATAACACACAGAGGCTAATCACTTCCACTTATGAACAAGGAGAGATACTTATAACTGTTATTGACTTAACTATTAACTATTAACTTAACATATCCCAGAACATATTGCAATAAGTAGGACCACTTGGCCTATCAATGTTACAAATTGTGTTATATTTAATGTTACAAGAACAATCTATATATTTTATTGACATAATTCCAATGTCTGACTGAATGGATCGGATAGCCCTTGCTCAAAGTTCTCTAGAAAAACAGAAAAGTTGGGAAGATGGATCACTTCCATCACTCCAAATCATGTTCAATACCTAATAAAATAAAGTAGGGAAGACCTGGATATGTATATCCAGGATCCAGAGTCGCCAAAATGAGAAGAGACTTATGTGGATGGTCTTTTTGGTGTCAGAATGCCAGGATACAGCAACACTTGGGTATTCATTCCCATGGGAGGAACCTAAACAACCCATACATCCTGAAACCTTATTCTGGTCACCCAGAAGTGGAAGTCCAACCAGAATTTTCAACCGAAGGACCATACCACTGATTTTGTCAGCAAATATAAAGGGAAGCCTTCCTCTATCTGTTTTACCTCAAATTACTGCTGAATTTGATTCTCTTCAACTAAGACACAATTTTGTGGGCTGATGAAGATGGGATTTATATCCAGAAAATTCAAATAATTGAATCTTGAGCAATGTCCAAAGAAAATGTAAACACTCCAATGAAAATAAATTAACCATTTTTGGCTCAATAAAAGACATCACCAGCTGACGAAATGAACTAATGGTAACAAAGACTGTGGTCTAAACTTGAATTATTTCAAAGGTTGTAAAAAGCGAGAACTGTCCATGAAGAAAAATCGAAGATCAATATTATAAGGGTATTTGTGTGGTTGTCAGGCACATAAATGATGAATATAGGAAGAAATGATGATCAGAAATCTTCTCATTTGAAGAGATGTGTGCAGCTGAGATTAAGGAGATGACCACAGATAAATATGATCATGCAGAAACCCTTCTATTGAGGGATACTCAATGTTCCTTGGGCACCTAATCAAGGAAAAGCTCCTCTATCCTGGTAGCTTATTGGTGAAGTGAGAGTCACGCCCAGGGGGAATCTTGGCAGGAGACAGATCTCAAAATTAGTTTCAGCAAGGACTAGCTGGGCTAGAAGTCATCATTTACTAAGATTGGTGTGCGATATTTCAATACAATCCAGGCCCAAAAAGCTTATTGCTGACCTCAGTTTTTTAGCACAGCAGCAGAAGCTGTCCTAAGTTCAGAGGCTTATTGTTAATTAAGATAAGCTTCTGACCAGTAATGTTGACATTATCAAGAGAAGGAATACTGACCATGATGACCTTAAGATGATGATCCTCCTGACCCAAGAAATGATTAGAAAAGAAGAACCGTACTGATATTGTGAGGTTAGTAAAGAAAAAACAAGGCCCGCGTTAATTAAGTCATGCTGTCTACTTGGCCTGCAATGTCGTTACAAAACATCACACAAAGATGATGTCAAGTGGTATAATGAGCAGTACAAATGTTAGAAGACAGTGAGAGTGATAGAACGTTACAGGCAAATTACACAGAATGCACTCCTCAGCCTCTGTCCTCAACGGACAACTTGTTCATCTGCAACTCAAACGTTTTTCTAGTATTCTAAGTATTGTAATTGTGTTTTGGAAATCCTTGATAAATCATAACCCTCTGGGGAAATTACTCCTCAGAATTAAACATGCTTCATTTAAAAATATAACTGTGTTTCAACTACTCTGTTCAATGGAAGTATCTGCGCCTTCAATGGGAGGAGAACCCACGGCTTGAAACAGTGATTATTGCCAGCTAACCCATTCGGGAAAGATATAACCATATAACCATATAACAATTACAGCACGGAAACAGGCCCTCTCGGCCCTTCCAGTCCGTGCCGACCATTTGTTTTTCCCCTAGTCCCATCTACCTGCACTCAGACCATACCCCTCCATTCCCTTCACGTCCATATACCTATCCACTTTACTCTTAAATGTTAAAATCGATCCTGCCTCCACCACTTCTGCTGGAAGCTGATTCCACACAGCCACCACCCTCTGAGTAAAGAAGTTCCCCCTCACGTTACCCCAAAACCTCTGTCCCTTAATTCTCATGTCATGCCCTCTTGTTTGAATCTGCCCTACCCTCAATGGGAAAAACGTATCCACGTCAACTCTGTCTATCCCTTTCATCATTTTAAAGACCTCAATCAAGTCCCCCCTTAACCTTCTGCGCTCCAAAGAATAAAGACCTAACTTGTTCAACCTTTCTCTGTAACATAGTTGCTGGAACCCTGGCAACATTCTAGTAAATCTCCTCTGTACTCTCTCTATTTTGTTGACATCCTTCCTATAACTAGGCGACCAAAATTGTACACCATACTCCAGAATTGGTCTTACCAATGCCTTGTACAATTTTAACATTACTTCCCTACTCCTATATTCAATGCTCTGATTTATAAAGGCCAGCACACCAAAGGCTTTCTTTTACCACCCTATCTACATGCGATTCCACCTTCAGGGAACTATGCACAGTTATTCCTAGATCCCTCTGTTCCACAGCATTCCTCAATTCCCTACCATTTACCATGTACGTCCTATTTTGATTTGTCCTGCCAAGATGTAGCACTTCACACTTATCAGCATTAAACTCCATCTGCCATCTTTCAGCCCACTTTTCCAAATGGCCCAAATCTCTCTGTAGATTTTGAAAATCTACTTCATTATTCTCAACACCACCTATCTTAGTATTATCTGCATACTTACTTATCCAATTTTCCACCCCATCATCCAGATCATTGATGTACATGACAAACAACAATGGACCCAACACAGATCCTGAGGCACCCCACTGGTCACGGCTTCCAACCTGACAAACAGCCATCCACCCATTACTCTCTGAATCTCCCATTCAGCCACTGTTGAATCCATCTTGCTACTCCGCCATTAACACCCAAAGATTGAACCTTCTTAACCCAACCTTCCATGGGGAACCTTGTCAAAGGCCTTACTGAAATCCATATAGACAACATCCACTGCTTTACCCTCATCAATTTCCCTAGTTACCGCTTCAAAAAATTCAAGAAGGTTTGTCAAACATGACCTTCCAGGCACAATTCCATGTTGACTGTTCCTGATCAGACCCTGTTTATCCAGATGCTTATATATATTATCTCTAAGTATCCTTTCCATTAATTTGCCCACCACTGACGTCAAACTAATAGGTCTACAATTGCTAGGTTTATTCTTTGAACCCTTTTTAAACAATGGAACAACATGCGCAGTACGCCAATCCTCCGGCACTATTCCCGTTTCTAATGACATTTGAAATATTTCTGTCATAGCTCCTGCTATTTCTACACTAACTTCCCTCAATGTCCTAGGAATATCCTGTCAGGACCTGGAGACTTATCCACTTTTATATTTTTCAAAAGTGTCAGTATTTCCTCCTCTTTGAATCTCATAGTTTCCATAGCTACTCTACTCTTTCCCCTTAACTCACCGAGTTCAATATCCTTCTCCTTGGGTGAATACCGAAGAAAAGAAATTGTTCAATATCTCCCCCATCTCTTTTGGCTCTGCAGACAGCTGTCCATTCTGGTTCTCTAATGGTCCAATTTTATCCCTCGTTATCCTTTTGCTATTAATATAGCTGTAGAAACCCTTTGGGTTTACTTTCACCTTTCTTGCCAAAGCAACCTCATATCTTCTTTTAGCCTTCCTAATTTCTTTCTTAAGATTCTTTTTACATTCTTTATACTCCTCTAGCACCTCATTTACTCCATGCCTCCTATAATTATTGTAGATATCTCTCTTTTTTTCGAAACAAGTGTCCAATTTCCCTTGAAAACCATGGCTCTTTCCAATTTTTACTATTTCCTTTCAACCTAACAGGGACATAAAGATTCTGTACTCTTACAATTTCCCCTTTAAATGTCCCCCATCTCTCTTCTACATCCTTCCCATGAAACAAAGTGTCCCAATTCACTCCTTTAAAATCCTTACGCATTCCCTCAAAGTTAGCCTTTCTCCAATCAAAAAACTTTAACCCAGGTCCAGTTCTGACTCTCTCCATAATTATATTGAAACTAATGGTATTGTGATCACTGGTCCCGAAGTGCTCACCAACGCATACCTCCGTCACCTGACCTGCCTCATTTCCTAACAGGAGTTCCAGCACTGCCCCTTCTCTGGTCGATACCTCTATGTACTGCTGCAAAAAGCTATCCTGCACACATTTTACAAACTCCAAACCATCCAGCCCATTTACAGAATGTGTTTCCCAGTCTATTTTTGGAAAATTGAAATCTCCCACAATTCACTACCTTGTGCTTACCACTAATATCTGCTATCTCCTTACATATTTGCTCTTCCAATTCACGCTCCCCATTTGGCGGTCTATAATACACCCCTAAAAGTGTTGCTACAACCGTTCCCACTTCTCAGTTCCACCCAAATAGCCTCCCTAACGAGCTCTCTAATCTATCCTGCCAAAGCACTGCTGTAATATCTTCTCTGACAAGCAATGCAACACCTCCCCCTCTGGTCCCTCCAATTCTATCACACCTGAAGCAACAAAATCCTGGAATGTTTAGTTTCCAATCACAGCCCTCCTGCAACCATGTTTCACTGATTGCCACAACATCGTATTTCCAGGTGTCAATCCAGGCTCTAAGTTCGTCCACCTTACTTGCAATGCTCCTAGCATTAAAATATACACATTTTAGAAACCCACCATCCCTTATTTTCGGTCTATTATCTTTTTCATCTTTCTCTCCTACATTTTGGATCCGAGTGCTTCCCTTCTCTGCCTCTTGCCCCACTCCCTGACCCCTAGCCCCCTCTACCCGAGTCCCTCCCCCCAGCCTTTCTAGTTTAAAGTCTCCCCAGTAGCCTTTGCAAATCTCCCTGCCAGGATATTCGGGAAAGATACTTGGGTCGTGAAGTAAATTCATTTTTGAAATAGAGGTTGATACAGTATAATTTCCCAAAAGTTAGATACTTATAACACAGAACTTAACATCTTGACCTAAGCTTAGAACTCTTGAAGGGGTACAATTGATATTGTTGCAATATGCAAGTAAACAATGATGCTGTTCTGTGGGTGTTGTGTGATAGGAGGTGGGGTAGCGTTACTGATTAGAGAGGAGATTAACGCAATAGAAAGGAAGGGCAGTAGCTTGAAGGATGTGGAATTGATAAGGGTAGAGCTGCGAAACACTAAGGGGCAGAAAACGCTAGTGGGAGTTCTGTACAGGCCACCTAACAGTCGTAGTGGAGTTGGGGATGACATCAAACAGGAAATTAGAAATGCGTGTAACAAAGGTAAAACAGTTATAATGGGTCACTTCAATCTACATTTAGATTGGGTGAATCAAATTGACAGGGGTGCTGAGGAAGAGGATTTCTTGAAATGTATGCAGGATAGTTTTCTAAACTAACATGTAGAGGAACCAACGAGAG
The DNA here is from genome assembly GCA_035221665.1 of Okamejei kenojei. Classification (NCBI taxonomy): domain Eukaryota; kingdom Metazoa; phylum Chordata; class Chondrichthyes; order Rajiformes; family Rajidae; genus Okamejei; species Okamejei kenojei. The sequence goes on along the minus strand of CM069133.1, from coordinate 107,846,955 downwards.
AGCAGGCTATTCTAGACTGGGTATTGAGTAATGAGGAAGGGTTAGTTAACAGTCTTGTTGTGCGTGGCCCCTAAGGCAAGAGTGACCATAATATGGTTGAGTTCTTCATTAGGATGGAGAGCGACATAATTAATTCAGAAACAAGGGTTCTGAACTTAAAGAAAGGTAACTTTGAGGGTATGAGACATGAATTGGCCAAGATAGACTGACAATTGATTCTTAAAGGGTTGATGGTGGATAGGCAATGGAAGTCATTTAGAGACTGCATGGATGAACTACAAAAATTGTTCATCCCAGTTTGGCAAAAGAATAAATTAGGGAAGGTAGTGCATCCGTGGATAACAAGGGAAATCAGGGATAGTATCAAAACAAAAGATGAAGCATACAAATAAGCCAGAAAAAGGAGCCTACCAGAGGACTGGGAGAAATTCAGAGTCCAGCAGAGGAGGACAAAGGGATTAAATAGGAAAGGGAAAATAGATTATGAAAGAAAACTGGAAGGGAACATAAAAACTGACTGCAAATGTTTTTATAGATATGTGAAGAGAAAAAGATTAGTTAAAACAAATGTAGGTCCCTTGCAGTCAGAAACAGGTGAATTGATCATGGGGAACAAGGACATGGCAGACCAATTGAATAACTACTTTGGTTCTGTCTTCACTAAGGAAGACATAAATAATCTGCCGGAAATAGCAGGGGACCGGGGGTCAAATGAGATGGAACTGAGTGAAATCCAGGTTAGCTGGGAAGTGGTGTTAGGTAAATTGAATGGATTAAAGGCCGATAAATCCCCAGGACCCAATAGGCTGCATCCCGGAGTACTTAAGGAAGTAGCCCCATAAATAGTGGATGCATTAGTGATAATTTTTCAAAACTCTTTAGATTCTGGAGTAGTTCCTGAGGATTGGAGGGTAGCTAATGTAAACCCACTTTTTAAAAAGGGAGAGAGAGAGTAAACGGGGAATTACAGATCAGTTAGTCTAACATCGTTAGTGGGGAAACTGCTAGAGTCAGTTATTAAAGATGGGATAGCAGCACATTTGGAAAGCGGTGAAATCATTGGACGAAGTCAGCATGGATTTATGAAAGGTAAATCATGTCTGACGAATCTTATAGAATTTTTCGAGGATGTAACTAGTAGAGTGGTAAGGGAGAACCAGTGGATGTGTTATATCTGGACTTTCAGAAGGCTTTCGACAAGATCCCACATAAGAGATTAGTATGCAAACTTAAAGCACACTGTATTGGTGGTTCAGTATTGATGTGGATAGAGAACTGGCTGGCAGACAGGAAGCAAAGAGTAGGAGTAAACGGGTCCTTTTCACAATGGCAGGCAGTGACTAGTGGGGTACCGCAAGGCTCGGTGCTGGGACCCCAGCTATTTACAATATATATTAATGATTTGGACAAGGGAATTAAATGCAACATCTCCAAGTTTGCGGATGACACGAAGCTGGGGGGCCGTGTTAGCTGTGAGGAGGATGCTAGGAGGCTGCAAGGTGACTTGGATAGGCTGGGTGTGAGGGCAAATGCATGGCAGATGCAGTATAATGTGGATACATGTGAGGTTATCCACTTTGGTGGCAAAAACAGGAAAGTAGACTATTATTTGAATGGTGGCCGATTAGGAAAAGGGGAGATGCAAAGAGACCTGGGTGTTATGATACATCAGTCATTGAAAGTAGGCATGCAGGTGCAGCAGGCAGTGAAGAATGCGAATGGTATGTTAGCATTCATAGCAAAAGGATTTGCGTATAGGAGCAGGGAGGTTCTACTGCAGTTGTACAAGGTCTTGGTAAGACCACACCTGGTGTATTGCGTACAGTTTTGGTCTCCTAATCTGAGGAAAGACATTTTTGCCATAGAGGGAGTACTGAGAAGGTTCACCAGACTGATTCCTGGGATGTCAGGACTTTCATATGAAGAAAGACCAGATTGACTCGGCATGTAATCGCTAGAATTTAAAAGACTGAGGGGGGATCTTATAGAAACTTACAAAATTCTTAAGGGGTTGGACAGGCTAGATGCAGGAAGATTGTTCCCGATGTTGGGGAAGTCCAGAACACGGGATCACTGTTTAAGGATAAGGGGGAAGTCTTGTAGGACTGAGTTGAGAAAAACATTTTTCACACAGAGAGTGGTGAATCTCTGGCATTCTCTGCCACAGAAGGTAGTTGAGGCCAGTTCATTGGCTATATTTAAGAGGGAGTTAGATGTGGCCCTTGTGGCTAAGGGGATCAGGGGACATGGAGAGAAGGCAGGTACTGGATACTGAGTTGGATGATCAGCCATGATCATATTGAATGGCGGTGCAGGCTCGAAGGGCCGAATGGCCTACTCCTGCACCTATTTTCTATGTTTCTATGACAGCAACAAAAATTAACGATGCAGTAACGGTAACATTTTTACATATTCCGGTAGAGATTTTCCCCATGGGGTCCAAAATTGCCTTATCTGAAAATGTCAGGCTTTATTTCCCGAGTTATTTTTTTTTAAAGGTTCAAAAATCTGAAAAATCCACTGTCTTTCGCTAATGACGTCACAATGGGCCTGCTCCTTGCGCCCTTCTTCCACGCACTGCGATTAACGTCAACCCCCCCACCCCCCCCCCCCCCCCCCCCCGACCACTCCCCTCCCCTGCCAGGTTATTCAAAAGACTTGGCTGGGTCTGCTCGGCTGGGCACGTTTGGCGCCCTTCTTCCACACCCTGTGAGTGACGTCACCTCCCCCTCCCACCCACCCCCCCTGTCCCCCTCCGTTATTCAAAAGACTCGGCTGGCTCGCTCGGCCTGCTTGGCTTGGGTCCGTTCCTAGGCTTGGCCCGGGCCTCCTTCCCCCCCTCCTTCTCCTCCCCCCCCTCTGTCTCCCCCCCTCTCTCTCCCCCCTCACCCTCTCTCAACGCATCTGTGAGTTGGGGGCTATGCGTGAGTGGATATGGAGTGGATGGGGTAAAAGGAGAGAATGAATAATATTAAGAGAATATCAAGGGGGGTGGTTAGTGTGTGTGTGGGGGGTGGTTAGCGTGTGTATGTGTGACGCCGCAGGCAGCACCCACCCCCCGCTACCGCACATTGAGGGGACGGTACCCAACGGGTCCCACTTGGTCTCGTGTCTTATAACATTTTTGCCTTGATGCTGTGAACCTGCTTTTGAAACCCAGGTAATATACCATTTCCACCTCACTGATTTTAATTGCCATGTTGTAGATTTCACAATAAGCAATAAATTTCACTGATCAATCCATGCTTGAATGGTGTCTAGAGCACCATAATACATAATTATCCTAAAGAGTTGTGAATTAAACTGCTGCACTTTGCAATCATCGGCAATTTGTCTGACCCTAACTTGGGCGGAAAGTCATGAAGGCAGACGTTTGCCAGCAACAATTTGCCAAAGCTGGCTGCTTACACACAGAAAGAGTTAATACTTGCATTGGGAAGAGCCACCAGGGTTGATCTTTTGGTTAGTAAAGTCCTGATCTAGAATATCATGACCCTGCAGAAGGACAAGGTCTTTGTGACATGGTCAGAACCAGGTCTACCCACAACATGACTATGAGAAAAAACCTTAACCAGCCAGCAATGCTGAGCCTCAATTCTGTCAGAGGTCAAAGCTGTCAAGGACTGGAATGTTTCTATGTGTCATTTAAAAGATATATACAAATTAAGTCGAGATGCAAGAAACTGCAGGTGCTGGAATCTTGAGCAAAACAATGTGCCAGAGGAACTCAGCGGATCATGCAGCACCTGTGGAAGGAATGGACAGACATTTTGGGTTGGGACCCTTCTTCACACTCTTACATTAAAAATAAGTTATGACAAATGAATCACTTAATGCTTAATTATTTAAATGTTCTTAATAAGAGTTAAATTAAAAAAAATGCATTCTATAGTCTTCTATTCCTATCAGTTCAAATGAAAGGATTGCTGTTCTTGTGCCACTGCAGCCTGATGTACAGACATGGAACCCCAGTGTATCCTCAGGGGTTCTGCATGTCTATGCTTTATTACTATCTAAAGCAGCTTGATACGCATTATTAGAGCCATGCCAGGAACTTAGGAACTTGTTTGTTGGTGGTAAAATCCTTCACTTGCTGATGCTTATGGGAGGTGAATGCTGGCAATTTAATTGGGAACGTCAAAGTAATTATTCTGGATGTACAAGAGAAATAATGTCAATAATTTTGAAATTATATACCTGTACTTATATTTGTTTCAATGGTTTTGTCAGCCAGATGACAATTATTCAGGAATAATTACTTATCTTTTAAAAAAAAACAGGTTTACTGGATTCCTATGTACTAATCCTGGTTCCATGCAACCCTTAATACCAGTGCTGGGTACCACTGCTGTGGAGTTGTGTGCACAGCTTGGGAGTCTCTACATCACGCTGCAGGCACCACTTTAGCTTTACCTTACCAAAACCTGTGCGTCCTATACAGATGAATGAAGACTCCATTTGTGAAGCGATCCAGTCAGAGGTTATCAATTGATGCAGCAGGTAAGATTTGTTAAAGGCAAAGGAAGTATCTATTTGATTTATTCTGTGCTTCTCATCTTTGTCCACCACCCTCTTCCCCCCAACACCAACCCTCGCCCTTCCCTTCTTTTTTACAATTTGGATAACAATCCATTGTTTCGGGGCGTGCGATCCAACTAGCTTTGCCTTGTAATTTCTTTGATGCGTTAGATTATTTATTGAGCGGAAGTCAAAATTGAAATAAAGTAAGAGGTAAAAAAAAAATGTGGAATGATCAATAGACTAAAATTTAACAGGAAAAGAAACTAAATGCCTGGAAACGTTGCCTTTTTCATTAATGCACAAATGATTGAGAGTGTTGAAAACAGGATTCATAGAACGTACTGTAGAACAGTACAGCACAGGAACCACAATGTGCCGACTATGATGCCAAGCGGATCTCATCTGCCTGCACAGATCAATATTCCTCCATTCCCTGCATTTCCATGCGCATATCTTAAAGTCTCTTAAATGTCACTCTCGTATCTGCCTCCACTACCACCCCAGGCAATGTGTTTCAGGTGCCCATCATCCTCTGTTTAAAAAACATGCCTCACACATCACCATTTTATTTCGGAGTCACATATCGTCGCGCGCATTTGCCTCGACAAGCGGGGGGGGGGGGGGAGTGCGCTCTCTCCACCAGCTCCTACAAAAGGCAGTCAGGTAAGTCCACTAACCTTTACTTCCAACAGGATGGACACCAAAGGGAAACGGAGGGCAACACTCTCCAGGAGCCGCGGGGAATCGACAAGCCAGCGGCCTTTGTCACCGGAGCTGCGAGCACCTCCGGCAGCATTGGGACGGTCGGGGGTAAGAGCGCGGAAGTCGAGCACTTCCCTTACACCAGCGCCCGACTTATCACCTGAATGGCTGACCGCACAGGAGCTGGATACTGCCGACCCAGACTTCGTGCCCCCATCCCCCAGGAAGCGGGGAGAAACAGACAGGTACGTGGACAGGAGCCTCGCTCGTCGCCAGCGACCTCACCCCGAGCTGCAGTGGATCCACGGGGACCGGGCCGGGGAACGGCTGCGCTACAGGGGAGCCCAGCAGCCGCAGCACGCCACGTACAGCTGCCGGGGATATCTGCCGTAGGGCAGTCTGGCAGAGCTACTGCTGCGTCGAGCAGCCCTGCAGGAGCAGGTGCTGCCGGCATAACACCTCGTCAGGCTGCGGTCAAGGGCGTTGGTGGCAGCAGTGGACGGTCGGTTAGCTTAGCTCTGGCAGCTGCCGACCATGCCCCTCCACGCAGAACATTGGGCGACAGTGGAGGTAAGCCTGCACGGACTCCGGGGAGCCAGGTTCTGGGGGCCGGCGCCGATTCATCTCCACTGCCTTCCTACCAGGCAGGTGGGCTGTCACAGTCTGCTCGAAGGCTGACTAGCGGAGAGTCCGTGCGGGAGTCGTATGGGCCTACAGGGGCGGTAGGCCACGGCAACCTGCCTTCGGACCCTAGTCTGCACCTTACGGAGGTGTGGTCCGTTGGTGGAAGCCACAGAGAATTTGCAGGGTCTGGGGAAGTCGGCTTGTCCGCCGCGAGTAGCGGGGACGGTCGCATTGAGCGGTTGGAGCGCTTGGTGGAGCAACTCCTCCAGTGGGACAGGGACCGGATGAACGGGAGTCTCGGGCCTCTACTAGCCACGCCAGGAGCCCACTCAGCCACTCGTCTTCCCCAGCCAGGAGTGCCAGCAGTTGTCCGGCCGCTGCCTTCGAAGACGACCCGGGACTGCCGGAGACCGCAGAGCCAGAGCACGATGAGGACATGCTGGACGTGGTGGGCAGGTTTGCCACGGCCACACACACTGGGGAACCCCTGCACCACAAACTGGCGGGCACCATTAATTACCTGACCACTCACCAGCTTCAGGGTCAGGTACTTAATGAGACCATGGATAAATTCAAACCACCTGAGAACTACATCAATCTCAGTGTTCCTACGGTTAATGCCCAGATCTGGGGACACTTGAGCACGACCACCAAGATGCAGGACGTCCGTCTCCAGCGCATCCTGAAGCTCCTCTCGACGGGCATTACGGCGTATGCCAGGACCCTCGATGGGGATAATGTGTCCAGCGAGCAGCAGGATGCCCTGGCACTTCTATGCAACACCCAGTTTGAAATCAACTGCCTACGCAAGAGCTCCATCCGGCCCACTCTCAACCCGAAATTTGCGGGGTTGTGCCGTCCCTCCACCGCTCCACCACCTCATCAACTGTTTGGAAAAGATCTCTCCATGCAAGTCAAAGAACTCGACGAGGAGGCCAAAACTGTGGGCCTTATGAAACCTCCTCCGGCTAAACCCCACCCATATCACCGTCAACAACCACACACTACTTGGAAGCAGCGCCAGCCGGATAGGACGCCAAGGACCTATCCCCCTCCACTTCCCCAACCACAGCGGCCTTTTTTAGGGCAAGGCCTGCAGCGGCCCGCATGGAAGATCCCGACAACCACCGCAACGTCCCCCCAAAACGCCATACGCCAGGACCCGCCGCTAACCATGGAGGTAAGGGGGTCTGGTTCCTCCCAGCCAGTAGCATTTCTTCCTGCGGGCATTTAGGGGAGCTTGGGATACTATCACCACTGCGCGTTTATTCTACAAAGTGTTCAAGGTTATGTCGTAGAATTCATTGATGGTCAACTTCCCCCTACCCAGCATGCACCTCACCGAAAATTTACACTCTCTCAAAATGAGATTGAGACAGGACATGCTGAAATCTTACGGCTCTCAGCCAAAGGGGTGATTGGCAAAACAACGCACGAACCCCTTGAGTTTGTTTCCAACATCTTCACAAAAACCAAAAAAGATGTGGGGTGTCGGATTATCATAGACCTAACCGAGTTGAACACTTTTGTACAATATACCCACTTTAAAATGGATACCTTCGAAACAGCTAAGCAGATGCTTTACCGGGGTACTTTATGGCCTGTATCGATTTAAAAGATGCATACTATACAGTGCCCATCACTGAATCGCACAGAAAGTTTCTGAAATTTGTCTGGAAGGGACAGTTGTGGCAATACAAAGCATTACCTAATGGGCTCACCACAGCCCCCAGACTATTTACCAAATTAGTGAAACCTATATTGGCACTCCTCCGACAACAAAATTATATCGTCATGGCGTATTTAGATGATATCGTTATCGTGGGTCAGACCCTCCAATTGGCTACACAGGCAGTTACAGCGACCAAATCTTTATTCGAGAAGCTAGGGTTTGTAACCCATCCAGACAAATCCAAACTGCACCCCTCTCAAATTATGGATTACCTGGGTTTCACCCTTGACATAACCTTAATGATGATCACTATCCCAACCAACAAAGCTATCACCATAAAAGAAGCGTGCCACAGCCTTGCTTGCGCCAGGGTTCCGACTATCCGGCAAACGGCAAAGGTGATTGGGAAGCTGGTAGCGACATTCGCAGCTGTGCAATACGGCCCGTAACATTACCAAAATTTACAAAGAACAAAGATCGCAGCATTAAAAGCAAATGCTGGGCACTTTGATCGACCAATCCGGTTGCCACAACAGGCTAGAGCTGAGCTACAATGGTGGATTGACAATATTAGTGAGTGTCACAGACCCATCATTATTAGCAACCCATCCGTCGTGCTACAGACTGACGCAAGCGCACAAGGCTGGGGTGCAACTGATACCATGTCCAGTTGTGGTGGCAGATGGGACTCTCACGAGTCTACCTTCCTCCAGTCACAAGGAATAAATTATCTGGAGATGTTAGCGGCTTTCCATGGACTACGGGCTTACTGTACTAACTCACGAGACTTACATGTCCGCCTCCAAATAGATAACACAACGGTGGTGGCATATCAATCATATGGGTGGTATCAGGTCGTTATCTTGTGATGAATTGGCAAACACAATTTGGCACTGGTGCATCGAGAGAAATATTTGGATTACAGCGACCTATTTGCCAGGGAAGTTCAATACACTGGCAGACACCAAGTCACGAGTGTTCAATGACAACATCGAGTGGATGTTGAACCCCCAAATTTTTGCTGATATTATAGCTCGCTATGGGACACCTGATATTGACCTCTTTGCGTCCAGGTTGAACCATCAGATACCAACGTATGTGTCTTGGGAACCAGACCCTGGGGCAATAGCTATGGATGCTTTTTCTATCCATTGGGGGAAATGGTTTTGCTACGCATTTCCCCCATTCTGCCTCATCGGTCAGGGTATTGCAGAAAATTAAACTGGATTCTGCAACTGGCATATTGATCATTCCCGACTGGCCTACACAGCCATGGTACCCGATGGTCCTCAAAATCGTGAAACATCCATGGCTTCTGATTGGTAAACACCCCAAATTAATTACTAACCCCATTACGGGGAAATCACCCGTGCCATGGTCACCTAAACATGTTGGCCTGCAGGTTCTAAAAAGGCCGCTCGTCAAGGCCGGCATCTCACCACGAGCCATGGAACTCATCTCAGCATCACGCCGAGTATCAACCAGGAGGCAGTACCTCACGCAGATCAGGAAGTGGGAGGCATTCTGATCCTGTACCAACACGACTTCCAACTCGGCAACAATCCCTGATGTCCTGGAATTCCTAGCGGGCCTTCATTTCTGGCCTTAGCTACAGTGCCATCAACAGTGCCAGGAGTGCACTGTCCTCATACCTGGACATAGGTATAGGCTCCAACCACCTGGTGTCTAAATTTATGAGGGGAGTGTTTAAGACCAACCCTCCACGGCCCAGATACAACTTCACATGGGACGTAGGGATCGTTCTGACCCTACTGAGGAGCTGGTCACCCTCAAAGTGGTGATGCTGATGGCACTGACTACAGCTCAACGAGTCCAGGCATTACAAAAGCTGTGGCTGGATAGCATGGTCTCCACCCCTACACAGGTGACTTTCTTTGTCCAGGACCTATTGAAGCAGCTCAGACCTGGGGCTCATGGGCTGCAGTTGGAGTTTCGGGCGTACACCACTGATGCCATCCTCTGCATAGTCACCCATCTCCACCTCTACATCCGCATTACACGAACCACCAGGAAGATGGAGCAGGGGCTCCTCATCAGCCACAAACCTCTGCATCACCGGGTGACTGTGTAGACTATCGCCAGGTGGCTCAGGGCGGTGTTGCGTGCAGCAGGAGTTGCTACTAACATTTTTAAATTTCACTCTACTAGGGCTGCATCCACATCAGCGGCGAGGGCCATGGAGGTGCCCATGGACCACATCCTCGCCACCGCGGGCTGGGCTAGTGAAGCAACCTTCCAAAGGTTCTACAACAAACCACTGGTCGCCCCCGCAACATTCGCAGAAGCCGTGCTGGGAGCCGCTCAGTGAATGTTTGTCCCCGGGTTCGGGGTTATTTGTTTATTATTATTTGTGCAATAAATATGCATTATTTTTCAGCCTGTTCCGACTGAACTGCATTAACAGCCTTCCTCCATCAGGATTGCGGCAGCCTTCCTCCATCAGGATTGCGACGTTGTCCAGGGCGTGAAATCACAGAGCTTTGAAATCTTCACGAAGTCACTCACGTGACTCCGAAATAAAATAGTAAGATCGAAGGTTGATCTTTATTTTATGAGGAGTTGCGGTGACGGATTTCGTGCCCTCCGCTCCCACCCTCTATCATAAGATCAACTGGTATGTTCTACGTTCTTCATCTTACTATTTTCAGTCATGGTGCGTTCTGTGATTCCACACCGCTGCTTTGAAGGATGTCGCGCATGCGTGCTGGCGGGGTCTTCACGAAATCCCTCACCGCAACTCCTCATAAAATACAGATCAACCTTCGAACTTGGTAAGTTCTCGTTTAATCTTACTATTAAACTTTACCCCCTTTAGTTCAGTTAATTGCTTTTTAATAATTATACATATATTGGCTCTATTTTGGACCTCCTCCACACCACAAGGCGTTGACCCCCGGTCCTGCTGTCTCATCTGATGATCGCATCAAGTCCTCCAACTCACTTTTTTTCTACTGACCAGACATTGAACACCCCAGCACTGCCAATTTGTAACAAGCAACCTTTGCCACAGCTCCATGGTTTTATTCTCCATTGCATCACTCTGGACTGTGTGACAAGTAGAGATACTATCATGAAAGGCTAATTTATTATTATTTAATCCCTCATGGAAGGTTATTGTGGATAAGATGGGACATAGAGGGAGTACAGAGAAGGTTCACCAGACTGATTCTTGGGATGGCAGGACTTTCATATGAAGAAAGACTGGATAGACTTGGCTTGTACTCGCTAGAATTTAGAAGATTGAGGGGGGATCTTATAAAAACGTACAAAATTCTTAAGGGGTTGGACAAGCTAGATGCAGGAAGATTGTTCCCGATGTTGGGGAAGTCTAGAATAAGGGGTCACAGTTTAAGGATAAGGGGGAAGTCTTTTAGGACCGAGATGAGAAAATCATTTTTCACACAGAGAGTGGTGAATCTGTAGAATTCTCTGCCACAGAAGGTAGTTGAGGCCAGTTCATTGGCTATATTTAAGAGGGAGATGTTGCCCTTGTGGCTAAAGGGATCAGGAGGTATGGAGAGAAGGCAGGTACAGGATACTGAGTTGGATGATCAGCCATGATCATATTGAATGGCGGTGCAGGCTCGAAGGGCCGAATGGCCTACTCCTGCACCTATTTTCTATAGAGAAATAATCAATTCCTTTTGTAAATTCACCATCACATAGAAGGAGGCTGTTGTTTTATCTATATCCTGCCTCAGTTGCTGCAATTGGGTGCTGCAATAATTGTGTGATAATTTAACTGGCTGCATTTATTGTTTATTTGACAAACATATATAGGCCTCATAGATCTATTTACTCTGTCCATAAGGTAAACCTTTTAAACATTTCTTGCAGAAAACAACCCTTTTGGTCCAGTTTAAGGCTGACATTTGCACATATCACAAATATCACTGCAAATATGAGGAAGACACATTGCATCCACAGAGGTCTAACATTTCAGATCAATGACATTGGAACTTGGAATAGTTAAACAGTTTTAAGGAGCAAAGAAAAGGAAAGGGAGGCAAGAACAAATGACAAACTCTGATAAGTTGTAAGGCAAGAGGGAGTCTGACAAAAAGTATTATAGTAACAGGGCAACATTTAGGAGCAAATTAAAACAGATTGTTTATCTGAAATTACTATGGAATTTAAGTAGCAATGCTGCAATATTTTTTTACATCACAGTGAAGATATGCTTTGGATCTTGGGTGCTGTGTTTGTCCTTGACCTCATGTAGCCGCAGCTTTTCCTGCCATGCATTCGCAAAGGAAGGTGCCATGGATATTTATTGTGTTGGAAGTGTAAAAGGGAGGGAGAGAGCACCTGCCGGTACAACCTATTGGAATGCCAAAAGTAGAAGATGATGACTAGCTTTGTTCTGTGCTGTGATTTCTTCGATGCATGTTGGTTTAGTTATTGTACGGAATCAAAATTGAAATAAAGTAAGGGGTCCATAAAATCGTGGAAAGAATGATAGATTGAAATTTAACAGGGAAAGAAAGGAAATGCCTGGAAAACTTTACCTTTTTCATTAGTGTGCCGAGGAAAATCATAGTGACTGTGAAGAAGGTTCCCAGATTAGTTGCTGCGAGCTGGAAATTCAGCAAAATGCTTCCTGTCATACTTGTGTTGATGAATTATTTTGGGGTTTGACATGTAATTAGCCACATTGTTCCGAAGCGCACCTATTGCAGCCCATCAGGATTTTAAGCAGATGAGAGTTTTAGAAGCAGGATTCACAGTACAGTACAGGTCCTATGGCCCACAATATTTGTGGCAAACATGATACCCAGCTGATCTCATCTGCCTGCACAAATCGATATCCCTCCATTCCCTGCACTTCCATGTGCCTATCTTAAAGCTTCTAAAATGAAGCATTTCATAACAATTGTCAGAAATTGAAAATTGTGACGGCTGCTGGGGCAAAAAGTGCGGAAAGGGGTAATCTTGACCTGATACTGGTGGTGAGGCAGAACAGCAGATGGTGGAACGGAGGTGGTGAGAGCCTTGCCAATCATGTGAAGGAGAATCCATATTTGAGGAAAAGGGAAGATCCATTAGAGACATTGGGACTGAGGTGACAAAGTCAGAAAAGGTGTGATGGAGGCAACCTTTCACTTTCCTAACCTGACCATCCATTCAACAAAGCTCAAATTATGGGCCTGTGAAGACCCAATGGCCTTGACTTTCCAATAGACAGGGAGTACTGTCAGCTTTCTCCAGTCTGAATTCACACCTGTATCAGAGGCACAGCACTGACTGTGCTCAGCTCTATTCAAATTGTTGATTGGAAGTACAAAGAACAAGCCTCACAACTTGTGCAGTATACTGATTAAGCCCTGGCAAGACTTGGAGTATCCATCAATCTGGGTCCCAAATTTTAGGTCTTTCCTTGTGTGTGTATGTGTCCTCAATCGTCATGTAGCCACAGCTTTTCTTGCAGTCCAAGTCCCTGTTAGGTTGAAAGGAAATAGTAAAAATTGGAAAGAGCCATGGTTTTCAAGGGAAATTGGACACTTGTTTCGAAAAAAGAGAGATATCTACAATAATTATAGGAGGCATGGAGTAAATGAGGTGCTAGAGGAGTATAAAGAATGTAAAAAGAATCTTAAGAAAGAAATTAGGAAGGCTAAAAGAAGATATGAGGTTGCTTTGGCAAGAAAGGTGAAAGCAAACCCAAAGGGTTTCTACAGCTATATTAATAGCAAAAGGATAACGAGGGATAAAATTGGACCATTAGAGAACCAGAATGGACAGCTATCTGCAGAGCCAAAAGAGATGGGGGAGATATTGAACAATTTCTTTTCTTCGGTATTCACCAAGGAGAAGGATATTGAACTCTGTGAGTTAAACTATGAGATTCAAAGAGGAGGAAGTACTGACACTTTTGAAAAATATAAAAGTGGATAAGTCTCCAGGTCCTGACAGGATATTCCCTAGGACATTGAGGGAAGTTAGTGTAGAAATAGCAGGAGCTATGACAGAAATATTTCAAATGTCATTAGAAACGGGAATAGTGCCGGAGGATTGGCGTACTGCGCATGTTGTTCCATTGTTTAAAAAGGATTCAAAGAATAAACCTAGCAATTATAGACCTATTAGTTTGACGTCAGTGGTGGGCAAATTAATGGAAAGGATACTTAGAGATAATATATATAAGCATCTGGATAAACAGGGTCTGATCAGGAACAGTCAACATGGATTTGTGCCTGGAAGGTCATGTTTGACAAACCTTCTTGAATTTTTTGAAGCGGTAACTAGGGAAATTGATTAGGGTAAAGCAGTGGATGTTGTCTATATGGATTTCAGTAAGTCCTTTGACAAGGTTCCCCATGGAAGGTTGGTTAAGAAGGTTCAATCTTTGGGAGTTAATGGCGGAGTAGCAAGATGGATTCAACAGTGGCTGAATGGGAGATGTCAGAGAGTAATGGTGGATGGCTGTTTGTCAGGTTGGAAGCCGGTGACCAGTGGGGTGCCTCAGGGATCTGTGTTGGGTCCACTGTTGTTTGTCATGTACATCAATGATCTGGATGATGGGGTGGAAAATTGGATAAGTAAGTATGCAGATGATACTAAGATAGGTGGTGTTGTGGATAATGAAGTAGATTTTCAAAGTCTACAGAGAGATTTGGGCCATTTGGAAAAGTGGGCTGAAAGATGGCAGATGGAGTTTAATGCTGTTAAGTGTGAAGTGCTACATCTTGGTAGGACAAATCAAAATAGGACGTACATCGTAAATGGTAGGGAATTGAGGAATGCTGTGGAACAGAGGGATCTAGGAATAACTGTGCATAGTTCCCTGAAGGTGGAATCGCATGTAGATAGGGTGGTAAAGAAAGCCTTTGGTGTGCTGGCCTTTATAAATCAGAGCATTGAATATAGGAGTAGGGAAGTAATGTTAAAATTGTACAAGGCATTGGTAAGACCAATTCTGGAGTATGGTGTACAATTTTGGTCGCCTAGTTATAAGGATGTCAACAAAATAGAGAGAGTACAGAGGAGATTTACTAGAATGTTGCCAGGGTTCCATCAACTATGTTACAGAGAAAGGTTGAACAAGTTAGGTCTTTATTCTTTGGAGCACAGAAGGTTAAGGGGGGACTTGATTGAGGTCTTTAAAATGATGAAAGGCATAGACAGAGTTGACGTGGATACGTTTTTCCCATTGAGGGTAGGGAAGATTCAAACAAGAGGGCATGACATGAGAATTAAGGGACAGAAGTTTAGGGGTCACGTGAGGGGGAACTTCTTTACTCAGAGGATGGTGGCTGTGTGGAATGAGCTTCCAGCAGAAGTGGTGGAGGCAGGATCGATTTTAACATTTAAAAGTAAAGTGGATAGGTATATGGACGTGAAGGGAATGGAGGGGTATGGTCTGAGTGCAGGTAGATGGGACTAGGGGAAAACAAATGGTCGGCACGGACTGGAAGGGCCGAGAGGGCCTGTTTCCGTGCTGTAATTGTTATATGGTTATATGGTTACTGTTTTTGTACAAAGCAGTTGATTTCCCCAATATGAGTCTATTGGCAACACCATCGCACCATGCCTTCTCTTTCCCATACCCCCACCCCATTGTGCACATATTTCTCCCCGATCCTTTTCTCTCCTTTGTACATTAATATCCCATCCCCGTCCCCTATTTTGCTTTTATCCTCCTATTTCCCCCCCCATCATTTATATCCTTCCATTTGGCTTTCCATTTCACTCCTTTTGACTCTATCTGACATCCTTTAGTCTCCTTTGCACCTTTAGCCTTTATCACTTATTCTACCCATCTGCTAATCAAACCCATCTTCCTTCACCTGTATCCTCCTATCATTTGCCAGAATATGTCCTGCCCCACCTCTCTTTTCCAGCTCTCTGTCTGTCTGGAAATGGTCCTGATCTGAAATGTTACCTATCTATTCCCTCCATAGAGGCTGCATGACCTGATAAAATCTCCAGCACTTTGTTTTTTGCTCCAAATGTTAAGTCTGAACGCTCTATTCATTCTTCTCTCCTGCGATGGTTGTGTTTTAACCGTTTGATTACTGCATTACAGACTGTAAAACTCAATTCACAGCGATCTTCTCAAAGGGAGGGTAAAGGGATGGTGTGATGATGTTGGCAATAGTCTCATAGTGGGCAGGCTACCAATATTGGGGAAATCAACTGCCTTATACTAAAACAATGCAGACTCCTTATCTTCCACGTAATTTTTACTTGTTGAATATACTGTAGGAAGGAACTACAATGCTGGTTACACCGAAGATAGACACAAAATGCTGGAGTAACTCAGAGGGACAGGTAGCATTTCTGGAGAAAAGGAATAGGTGACGTTTCGGGTGGAGACCCTTCTTCATCATGAGAGAGGGGAACTAGAGATATGAAAAAGTTCAAAGAACAAATGTATGAAAAGAACATATCAAAGCCTGCAACATGATCAAGGAAAGGTGGAGCCCACAGTGATCCATTGTTGGCTGTGGAAAATCTAACGACTGGATACAAACAGTAAGACTAAGCAGGATGACAGTGAAACCAGTGGGACGACTAGGTGGAGGAGGGAGTGAGAAAGAAGGAATGCAAGGGTTTTTGCTACCCAAGCAAAACATGAGGTGCTATTCCTCCAATTTGCATTCAGTCTCATTCAGACAGTGGAGGCGACCCAGGACAGAAAGGTCAGTATGGGAAGGGGAGTTAAAGGGTTTGGCAACCGGGTGATCGCATCGGCCAAGGCGGACTGAGCGAAAGTGTTCAGCTAAACGATTGCCCAGTCTGCGCATGGTCTAGCTGATATAAAGGAGTCCACACCTCGAACAGCGGATACAGTAGGTGGGGTTGGAGGAGGTGCAAGTGAAAGGGCTGTAGGGGTCCCTGGACGCGGTTGAGTAGGAAGTAAAGGGATAGGTGTTGCATATACTGCAGTTGCAGGGGCAAGTACCTGGCGAGGAGGAAGTTTGGATGGGAAGGTATGCATTAACAAGGGATTTGCGAAGGGAGCAGTCTCTGCGGAAAGGGGTGGAGATGGGAAGATATGACTAGTGGTGGGATCTCGTTGGAGGTAGCGAAAATGTAGGAGGATTATGTGCTGTATGCGATTGCTGATGGGGTGAAATGTGAGGATCAGGGGGACTCTGTCCCCGTTGCAACTAGGGGGAGGGGGAGCAAGAGCAGAGCTGGGGTACCGAGGACACCCGTGTGAGGGCCTCATCTTTGATGGAACCCCCGTTCCCTAAAGAATGAGGACATCTCGGATATCCTGGTATGGAACACCTCATCTTGGGCACAAATGCGGCGGAGATGGAAGAAATGGGAGAAGGGTAGTGTCTTTGTAGGAAGCACGGTGGGAAGAAGTGCAGCCTAGATAGCAGTGGTAGTCAGTAGAAATAGACGTTGGTGGATAGTCTATCTCCTTTGATGGAGACGGTGAGATCAAGAAAGTGGAGGGAAGTGTCAGAGATAGTCGAAGTGAATTTGAGTGCAGGCTGGAAATTAGTAGTGAAGTTACTGAAGTGCATGAGATCTACATGGGTGTAGGAGGTAGCCCAGTTGAGCAGAGATAACAGTTTGGGGATAGGGCCAGTTTGCGTCTGGAACAGGGATTGTTTAACGTACCCTATAAAGAGGCAGGCATGGCTGAGGCCCATGCGAGTGCCATGGCCTACGCCTTTGATTTGGAGGAAGTGGGAAGAGTCAAAGGGGAGGTTGTTAAGCGTGAGGACCAGCTCTGCTAGGTGGAGGAGTGTTGGTAGAGGGAAATTGGATGGCTCTGCAGTTGAGGAAGAAACGGAGGTCTTTAAGGCCTTCCTGGGGGGATGGAGGTGTAGAGTGACTGAACGTCCATAGTAAAGATGAGGGAGTGGGGAACTGGACAACGGAAGTCATTGACGAGAAGAAGGACATGTGCAGTGTCTTGGTGAAAGATCAGTAGAGATTGGACCGGGGGAATAGGATGGAGTTGAGGTATGTGGAAATGATTTCAGTGGTACTGGAGCAGACATAAACAATGGGTCCGCCAGAGCAGTTCTGTTTTTGAATTTTGGGGAGAAGGTAAAACTGGGCCGTGCGGGGCTGGGGTACGATAAGGTTGGAGGTTGTGGAGGGCAGACAGCCGGAAGTGAGATGAACATGTAAGGTTTAAAGATGCCTAATTGAAGGATGAGAGGTTAGAAACTGGATTGCCCAATGCCATGCTTTTGAGCACAATGCATGAAAAAAGCTAATAACTTTACGCAAGTTGTGTCATATTCACAATTCACAATGTTTAGTTTTGGGCATCTGTACATTAGATGTACATTCCTGTGCGTAATTGGATGTGTCGGATGCAGATGTCGGAGTGGAAATTAGTTACAGATTGCCGGTCACACTTGCAGACTGAATTGAGCCATTTGCTTCTGGTTATGTAAATGTACATCAACATTCTGCATTGCTGATTAGACTTATTCACTTTCTGTTTTCTTAAGGTCTTCCTGGTGTGTCTGGTAATATGATGAAGAAGAAAAGTAATCACAGGTGCGTATGTCAAAGTCATAACAGATGTAAACTGTCATGTTGTCAAATTAAATTACAAGGAATTGAAGCTGACTAGGATAGCTGGGAGTGAAGCCAACAAGCATATAGGGTGAAGTTGTTATTTCAGTGCTTTCTTATGTATGCTTTTATATATATGCTTAATAGATATATATAGATATATATAGATAGATAGATAGATAGATAGATAGATAGATAGATAGATAGATATAGATATACTAATTAGAACCATCGTGGTTTTTATATATATTGGTTGTAATTAGGATAAATGATGACCCGGAAACACATGGTAAAAGTAATGAATAACAGATGCAGTGGGAATGTGAGGTAAAACTTTGCACAACGTGCCAGGAAGGGTGGGAAAAAAGGTAGGAGATATTTATTAAAACAAGAACCAATGTTAAAAATGACAAAATAACCTGTTCACAGTTTAACATGCAAGGATACTTTAAGGCAATCAAAACCAATCATTGGGTGGGAAACATTGAAATATTGTGCCATTTTGGACAATAGATAAATTTGCATGTTAATTGGCCCACAATGAAACCTTCATGATGAGATCAGGCAAAATATTCGGTGGCCATTTCATATATTAACACATAGTTAAAGGTGTATCACTGCCACTCAATGCACAGCCTGCCTTGTCACTTAATATTCTGTGTTTTATGTATTCATGGATTGAACCCTCAACACTGTAACAAGATATGTATATTTTGGATATCCGGTTCTACCCTCAGAAGCTTCAGGGCCAAAGGGCCTATTCCCAAACTATTGTGTTCTCTATTCTATAATTACCCGTCTATACTCAAAACCTTAAAGCCGAGTCGTCGATTATAGGTATTGAAACTGCAGTTACCGGTAATAATTTATTGTTGGCTTTGAATTGTTGGCTATATTTTAACAAAATATAAAAACTGGAAGTACTCTGTGCTTCGAGATTCTACTGCAGACTTTCATGTCTACTACTTCAGTGTGTTGAGTAACTCAGTTGACTGGTCACAACATGTTTCATCAGGGATTGAAACTTTAGTCAAATTATGAGGTTTTGACTGAATGGTTTGAAAATCACTGCAGTGTGTCATGACATCCACATCTTGAAAGTAAGAGGTTTCTGCAGCAAGTCCTCCAGGGTGAGGCTCCAGACTGTCTCAAATTTTCTTAGTTTAAAGTGAAGGCTGAGAATTAAAAAATAAAATATTACAAAATGTCAACTTTAGTTTATGCATGCATCATTAACATTGTGATTGCACGAGGAAAGCTTACTTGTGCTTTTCTTCATGTATGTATCACATATTTATCTGAATTGATTGCTGGGTTACACATCTTTACAACTTAGCAACTTTGTGTGAAATGGTCAATTTGTCTGCATCGTCTTTTTGCTTATTCTTTTTCTTCTCTGTACTGCAAGTTGCATAGGTATATATTTCTATACCTATATTATGTGGAAACAGAAGATTTAAATGTTTCCCCATGCTCGTGCTTCAATTTCTAAATTTCATGCTCCTCCTTAGGAAACATCGTAGCAACATGGGACCAAGCAAAGCTGTATCTCATCCACGGCGAAACATAGTGGGTTGCAGAATTGAACATGGGTGGAAAGAACAAGGTGGAATAACGCAGTGGAAAGGCACAGTTCTCGATCAAGTTCCAGTAAATCCTGCACTTTACCTTATCAAATACGATGGATTTGACTGCGTATATGGACTTGAACTTCACAAAGATGAAAGGGTGTTAGGCTTTCGCGTCCTCCCAGATAGAGTTTGTAAGTAGAAAATATGATTTCAAAATCATTAATCACACATAATTACACTCCTTTTATCAGTGTAATGTGCATAATTACAGCAATTGCTTAGTACTCAGTGCATTTTCTTTTGCTTTTAGCTGCCTCTCGAATCACTGATGTGGACCTGGCAGAAATGATGATAGGCAAAGCAGTTGAGCACATGTTTGAAAAAGATGATGATGGGGCTAAAGACGAATGGCGGGGAATGGTGCTGGCACGTGCTCCCATCATGACTACATGGTTTTATATCACCTATGAAAAGGATCCTGTCTTATACATGTACCAGCTTTTAGAAGACTACAAAGAAGGAGATTTGCGAATTATGGCTGACTCAAGTAAGAACAAGGAAAACATTCCTGTTATTTTTGTAAATAATTGTTATTTTCCTGACTATTTGCTGTACGTAACACAACTAACGGAAGCTACCTTAATTGGATGTTTTAGATAAGATTTCTACAAAGACCACAGAATGACCCCTGTGCAAATATGAATGTATGGACTGGGATCATTGTTCAAGCCTTGCAGCTATATTTCTTGTAAAAATTTAATGATGCAGTCAATAGGTGTAGAAAAGCGAGACAGCCAAAGATATAATAAGTGTTGCTAGCACATCTGCCACTGCTCTCTGGAGTTGCTTTGCGAGTGGAGCTTGAAAATGATCTGAAATAGGGTTTTATCAGATTTTATATAGAATGGATCATGCTTTATCCTGTAATGCAATTATGTATTTGCCTGCATACTGATTTCTAACTGACTGGGTGTTAAGAAGAGAGCAAGAGACCAAGGTATGACTTTACAGTAGGAACTTGTCTTGGGAAAGTGATTTTTGATTTCTGATCCATTGGAAAACGTGATTCATTTTACTGTTGCCAGAGTTGCCCAATTAAATGTTTGATTTTTGAATATGATTATGACAGGAAAGCTGCTGATGGACTAGTGATATAGCTTGGTTTCTACTCCAAAGTTACAATGTTAGCGGAGCTCAAGACCATATAATCATATACTATAATGGATTCAATTAGTAAAATCAAACGAGTTTAAGAATGATAAGCACGTGTTGGGTATTATTGAAAGTCGGTTCCACTGCTTGAATGAGTTTCTTAAAAAAATCAATGCATATTATGCGTTTCTTTGGCCTTTAAGCATGTTTCTCTCAAAATAGCACCAGTGTCTCAAGCATAGCTTTTCAAAGGATTTGTGGTGGTTTGCAGATCCTAGCAAGAAATAATGCAACATTTAAAGCCAATTTACATGCAGGTCGTGATTCTTCCTGGGGGCTGAATCACCAGATACTCAGAATATTTAAAAAAAGTTTTAATTTGTTCTTGGGATATTGGTATCGCACACAATCTCTGCAATTATCATGTGTAGGAAAGAACTGGTTTAAATCTAAGGTAGATACATAGAAACATAGAAACATAGAAATTAGGTGCAGGAGTAGGCCATTCAGCCCTTCGAGCCTGCACCACCATTCAATATGATCATGGCTGATCATCCAACTCAGTATCCCGTACCTGCCTTCTCTCCATACCCTCTGATCCCCTTAGCCACAAGGGCCACATCCAACTCACTCTTAAATATAGCCAATGAACTGGCCTCAACTACCCTCTGTGGCAGAGAGTTCCAGAGACTCACCACTCTCTGTGTGAACAAAGTCTTTCTCATCTCGGTCTTAAAGGATTTCCCCCTTATCCTTAAGCTGTGACCCCTTGTCCTGGACTTCCCCAACATCGGGAACAATCTTCCTGCATCTAGCCTGTCCAACCCCTTAAGAATTTTGTAAGTTTCTATAAGATCCCCTCTCAATCTCCTAAATTCCAGAGAGTATAAACCGAGTCTATCCAGTCTTTCTTCATAAGACAGTCCTGACATCCCAGGAATCAGTCTGGTGAACCTTCTCTGCACTCCCTCTATGGCAATAATGTCCTTCCTCAGATTTGGAGACCAAAACTGTACGCAATACTCCAGGTGTGGTCTCACCAAGACCCTGTACAACTGAAGTAGAACCTCCCTGCTCCTGTACTCAAATCCTTTTGCTATGAAAGCTAACATACCATTCGCTTTTTTCACTGCCTGCTGCACCTGCATGCCTACTTTCAATGACTGGTGTACCATGACACCCAGGTCTCGCTGCATCTCCCCTTTTCCTAATCGGCCACCATTTAAATAATAGTCTGCTTTCCTGTTTTTGCCACCAAAGTGGATAACCTCACATTTATCCACATTATACTGCATCTGCCAAACATTTGCCCACTCACCCAGCCTATCCAAGTCACCTTGCAGTCTCATAGCATCCTCCTCACAGCGAACACTGCCCCCCAGCTTAGTGTCATCCGCAAACTTGGAGATATTGCCTTCAATTCCCTCATCCAGATCATTAATATATATTGTAAATAGCTGGGGTCCCAGCACTGAGCCCTGCGGTACCCCACTAGTTACTGCCTGCCATTGTGAAAAGGACCCGTTTACTCCTACTCTTTGCTTCCTGTTTGCCAGCCAGTTCTCTATCCACATCAATACTGAACCCCTAATACCGTATGCTTTAAGTTTGTATACTAATCTCTTATGTGGGACCTTGTCGAAAGCCTTCTGGAAGTCCAGATATACCACATCCACTGGTTCTCCCTTATCCACGCTACTAGTTACATCCTCGAAAAATTCCACAAGATTCGTCAGACATGATTTACCTTTTGTAAATCCATGCTGACTTTGTCCAATGATTTCACCACTTTCCAAATGTGCTGCTATCCCATCTTTAATAACTGACTCTAGCAGTTTTTCCCCACTACCGATGTTAGACTAACTGGTCTGTAATTCCCCGTTTTCTCTCTCCCTCCCTTCTTAAAAAGAGGGGTTACATTTGCTACCCGCCAATCCTCAGGAACTACTCCAGAATCTAAAGAGTTTTGAAAGATTATCACTAATGCATCCACTATTTCCTGAGCTACTTCCTTAAGTACTCTGGGATGCAGCCTATCTGGCCCTGGGGATTTATCGGCCTTTAATCTATTCAATTTACCCAACACCACTTCCCGACTGACCTGGATTTCACTCAATTCCTCCTTTGACCCACAGTCCCCTGCTATTTCAGGCAGATTATTTATGTCTTCCTTAGTGAAGACGGAACCAAAGTAGTTATTCAATTGGTCCGCCATATCCTTGTTCCCCATGATCAACTCACCTGTTTCTGACTGCAAGGGACCTACATTTGTTGGTACAAAATGCTGGAGTTACTCAGCAGGACAGGCAGCATCTCTGGAGTGAAGGAATGGGTGACTTTTCAGCTCGAGACCCTTCTTCAGACTGAAGGGTCTCAACCCAAAACGTCACCCATTCCTTCTCTCCAGAGATGCTACCTGTCCCGCTGAGTTCATCCAGCATTTTGTGTCTATCTGCAATTATCATCCCTAGTTGCACCAAGAAGGTAATGTATTGTTTCTTGAAATGAGTGGAATCCAAGGCGACTTCAAAAGGAAGTTGATTTAAATGTAGACCAGGCTGGATAAAGGTGGCAGATGGTTCAGTTGAACTTTGTTTTCATTTTTCATGCTTTTTAAATTCTAATGTTTCAGGAACCTGTTCAGTGAAATATTGAGCTGTTTAAATTACTTTGTTTATAAATTATTTGGCAAATTACTCTTATTTTTCTTTGATTGACTTTTTGTAGTGATGCTCTCCTTCTCCAACACAAAAGTATCCCAACATTCATTAAAAACAATTGTCTGTTGGGATCTATCAAGATCAGCTGAGAGATTTAAATGGTTCTGCTTACTGTCACAAAGTAACATGTTCCCAATGTTGGGTGAGTCCAGAACCAGGGGCCACAGTCTTAGAATAAAGGGGAGGTCATTTAAGACTGAGATGAGACAGAGGGCAGCGGAGGCCAAATCACTGGATGGATTTAAGAGAGAGTTGGATAGAGCTCTAGGGGATAGTGGAGTCAAGGGATATGAGGAGAAGGCAGGCATGGGTTATTGATAGCGGACGATCGCCCATGATCACAATGAATGGCAGTGCTGGCTCGAAGGGCCTAATGGCCTCCTCCTGCTCCTATTTTCTATGTTTCTAATTATATGACTCTGAGAAATGTTGATGTACAAAAGAATCTGTGTATCCTTACCCACACATCATTAAAAACAAACATGCCGGTGAAGCAAATAGTTCATAAGTCAAATGTATGTTGGCATTCATTGCAAGAGACTTTGAGTACAGGAGCCATGTATTATGGCAGTTATGTAAAGCCTCTAGTGAGATAACACTTGGAGTATTGCGTGCAGTTTTGGACTCCTTCCATAAAGAAGCACATATCTAATGTAGAGGAAGTGCAATGGAAATCCTGGGATTGCATCAGGTAAGTTTGTATTCACTAAAGCTTAAAAGAATGAGAATGTACAAAATTTGGATCAGGCTTGAAAGTTTGAATGCAGGAAAGATGTTTCATCTAGCTGGGGTGTTTGGAACCAAGGAGGTACAATCTCAGGATATGGGGTATAACATTTAGAAGTGAGATGCACAATTTTTGTATTGATGATGGTGAGCCTGTAGAATTTTCTGCCATAGAAAGAAGTGCAGGCCAAGTCATTATATGTATTGAATGCATCATTTCTACTCACAAAGGGCATCAGGGAAATAGAGGACACGTTGAATAATGGAGATGGTCAAAGGGCCAAAAGACCTCCATTTTTAATTGTTTCTTCGACTCTTTTAAAGCTCAAGTAAGCTGCAGACTGCAGATTCGTTTTGCTGATGGTTAAATTTCTGTTTCCTCAGATAATGATTCTCCACCAGCTGAGAGAGAACCTGGAGAAGTAGTAGACAGCTTGGTGGGTAAGCAAGTGGAATATGCCAAAGAAGATGGCTCAAAGAGGACTGGCATGGTCATCCACCAAGTAGAAGCCAAGCCATCAGTGTATTTTATCAAGTTTGATGATGATTTCCACATTTATGTTTATGATTTGGTAAAAACCTCTTAGACACTGCATAGTATAATGGGAAGGCCATATTGGCCTATACATGAACTAATTCCATATGTGGACATTTGATGAGCCTGGCTGCTTGAAGTCCAGTAAACTATTGTAATCTCACAGTCTCTGCCATAGACATAAAACACACAGAAGTTTGAAACAGGCAAATGGGTGTACAAATATTTCAATTTATGATGGTCTGAATGCAAGATGATTTTTTGGAAAAATAAGTCTTAAGCCAGTATTTAAAAATATGGGAACAAGATTTCCAGTGCACTTTGTCACAAACGTGCTTGAAAATAGTAAACCCGAACGAGGGTTTGGAAATAGAGTGAGTGATGTAGTGGCATAAATTTCAATTAGATGTGAATAAAATAATCATCTGAATTGGGGGGGGAAACCCATTAAATGGTGATGGTCGAGTGGAATGGATTGGGCATCAAAACTTACAGCTTTTTCTATCTAACATTCCATATGACAATTATGACATTTATTTGAAGTTGAGCACACCTTAGTTGGTCTCAGAATAAGCTACAAATTTATTAATGTTTTACAGAATAAAATATTGATCTTTTTATGACCTGTTGCAGTTTTACTAAGAAATGGAATACAATATTTTTCATAAAGCCTTTTGTTTTTCAATATAAACATGATAAATATCATGAATTTGCCATGTATTAAATAGCATGTATGTAAAAAAAATGCTGTTGTTAAAAGAGTAAGGGGAATTCGATTAATTTGTGAAATTGTTTGGAAACTTGAAGAACATTATAATGCAGAAGTAATTTTTAAGTTTTTGTGATAGTGACCATTGCTGGCATTTATTACCCTTCCCTAGTTGCCCTGGAAGGATGGTGTACTGTCGACTTGAACTGCTGTCTCCCACATATTGAATGTCAGCAGTTCGATTCAAATGAGTGCCTTCACATGACAACTTGGTGAACCATGTTGTTGAATTGCAGATCAGCAAGTTTGCAAGTTCCTGCTCTAAAGGACGTTTTATGACAATGTGACAGCTTTGGTATTACTTTAAGCAATATTGGCTTCAAATCTAGTTTAATATGATCTTTAATGTGACTTTGAGAAAGTATCTAAACTTACGTGGTGTCAGTTTGTAAATTATACCTCCATAGGTTATATTACGTTGGCTAATTTTTCTGTGATGTATTTCATCAGATAGAAAATATACTTTATTTACTCCAAATTGATAGATAATTGGCAAAATATAACTAAATATTTTCATTCATGTAATAATTTGTCAATTTAATAACCACCTTTTCTATTTCCAGAGTCCTCATTTAATTATTTTTTGTTATTCTTACTCAAACCTCTCCAAAACATATCTCCTTTATTTCCTAAATTGGTGCACTCCAAAATGCATTTATACCAAACTCCTCAATGTTCTTCACCTTCTGTCTCCTTGTATCCCAAGCTTGACTTCATTTTGCATAATCTCACATTATCCTCCAAAGATCCAGAGAGGACACTAATTGCTGTGTGTAATTGCAGTATTCCAAACTCCCCCATGCCATATGGTGTGGTCTACTGGAGCTATTCCTTCTTCCTTTCTTCTTGTTGAACTGGCCACTTCCTGTGATGATTGTTTGGCTCTGCCAATGAACCAATTACTGTCATCGGTCTCTGCATTTAATTTCTGAATGTCTGCCCATTTGTGAATAAGATTAACGTTTGTGACGATAACATTTGTGAGTTTAATGTGGATGACTGTATTGACGTCATGACCTGATGGAAATGTGGGTGAGAGGTGATCACATCTTCTCAAATTAAAATTCTGCCAAGCTTGTCCCAAAACTGTCCCTCTGATAATCCAACTCTTACCACAAAATCATACCTTGGTCATCTTACTCTCTAGAACTTCATCCAACTACAACCATCTTGCCACCTTCTCAGTCTGAAGACGAGTCCCAATGTTGTTTGTGCAATTCCCGGCCTGACCCACTGTGTTCCTCCAACAGTTTGTTTTATGCTGAAGATTCCAGAAGCGGCAGTATCTTGATCCTTTGTGTTGCCTCCTTTCTGTGTTGTCTTTCATTTTGATTCTATTTCTACATTGAAAATTCTATATCCCAATGACAGCTATATTTGTACAAACTCTATCTGTCCATTCTTTTCCCTGCCTTTTAACAACTGCACTTTTGCAGCTGCCGACCTGTTTAGACACACTGCTTACCCTATACGTATTTGATTTATACTATATCTGCCAGTTTGCCCTCCCATTTGTACTGGCACACTTTGTAGAAAAGACACACAATTCTTTAGCATCATTTATAACCTCAGAATATCCCAAGGTGTTTTGCAGCCAGTTAAAGTGTAGTCACTTGGAATGAGCAAAGTGGCAATTAATACACAGTAAACACCCACAGACTGCAATTTGGTTATGACCACTCTCTTTGTCTTCTTCAAACCAGTGCTGCAAGATCTTTTATATCATTTGATTGCACAAATGGAGCTTCAGTTTGAAATTTCATCTAAAAATTTATACTTCCGACAGTTCGGCAATGAGACATTGCCTAAGTTTTTGTGGTTGAGTCTCTATAGTGGGACGACCACAATGACCTGGAGACAGGAATTATGATAACTTGTTTTGACATTAAATGTATGACACAATCAATTGTTCTCATCTGTAAATTCTCATCTGTAAAATCCAATATTACCCTAATATAAAGAAAATGTCCATCTACTGTGTAGCTAATATCTTGAATACTCTCCCGTTTCTGGCAGCCTTAGCACCACCATAGGAACTGTTATCGACTTCTTTGACACTAAGTAATAAAGTTATTTGATCCTTCTTTTCTACTCAACCACCAGGTTGTATTTCCACTGAGGTTTCTTCCTGCCTTTTTTTTTTTTAATTGTATATTTCACTAGTTTCTTTGCACCATCTTGAACATCCTTTTCATCTCAAGTCTTTGAATCGGTTATCACTCTGAAAGCTGTCTCGTGCTATCCCAAAACTCTGAATGCCATTCCTGTCAAGCTACTGAAATTGACATTAACAAAGACACACTGACATCCTGTATAGCTGTGGCCAAGGTAACCAATCTTCACCTCTTCATTCTCCTGCCTGTAGCCTCTGACATGTAAACTACACATCTTCTTCCCTATTGTCATTTAGCTGGGTGGGACCACACAATCTAATCGTAACTAAATATCAGATTTTCCTGAACTGTTATCTCCGGTCATTTCTAGGGATCTGTCCTTCGCTCTTTCTGTTCCTCAGTGGCATCAACTGTAAATTGAGTTGGTTTTCAATCTCACTGCTTGACCTCACTACAACCTCTTGATGCCCATTCTGTTTCTAAATTTCACATATGCTGATAGATCAGCAGAAAGCTCTTTCATGTAATTATTGAGAATTTTAAGCTTAAGAGTAAATACAAGCTCCATTTCATACCAATTATTTTTATTCTTCCGCCTGATCAATGTACAACCAAATTGTTTTGGTACTGCATTTAATTTCAAGGTTAGTTTCTGACTTATTAGTAAGAAAACCTAATTTCATCTCTACAACATTGCCTGATTTGCCTTGCTCTGTTCATCTACTGTTGAAATCTTCATTCATGCCTTTGTTGTTTCTGGATTTGACTGTTCTAACTTACTTGTAAATGGAGCCCATTTTAAGCTCCACTTGCCTTACTTCACACCATCTACCCTCTTTCCTTACTATTGATTTCCGGTAATTTCCTGTAATTTCCTTGCATCACCTCCTTGCAATTTCCTTGCTAAACAGCAACCTTTACAAACAAGTATTAATGCCATCATTTAAATTGCAGTTTAGTTGTCTCCAATCATTTCTAGCTGTCAATGTACGATGACAGAATTTAAGACTTAAGATAAGAGATAAAATCTGGTGTGACCCAAGAGTTTTAAACAGTGACAACATTTGTGAAAGGAATGTTATTTTTAACTATGTCTTACTTTCATAGTTCATAGGTAGTTTATATATTTGAATCAATATATAGCCAGCTAGAGGCGAATCATCTTTTGTTACTCTTAGGAAATAGTTCAGTTGTACTGTGCAGTAACGGCATCATCAAATTATATAGCACTTATTATTAAAACTACTTAAATATGGTCAGGAGTGACACAGAAAATGAATAAATAAAATTGAAACCAACTCATAAAAAGAAGTAATGGACAGATAGTCAAATGGGTAGCTTTTGTGGAGGCCGAAGGAAAAAAAAAACTAGAGAGGTTTAGGAGAATGGAATTCCAAACCTAAGGCCTAAACA
Source organism: Okamejei kenojei (assembly GCA_035221665.1). Lineage (NCBI taxonomy): Eukaryota > Metazoa > Chordata > Chondrichthyes > Rajiformes > Rajidae > Okamejei > Okamejei kenojei. The sequence continues at coordinate 107,817,921 of CM069133.1, read as the reverse complement.
GCTGAAGCACAGTCACCAATGATGGACGATTAACAATCAAGATTCACTAAGACAGTAGTACTGGAAGTGCACAATTATCTCAAGACTTCAAGGAAATTACAAGGTGATGCAACACTGAGAATTTAAAACTGTGTTGCCATCTAACTAAAAAATCAATAGTAATGTAAAGAGAGCAGATTGTTTGAAGTAAGATAAGTGGAGCTTAAAATGGGCCTTGCAAATGGGTCTCCAATTACTAGGTCTTTTCAGTCAATGAATAGTTCTATACGATTGAGCACTTCATTGGTGGGAGGGGGTTAGAAGTATTCTCAGTTGAGACTCATTGAACGTGTATAAATGTTAATTAGAGGAATCCAGGAAAGGCAACTGTACTTTGTATGAAGGTTTATTGTGTAGTAAGAAGGAAATGGCAATAAAACACAAATTTTAGCCCACCTGGGAAATTTGATTTTACAATATCTGATTGCATAATACATTCTGAATCACTTCACAAATTCTTGTATTGCCACTGTGTTAACAATTTCGGAAACTTTACCAATGGTACAGACATGAGAATTAACAGGCCTGGTATATATGCTTAAAGCAGATTAATATCAAATTACTTTAATAAGTAACTTTGGAATAGTATGTCCTTTATTTTCTCTTTTTTGAGAATGATCAGATTAAGATGTTTGAAGGCCACTGTTGCTGTCCAGAGGGTAAAAACAAGAAATATTTTTGTAGTTTTTCCAAGGTTGTGGCGAATCTCAATGATATTAAACATCTATGCCAGTATCCCTAAAATAAATTAAAAGTGCATAAGCTTTTATTATAAGCATATTATTTTCCTTGAGATATTTTTGAAACATTTCACAGGTCACACCATATCATGATTGCCCCAATATTAAATTATTTAGTTGCTACTCCATGCTGAAGTATTTCAATTTGTGTATTTTATCATATAAATAGTATTTCTGATAATGCGATAAGAACAAATAAAAACTTATTTTCCTCAGTTGTTAATAGATTCTAAACTTACCTCCCCCCCCCCCCCCCACACACTTTGGCAGTAGCCTGATTTTCTTTTAGCCTTTATATTGACTGCAGTAAATTACACCAGGATATAATTCCATCGGCACTGATGGACATCAGACAACTTCTCCAGGTGATAATTAGTTTAACACATGTTAAGTCTTTATGTGTTAGCAGGTTATTGAACATCAGAACAAAATATTTGATATTTGCCTCACCAGACTTTGTACTGTTCCCATCTCTCTTCCAACTTTCATCCCCTCCCACCTACCCATCAGTCTGAAGATGGGTCCTGACCCGCAACATCACATATCTTATTCTTCAGTGATGCTGCCTGACTCGCTAGAGTTCCTCCAGCATTTGTGTTTTTTTTTCAAATATTAGAATTGCCTGCTAAGTAGTGAAAAAAAAACTGGAAATATTCTTTAAGCTGATGGTAGTTCTAACAGTGATACCGGTTTGTGTGCCTTAATACCTCGCAGGTGTTGCGACATAGTACAGTGATTGAACTATTCTGATCAGTTTTGAAAGACATTCTCATGCAGGTCTCATGTTTGTTGCTCTTCTTGGGATATGGAAACCAATGTGATTTGCAGTGTTAACTTTTTTGTTTTGCAATTACGTTAATCTGAGCCATAGACTTTAATTTACTGTATAGTGTCTTCTGGCACAATTTCAGTTTCATTAACTCTCAGCGCACAAAGTAATTCTGTAGCTTCTGATGTAAATAGAACTGTTTTGTTGCAAAGTTGTTAATGCACTGGTAGAACAGTTGTAATTGAAAAGCAGTTTGGTTGTACTTCTGTTTTTAAATTATATAATGGCTTCTGAAACACTAAGAGAAGACATACAGCATATTTTTTAGTGTAATGGCACATTTAAGTAATTCTTTTATTATCATGGTCCTTTTCTCAATCCCTCAATTTCAAGGTTTGTTCCCAACAACACGTGCATGCAACTAACCTGATTTTGCAGCTAGTCTAGCAGTCATATTCAATAATTTATATATTTTGTATAAATCACACTTTTAAGTGCATCATTCATTAAAACTTTCTGAATCTAGATGATTATTTTTTTTAAAGAACATGCCAACCATCTGCCTGGATTTTTGCTTTATTTATTCAATTTTTTTTCTTTACACTTGTGGCTTGTGTCCATATGTTTGGATAATGTGGTGAACACGTCGCCATTTTATTCTTCATTCATCAACCCACAGGTACTGTGATTCAACCAGTATTCAAATGTGAGCAACCAAAGGCAGATCACATGTTCCTTTCTGTTAGCAAACTGCTACTTCAATACTGTATTACATACTACTACTACTACTACATAACCCAACCCTGTTGTTAATATACAGTGCCCTCCATAATGTTTGGGATAAAAACCCATCATTTATTTATTTGCCTCTGTATTCCACAATTTGATATTTGTAACAGAAAAAAATCAAATGTGGTTAAAGTGCACATTGTCAGATTTTATTAAAGGGTATTTTTATACATTTTGGTTTCACCATGTAGAAATTACAGCAGTGTTTCCTCCCCCCCCCCCCCCTCCCCTCCATATTGCAGGGCACTATAATGTTTGGGACACAGCAATGTTATGCAAATGAAAGTAGTCATGTTTAGTATTTTGTTGCATATCATTTGCATGCAATGACTGCTTGAAGTCTGCGATGCATGGACATCACCAGTTGCTGAGTGTCTTCTCTGGTGATGCTCAGCCTGGCCTGTATGGCATCCATCTTTAGCTTATGCTTGTTTTGAGTGCTAGCCGCCTTCAGTTTTCTCTTCAGCATATAAAAGGCATGCTCAATTGGGTTCCGATCGGGTGATTGCCTTGGCCACTCAAGAAATGACAATGTTTTAGCTTTGAAAAACCCCTTTGGTGCTTTAGCAGTATGTTTGGGAGCATTGTCTTGCTGTAGAATGAACTTCATGAATTGAATTGAACCCCTATACACTTCCATTATGCTACTACCATCAGCAGTTGTATCAGCAATGAAGATAAGTGAGCTAGTACCTTCAGCAGCTATGCATGCCCAGGCCATAACACCCCCACCACCGTGTTTCACAGTTGAGGTGGTACGCTTTGGATCTTGGGCAGTTCCTTCTCTCCTCCATACTTTGCTCTTGCCGTCACTCTGATATAAGTTAATCTTCGTCTCATCTGTCCACAAGACCTTTTCCCAGAACTGTGGTTGCTCTTTTAAGTACTTCTTGGCAAACTGTAACCCAGCCATCCTATTTTTGTAGCTAGCCAGTGGTTTGCATCTTGCAGTGTAGCCTCTATATGTCTTTTCATGAAGTCTTCTGTGGACAGTGGTCATTGACAAATCCACACCTCATTCCTGAAGAGTGTTTCTGATCTGTCGGACAGGTGTTTGGAGGGGTCTTCTTTTTAATAGAGAGAATTCTTCTGTCATCAGCTGTGGAGTGCTTCCTTGGCCTGCCAGTCCCTTTGCGATTAGTAAGCTCACCAGAGCTCTCTTTCTTCTTAATGATGTTCCAACCAGTTGATTTTGGTAAGCCTAAGGTTTGGCTGATGTCAATAACAGTTTTAATCTTGTTTCTCAGTCTGATAATGGCTTATTTGACTTTCATTGGCACAGCATTGGTTCTCAAGTTGATAAACAGCAATAAAACGTTCCAAAGGTGATGGAAAGACTAGGTGCTGAGAGCTCCCTTATACCTGCATAAAGGAGGCAATTAAACACACCTGAGCAATTACAAATGCCTGTGAAGCCATGTGTCCCAAACATTATGGAGGGGACTATGTATGAATGGGGGTGGGGGGGAGACTGTGTATAAACACAGCATACTTGGTGAAACCAAATTGTATAAAAATACATTAATAAAATCTGACAATGTACACTTTAACCACGCAATTTTTTTTATTACAAATCACAAATTGTGGAATATAGAAGCAAGTAAATAAATGATGGGTCTTTGTCCCAAACATTATGGAGGGCACGTTTTATAAACACATTCATACTGCAGTGTTGGCAGAGTTTCTGCAAAATTTGCCAGTTTGTAAATTTATTAGAATGAGTCCACAAGGAAATTTTAATTACCTTATTGGTAATTCAAATAAATATGACTTATTTGAAGTCCTTCTGAAGAAATATTGGGCAGAGAGCACTAGCATTGAAATTGACGTATTGAGTTACACATTTGGATGCAGCGCAGTCATGACCTTGGTTAAGTCTTTGTTCTTGGAGCTAACATCAAACTTTTCTTTGGGGCTTGTGATTATAAGTGACACAATCTTGAATATGTAATAAAAATAGTCAATAATTTAACTTGGGCTATATAACTACTGTGTGAAGTACAGCTTCTATATTGTGATCTTTTAAATGCAAACAGTGTTTTTCTGCATGTTCTAAAGTTAGACCCATTTCACATAACCAATTTTGCATGTAGAACTATATTTTAGTTTGTCTGTTTGTTTATTGTATTGTCTGGTGGTTAGCTAGGCTGAAATGTACTGATTTTAGAACAGTGCCAATTGTGGTGGCTTATGTTGTAAAAGGGACCATACTTTTTTATTTTACAAACGATGGGTTGTTGGGTGGGATGGGGGGGGGGGGGGGGGGGGATTTAGGTGGTAGGAAAACTTACCAAGGGTTCCTCATTGTGAATTAACAAATGTCAAAGGAATCTAGATTTTATTAAAACATGTAACCCTGCTTGGAATCGGTGTCCTGAACATATTGAAGTGTCAAGTTTGGCAAATAAACCAATTTGAAATAGCACTCATTGGCACTTAAGCAGAAAGGGGCCTTTTGTTACCAATTGAAACGCACAGAATGAGCATTTATTGATACTTGTGCCTTGAGCCATTGTTTTATTTAATACTGATTCGGCAAAGTTAACTCAATGCAACCTTCTTAGTTCAGATGGAGGCATAATAGAAGTAAGATGATGTGGATGTGCGGGTGGTTGCGTGTCAACATGTGCGCGCTTATGGTCCTTCACTAGTTAGTGTTTTCTAAAAAATACTCGGCAAGTCTATTGTATATGTATAATTAAAATGTAACGTTGATGTTTGCTTCTGGAATTTGGCAAATTTTCAGATGTTTAGGCAATGTAGATCATGTTGCTGTAAGCCATTAGCTCTATAAACATTTTGCATCTTAAAAATCTTCTGTAAGGTTTTTTCTAATGTTGTATAATTATAAAAATAAAAAAGTGCAATTGAAATGTGTTATTTAATACTGCTTCAACTTCAGTCTCAAGTAGCTTGAAGACAATTAAGAATGAATAAGAACCACATGTATTTACAAATTTGATACTTTCCTGTATATTTTACTTTGGTTCACTAGATCATACCCTGATGTCAAGGAAGCTTAGTCTTGTTGACACAGGCTAATCCTCTGATTAATTGTGATTTCCAACAGATAAACATAGTGAAGGGAGAAAAGTATGGGTGTCGCAAACATTGCGATGTATCCTAGTTTAATATGCTGAGCACCAGCCACAATAAATAAATCATTTATGAACACAAGGCACCAAATGTTACAATAGATTGTTTCCTGCAAAGTTACCTGGGCTGGAGATGTCTGAATTTGATGCCACTGTTTATTGTTGATAGTCCATCTTTTTTTATTTTGCACAATGTATTACACTACCAAAGTTGTAGGTACATTTGGAAAGAATTGTTTTACACTTAACCCTCATGTAATGATAATCCTTTTTGTTCCCTTCACAGCCTCCTCCCAAACCACTTTTTCATTGCAAATTAAGTGCTTAAAACTTAAAAAAAGTCAGAACTGAAGATAGTTAGATAACCACAGCTGCAAAAGCATGGACTTATTGGGGATAGGCAGCATGGCTTTGTGCAGGGAGGCCATATCGTACGAACTAGATTTGAGTTTTTTTGACGAGGTGATGAAGACAGGGAAGTGGATGTTGTCTACATGGACTTTAGTAAAACAATGAACCAGAAAATTAAGGAAAATGGGATCCACAGAGACTTAGTAGATTGGATTCAAAATGGGTTTGGGCATTGCAGAGAGGATAGTGGGCTAATCAGTAAGTTTGCAGATGATGACAAGAATTGACAGAGTGAGGAAAGTTGTCAAAGGATTTTGTGGGATACATATTAGTCAGAAATGTGGGCAGAAAAATGGCAGGTAAGTATGAGTGGCGGCAATTTGGGAGGCAAAATTTAAGAGGAAGCCATACAGTAACTGCTGGACCCATTAATATCCAGAGCTCCTTCAAAATGACAACAGAAGTAGATAAGGTGGTACAGAAAGCAGATGGTATACTTGCCTTTATTGGTTGGGACATAGAGTATAAAAGTTGGGAAATTAGATGCAGCTGTATAAATGTTGTCTGGCCACATGTGGAGTACTGGTTGTAATTGGCATGTGACAGAAAGAATACAACAGCTCTGGAAAGGGTGCAAAAGGGTTCACTTGGATGTTAGGAAGGAACTGCAGATTGCGTGTCTATCACCAGGATGTTACCTGGATTAGTTATTAGGAAAGGTTCAACAAACTTGAATGGCTTTCTCTCGAGCACTGGAGGCTGAGGGGTGAACTTATACAAATATTAAAAATTATGACAGGCATAAATAGCGTAGAGTCAGTCTTTTCCACAAAGTAGAAATGTCAAAGACTAGAGGAAATTGGTTAAGGTGAAAGGAGAGGAGAATTGCAAAGAGTGGTTGGTGCCTTGAATTAAAGAGTGTTTGGTGCCTAGAATTCAGTGCCTGGGGGAGGTGCTGAAAGATATAGTAATATTTAAGAAGTATTTTGGCAAACGTGAACATGCAGGAAATGGGTGGTGGATATGTACCATGTGCAGGCAGAAAGGACTAGTTAAAATATGCATTATTGTCAGCACAGACGTTATGCATCCAAGTGCCTGAAACCGCCCCATTTCATACAGTTTAACAATTAGGGTACCCTGCATTTGTGAGTTGCATTGTAAGAATGCAGGATTTTATTTGGCTCTTTTCTATAGTTGACCCACTAGATCACAAGAAGGACCCAACTATCTCTTTCACTCACTATCCAGTAACTTTTCAATGTCCATTGATGTCAGATTTCCCACTCAAGATCCTATCACAGCGCAACGGCCACTGCCCGTATATTTTCATCCCATTTTAGGATTAAGCCGTTCAGTAAACAAAAAAGCATTCTATACCATAGGGTCTAAAGTACAATATATTAACAATCACACTAGCAGTCCTATTTCATGCAGTGAAATCTCATTGGTTAAAAATAAAAACAAAGTAAAAAACATTAGGAGCAGTGCTTTTAATAAAAATGATATACTAAATCTACAGTATAAAAGTATTTTCTATAATAAATATTAGAAACAGTGTACAAATGTTTATAATTGCATAGTTGGCTATTTAGTTAGAGTTATTTAAAATAATGTACATAAGCTTTTTCATTGTAAACCTATGTTCTATCTTTCAATTAGAAAAAAAACCCTACATTCAAATGTCATGGGCTTCCTTAAACATTTCTAGGCAGGATTTACTTCAAGACAGTTCTCATTCAGATGAAAAGTTCTGGAAAACATCTGCTACCTCGATCCAGTTCCTGAAGCACGCCAAGCCATAAGCTCGTATCTGTTTACGACCTTTATCAGTGATGACATCTCCATTCTGTTTCACAATTACCAACTTTGGTATTGCTGTAATGGTGTATTTCTTCTTCAACTCTCTGATACACAAAGAAAAGTGTTACCAAAGTATTACATCACAAAGCAGACAGTTCACTATCTAATGAAGAGTCTTGGTCTGAATCAAATACACAGGACTAGATGTTAAGAAGTCCCTTGTGCCAGTAGGTGGGGAGCATTTCACGACATTCATTGATTGCTGAGAGTGGTCGACGCTCAACATCAGGGGGGGGGAGGCGGGGGGGGTACGTATACGTATATCTTGGCCTGGGTAACCTTCAGGACAGTTGGGCACAGGACACATCATCAGTAGTGTACCCTTGCATCACTGGGTGTTTCGGCCTTTTAACACTATACACCCTCCACAAGGGCGGCCCGCTGCAGGATGATCAGCCCTCAGCGCGTGTCCCGTGTCAAACTGCCTCAGAAACATTAATTGTTTCTTTCTCCATGGATGTTCTCTGACTTTGAGTAACCTTGGCATTAATTATTTTTATTTTCATTTATTTATTTTTAACTTTGCATTTTCCCCATCTACACTTTGGTGCTATTTCCTGGAAATTCCAAATATTCTAGTCAGTCTTTTTTTTCTAAAATAGGTCCTACAGGTATTGTGACAATTAAGGAAATATAAATGAAATAAAACTGTCATGCGAGCAAGAGATGAACAGGATAGCTTTCAAAGCAAAATCTTGTTAAAATTAGCTTCCACAGCTATACATTTCTCTGTCTCAATTGTTTGGATCAACCAGAGGAGAAATATTTTGGTGTTAAAAATTGAATTATTGAAAATTAGTATTTTCTTGGCAGTAGGGTTTTTTCAAATAATGTTAATTTATATCAAATTTTGTAATTCTCAAACCTTGCATATAACAGGGTCTATCTGCTTCAATAATATCCTTATCTAGTCCAAGAAACACGATTCTACACTAACCAATCTAGTTGATACTTAACAGTTCTTTAAAATGACCTAGTAGGGTACTCAGTTATGTCAAAACATAATCTCTCAAGACGGGTCCTGACCTGAAATGCCTACCATGTTCTCCAACGCCTACGCCTGCCCTGCTGGGTTTCTCCAGCATTTTGTGTCTTTCCATAAATTTAGACTGAGCTCACCAAATTTGGAGTAGGCGAAATCGCTCCCAGCTTGTTGCAACTGAAAAAAAACCTTTCACCAACAAGAGTCAAGAGTGTTTTATTGACATGTGTCCCAGATAGAACAATGACATTCTTACTTGCTGCAGCACAACAGAATATGTAAACAATATGATAAACAAGTAGAAAAAAAAGGTTCAGTGTGTATATATACAAGTGAGGACTATGGCTCCAAATTGGGAGATGAATCCACAAACTAGCCAGGACAATGATACACAGACGAGATGATGTCTGGTTACAATATTACATTTTACTCCACGTTCTCAAGAAATACTGCAGCAAGCAAAGGGCAACAAAGGAGAACCTGAAGGGTTACCTGAAGGGTGGCAGCAATTAAAGAAGATGGTTCACCAAATACTTCTCAAAGATTATTAGAGATGTCCATATCCAAAAAGTAAATTAAAAAAAGTTTGGATCTTTAAAACATAGAATAGTATAACATACCTTCAGCCCACAATACGTCTGCTGAACATGATACCTAGCTGAACTGATCCAACCTCACCTTATAGCTGAAACCCTCTAAACCAGGCAGGATTCTGATAATCCTCCTCTGCACCCCCTCTGAAGATTCTACATCTTTCCTGTAATGGTGCAACCAGAACTGCATGCAATATTCCAAATGAAGCCTAACTAAAGTCCTATAGAGCTGCACCATGCCTTCCTGACTCTTATATTCAATGTGTCTAGTAATGAACCTAAGCATCCCATATGCCTTCTTTACCACCGTATGTATCTACTTATGCTGCCACTTTTAATGTGAACTTGGACTCCAAGATCTCCCTGCACATCAATGCTGTTAATAGTCTTGCTATTAACTATACTCTTCCCTTACATTCAACCTCCCAAAGTGCAACACCTCACATTTGCTTGGGTTAAACTCCTTCTGCTATTTAACTGCCCATTTCTGCAGCTGATATCCTGCTATATGTACTTACAGCTTTCCTCACGGTCTGCAATTCTTCCAATTTTGGTGTCGATAGCAAACTTACTCACCAACACATCTACATTTAGGTAATTTCTATATAATCACAAACAGCAAAAGTCCCAGCACAGATCCGTCCAGCACTCCACTGGACACAGACGTACAGCCAGAATATCTACCTTTCACCATAACCCTCTGTCTTCTATGAATAAGCCAGTTCTGAATCTATGCAACCAAGTCATCGTGAATCCCATACATTTTAATCTTCCGGATCAGCCTACCACGAGGGACCTTATCAAAAGCCTTACTAAAATCCATTTATACAACATCCACTGCCCTACCTGTGGTTTTATAATTTTTTTTTTTTAAATCAAGGAGGTATTGTGATAGCTATGCAAATTAACCGGCCATCATTTGCCCTCTTAGGTAGACATACATGATTCATAGCCATTTTTTTTTACCATAGTAACTGAGTTTTCCCAGTATTTTGGGCCATCTCTCAATCATCTTTGGAACAGATCTAATCGCTTATTACAAGCAAATCAAAGGTTCTAGGAATCTGATAAGTAAACAAGGTCAAGAATCAGGTCAGCCTTTGACTCGTTGCCAACGAGATTTACTCTTGCTATTTTGATCTCTTTGTGTGCTCACTACTGTTTGCGAGTATTGTATACAAATTGACAAATGTTTATTACGTTATAATAGTAACTGCACTTCAAAAGATACTACTCAAACTGCAAAAGTGCTTTGACACATTCTATCATCATGAAAGGGCTTTTAGAAATACAACTGCCTTTCATTTCAGAAAGAACATCAAACCTAGTGCTGAGTTACAAAAGACTAATTTAGTAACTAGAAATCATGAGCATTTTGTATTAAGAAAATTACCTGGAGGGTTGAATTTAGGCTTTTAAATGTTAAAGTGATTTTTCAAAGGATACATGGAAATGAGACAGAAAATTTGAGATTGGCACATCCACAACGACCCAAATGACCATTGTAATTATCTGGGATTTCAAATCAATTGTAACGTTTGCCCATCTAATGTAATGCAGAATGTTACATGTTTGATAGTGAGATCACATTTATATGGAATCATTATAAAAATAATCTTACTCAATAATTGCCCAAAATTATCGCTTAAAATACAAATTACCTCACTAAATCACAGCATAAATGTCAATTGTTATTGTCAGAGAATATTCACCTTGAAGTCTGCTGCGAGCAACAGGGATCAATATTAAGATAAGCCTTCTTACTTTAAATCCACAGCACAGAAAATTAACGGAAAACTGCTGACAAGCCTGGTATAGTAGACGATAACAAATTCCAAGACCGCTTCTCCTGCATTTTATTAAATTTGAAAAGCAGAATTATTCAATAATATTCAAACACCTTTCACACATCAAAACGCTTCAAATACTTTCCTGTTTTGTGACTCATGCAAAACCAACAGATGGGTGCATAAAGCAGAAGAGATAATCTCACAGAACTGTACAGCACTGAAATAGGCCCTTCAGCCCACCACATCTATGCTGACTTTTTACCCATCTATATTAATCACATTTGCTTGCATCAAGTTTGCATCCTATATTTTCCCTATTTACTGTACGTCTAAATGCCTCTTAAACTTAGTGATCCGACTCCTCCATCACATCTTTTGGCTGTGCTTTCCAGATTAAAAAAAAATTTCCGCTCAAATCCCCTTTAAAACCTTCCACTCACTTACTCCTACTATGGGAAGAAGATTATGACTATCTACCCTAGGGCTCTTATATTTTTTATACCTCGAAGTGGTCACCCAGCAACATCTCTTGCTCCAGGGAAAACAAGGCCAACCTATCCAATCTTCCCCTATTACTAAAGTGCTCCACTCCAGGCACATCATGTTAAAACTCCTCTGCACTCTCCCAATGCAACCACATCCTTTCTATAATAGTGACCAGAATTACACACAACACTCCAAATGCAGTCCAACCACTGGCTTGTATAGCTACAACAAAACGTTCCAACTTCTATATTGTATAACCATATAACAATTACAGCACGGAAACAGGCCCTCTCGGCCCTTCCAGTCCGTGCCGACCATTTGTTTTCCCCTAGTCCCATCTACCTGCACTCAGACCATACCCCTCCATTCCCATCCCGTCCATATACCTATCCACTTTACTTTTAAATGTTAAAATCGATCCTGCCTCCACCACTTCCGCTGGAAGCTCATTCCACACAGCTACCACCCTCTGAGTAAAGAAGTTCCCCCTCACGTTACCCCTAAACTTCTGTCCCTTAATTCGCATGTCATGCCCTCTTGTTTGAATCTTACCTACCCTTAATGGGAAAAGCTTATCCACGTCAACTCTGTCTATCCCTTTCATCATTTTAAAGACCTCAATCAAGTCCCCCCTTAACCTTCTGCACTCCAAAGAATAAAGACCTAACTTGTTCAACCTTTCTCTGTAACATAGTTGCTGGATCCCAGGCAACATTCTAGTAAATCTCCTCTGTACTTTCTCTATTTTGTTGACATCCTTCCTATAATTAGGCGATCAAAATTGTACACCATACTACAGAATTGGTCTCACCAATGCCTTGTACAATTTTAACATTACTTCCCTGCTCCTATATTCAATGCTCTGATTTATAAAGGCCAGCACACCAAAGGCTTTCTTTACAACCCCATCTCCATGCAATTCCACCTTCAGGGAACTATGCACAGTTATTCCTAGATCTCTCTGTTCCACAACTTCCTCAATTCCCTACCATTTACCATGTACGTCCTATTTTGATTTGTCCTGCCAAGATGTAGCACTTCACACTTATCAGCATTAAACTCCATCTGCCATCTTTCAGCCCACTTTTCCATATGGCCCAAATCTCTCTGTAGACTTTGAAAATCTACTTCATTATCCACAACACCACCTATCTTAGTATCATCTGCATACTTACTTATCCAATTTTCCACCCCATCATCCAGATCATTGATGTACATGACAAACAACAGTGGACCCAACACAGATCCCTGAGGCACCCCACTGGTCACCGGCTTCCAACCTGACAAACAGCCATCCACCATTACTCTCTGACATCTCCCACTCAGCCACTGTTGAATCCATCTTGCTACTCCGCCATTAACACCCAAAGATTGAACCTTCTTAACCAACCTTCCATGTGGAATCTTGTCAAAGGCCTTACTGAAATCCATATAGACAACATCCACTGCTTTACCCTCATCAATTTCCCTAGTAACCGCTTCAAAAAATTCAAGAAGGTTTGTCAAACATGACCTTCCAGGCACAAATCCATGTTGGCTGTTCCTGATCAGACCCTGTTTATCCAGATGCTTATATATATTATCTCTGATGTATGCCCTGACCAATGGAGTCAGGCATGCTATATAGCTTCTTCACCACCACATACCCCACTGTACATATCCTACCCCTTTTTGGCTTTCCAAAGTGCATCACTCCACATTTGTCAGAATTAAATTCCATTCGCAAATAATTGACTAGCAGTGACTAGTGGGATGTTGCAAGGCTCAGTGCTGGGACCCGTTATTTACAATATATATTAATGATTTAGACAGGAATTAAATGTAATATCTCCAAGTTTGCGGATGACACAAAGCTGGATGGCAGTGTGAGCTGCGAGGAGGATGATATGAGGCTACAGGGTGACTTGGATAGCTTGGGTGAGTGGGCAGATGCAGTATAATGTGGATAAATGTGAAGGTATCCACTTTGGTGGCAAGCGCAAGAGGGCAATTATCTGAATGGTGTCAGATTAGGAAAACAGGAGGGGCAATGAGACCTAGGTGTCCCTGTACTGTCCTTTCAGTCACTGAAAGTAAACAAGTAGGTACAGCAGGCCGTGAAGAAAGCAAATGGCATGTTGGCCTTCATAGCGAGAGGATTTGAGTAAAGGAGCAGGGAGGCCCTACTGCAGTTGCACAGGGCCCTGGTGAGACCGCAGCTGGAGTATTGTGTGCAATTTTGGTCTCCTAATTTGAGGAAGAACATTCTTGCTATTGAGGGAGTGCAGCATAGGTTCACCAGGTTAATTCCCGGGATGGTGGGCCTGATATATGATGAAAGAATGGATTGACTGGGCTTATATTCACTGGAATTTTGAGGGATGAGAGGGGATCTTATGGAAACATGTAAAATTCTTAAGGGATTGGACAAGCTAGATGCAGAAAAAAAATTCCCAAGGTTGGGGGAGTCCAGAACCAGGGGTCAGTTTAAAAATAAGGGGGAGACCATTTAGGACTGAGATGAGGAATTTTTTTTTCACCCAGAGAGTTGTGAATCTGGAATTCTCTGCCACAGAAGGCAGTGGAGCCCAATTCACTGGATGTATTTAAGAGAGAGTTTGATATAGTTCTTAGGGTGGGCTAACGGAATTAAGGGCTCGAAGGGCCGAATGGCCTACTCCTGCACATACTTTCTATGTTTCTAATTCACCCAATTTTTGATCTATATCCTAATGTAGCCTAGGCCTTGCTGTTCACAACAGCGCCAACTTTTGTGTCCTCTACAAACTAGCTAATTATAAATTCTAGGTTCACATCCTAGTTGTTAATGTATCACAGACATGAATGGTCCCAATACTAATCCTTACAGCACAAAACTGGTTATTGATTTTTAATCAAAAAGGCACCTTTCCATCACTGTCTGGCTCCTTTCTCCAAGCCAATTTTGAATCCAATTTACCAGCTCATCTTGGGTTCCAAGTGCCTTAGCTATCTGGATGAATGTACCTTGTTGAATGCTTTACTAAAGTCAACATATATTGTCTCTACCACCCTGTCTTAATCTTAGTTACCGCCTCAAAACCCCAAGTAAAATTAGTGAGGCAGGATTTCTCCTGGTGATCATCCCTGATCATCTCTTGCTTTTCCAATTGTACATAAATCCAATTCTTTTGAATTTTCTCCAATAATTTTGTCACATTCTCAAGGCTCACAGTATAAAGTAAAGTATAAAGTATCCTTTATTATCATTCAAACGTGTTAGTTTGAATGAAATTACATATGTTGTAGTCATGACAGAATAAAATAACAAAACACACAATGAACACAGTTTAACATCCACTACAGTGAGTCTAAGAGGCACCTCCTCACTGTGATGGAAGGCAAAAGTCTTAAAGTCCTTGTCTCTTCCTTCCTTGTTCTCCCTCTGCGTTGAGGCGATCCAGGCTTTCGATGTTGGGCCCCCTGCCGGATGATGGCAAGTCCACCGGCCGAATCTGAGCACCGCGAACGGGCCGGTTCAAACTCCGCGGCCCAGGGCGGACAAAGCTGTCACCCTCCAGTCCAGCAGACAAAGCTGTTGTTGCGGGAGCTCCGGAGAATCGGTCACCAACCTGGGACCTGCGAGTTCCCGATGTTGTCGTCCACTGGGCCTGCGGCCGAAGCCTCCGAGGCTCCGATATCGGGCCGCTGCGCCATCACAGCCCCGAAGTCGGCCAGCTTTGCGATGGTGAGTCCGGGCTCTGCCTCCGGAGCCTCGAGGTCAGTCCCAGTTGGAGGCTGCCAGCTCCACGATTTGGCCTCAGCGCAGACGGAGACACGACAAAGAAAATGTCGCATCCCCCCGAAGGAAGAGACTAAAACAAGTTTCCTCCGCCCCCCAGCACAAACACAACTAAAAATAAACTAAAACATACGTCCAACAAGACAAAAGAAAACAAAAAACATAACGTGTAATTCTCCAACTCGTGCTTGCTGTCCATCTTAAAGGAATAACATTAGCGATTCTCCAGTCTTCTGGCAACTCATCTGTGGCTAACCAAGATACAAAAATATCTTATCAAGTCCCCAGCTATCTACTTTCTTGCTTCCAATAGCTACCTCTGATAGATTTCATCAGGTCCTGTAGATTTATTGAACCACTTCTATGCATTTCATCAAATCCAACACATCTCCCTTAATACAGTCCCTTACCAGATTTTATCCATGTACCCTTTTCTGATATCACTATTTTCCATGGTGTTTCATTGGTGAATACAAATTAGAATTGTGCATTTAGGTCCTCATCTACATTGCTTGACTAGACACATAGATTAACCTGTTATTCCCAAGAGGACCACACTTTCCCTCTTGTCCTAATGTACTTAATGTCTTGGGATTCTCATTAATCTTAGAAACGTAGAAAATAGGTGCAGGAGGAGGCCATTCGGCCCTTCGAGCCAGCACCGCCATTCATTGTGATCATGGCTGATGGTCCGCTATCAATAACCCGTGCCTGCCTTCTCCCCATATCCTGTGACTCCACTAGCCCAGAGAGCTCTATTCAACTCCCTCTTAAATCCATCCAGTGATTTGGCCTCCACTGCCCTCTGCGGCAGGGAATTCCATAAATTCACATTACTTACTTGGCAAAAACATTTCATGATCCGTTGCCACACTAATTTAGTTCTTAAATACTCTCCTACACACTATATTCCTCCCAAGACTCCCTCTGTTCCAGTTGCCTATACCTGCCATACATCTCCCCTTTTTTTCTTAACCAAATCTTAAATATCCTTTCATACAAGGTTTACTAACCTCACCTTTCATTTTTTTAGACTCAAGATGGCGCCTGCCTGCGGCGACTTTTGTGGAGCTCCGGAACATAAAAGGCTCAACTACAACTTCCAACAACTTACCTGGATCAGGAAAAGGGCAGAAAACTGCCGTTTCGGACAAGCTGCTTGAGCACCTCAACACTCTCGCAATTTCGCGATCTCCCGCAGCTGCGGGAGCCCCGGACTTTAAATTTTCCCATGCTCGCTGGAAATCACCCGACCCGACTGAGGAACCCAGGTACTGTACCTCGGAACCCCGGGATGACCTCCAGAGCCAACGGGCTGGATGTCCCAGGAACAATGAAGCTGGAGCTGCAGACTTTGAAAGAGCTGGAGCTGCCGTCTGTGAAGGAATCCCCATCCGCAGAAACCGCAGGTACAGTAAACTCAGTACCTGGAAACAAAGGGGAAGCTTCCATTGTGTCCGGAAACGGGCCAGGTCAGACTGCAGCGCAGGGGACTTCGACCCCCTCTCCCTACTATCCTACTGGCCAATGTACAGTCCCTTGAAAATAAAGTGGAGGACATAAGGGCAAGACTGCTTTATCAAAGGGAGCTGAGGGAATGCACTGTGTTCTGTTTCAGAGCAATGGCTCACCCCCAGCTCCCCAGACTCAGCGGTCCAGCCTGAAGGGTTCTCCATCCACCGTATGGACTGTATACTGGCATCTGGGAAAGAGAGAGGGGGCGTCTACCTCATGGTCAACTCTGCGTGGTGCTCAGACGTGGCAGTCCTATCCAACTGCTCTCCGCACCTGGAACATCTGGCGGTGAAGTGCCGTCCCTTCTACCTTCAGAGGGAATTCACCATCATCCTGACCGCGGTCTACATCCCACCCCAGGCAGACGTGCGTCTGGCACTGGAGGAGCTGCACGCTGTGGTCAACAAACATCAGACATCTTACCCCGAGGCGTTTACCACCATTGCTGGGGAATTGAATAAGGCAAACCTGAAGAAAGTAGTCCACAACTTCCACCAACATGTCTCCTGCTGCACCAGAGGACCAAACACCCTCGACCGCTGCTACACCACCATCAAGAATGCCTAGCATTCTATCCCTCGCCCTCACTTCGGTAAATCCGACCATACCGCGGTGCTGCTTCTTCCTGCCTACAGGCGACAATTAAAGAGCGCACCCCCAGAGGTGAGGACAGTACAGAGCTGCTCGGGCGGGGGTGGGGGGGAGGGCACAGAGGAACAACTTCAGGACTGTTTGGAGTCTGTCGACTGGACAATGTTCAAGGACTCGGCAATGGACTTGAACGAATACGCCAGAGTCGTTACAGACTTTGTTAAGAAATGTGTGGAGGACTGCATCCCCACAAAAACCTTCCGAGTGTTTCCCAATCAGAAACCTTGGATGAACTTTGAGATCCACACTCTTCTGAAGACCAGACACTGGGCATTCATGTCTGATGATACAGTGGTCTACAAGAAGTCCAGACACAACCTGGGTAAGGCCATCAAAAAGGCCAAAAGGGAGTTCTGCTCCAAGCTGGAGGATGAGACAGATGCTCGGCAGCTGTGGCAGGCCCCGAATGCAATCACCTCCTACAAGGCAAAATCAGGAGGCAGCTCGAATGTCGGCGAGACAACACCCTGATGAGCTCACTGCGTCTTACGCACGCTTTGATAGGGAGAATACCGATGTGCCTTCCCGAGCCCCCATTCGCTGGGATGGTATTTCAGTCTCAGTCACAGAGACACAACTCAGGAAATCCTTCAGAGGGGTGAACCTCGAAAAGCGCCTGGACCTGATGGTATACCTGGTCGTGTTCTAAAATCCTGTGTGGACCAACTGGCTGGAGTTTTTATGGACATTTTCAACCTCTCACTTCTGAGGTCTGAGGTTCCCACCTGCTTCAAAAGGGCATCAATTATACCATTGTCCAAGAAGAGCAAGGTGACGTGCCTCAATGACTATCAACCTGTGGCACTAACGCCTGTGGTGATGAAGTGCGTTGAGAGGTTGATCATGGCGCAAATCAACTCCTACCTCGACAAAAACCTGGACCCACTGCAGTTTGCTTACTGCCACAACAGATCAACAGTGGATGCAATCTCGCTGACTCTCCACTTTGCTCTGGACCACTTGGACAACAAAAACTCATGTCAGGCTGTTATTCATTGATAACAGCTCGGCATTTAATACTATCATCCCCTCCAAGCTGGTTACCAAACTCGCAGAACTGGGTCTCTGCGCATCCCTCTGCGATTGGATCCTCGACTTCCTCATTCACAGACCACAGTTTGTTCGTATTGGTGGAAATGTGTCAGACTCGATAACAATCAGCACGGGAGCACCTCAAGGCTGCGTGCTCAGCCCCCTGCTGTACTCACTCTATACTCATGACTGCGTAGCCGGTCATAGTGCGAACTCCATCATCAAGTTCGCTGACGACACCACTGTTATGTGGCATATCACTGATGGGGATTTTCAGAGCACAGAAGAGAGATCGAGCAACTGTCCATATGGTGCCAGCACAATAACCTGGCCCTCAACACCAGCAAAACCAAGGAACTTATTGTGGACTTTGGAAGGAGTAGGATGGGGACCCACAGTCCCGTTTATATCAACGGGTCGATGGTTGAAAGGGTCAAGAGCTTCAAATACCTGGGCGTGCACATCTCTGAAGATCTTTCCTGGTTCGAGAACACTGATGCAATTATCAAGAAAGCACATCAGCGCCTCTACTTCCTGAGAAGATTACGGAGAGTCGGTTTGTCAAGGAGGACTCTCCCTAACTTCTACAGGTGCACAGTAGAGAGCTTGCTGACCGGTTGCATTGTGGCTATGTTCGGCAACTTGAGCGCCCTGGAGAGGATAAGGCTTCAAAAAGTAGTAAACACTGCCCAGTCCATCATCGGCTCTGACCTTCCTTCCATCAAGGGGATTTATCGCAGTCACTGCCTCAAAAAGGCTGGCAGCATCATCAAGGACCCACACCATCCTGGCCACACACTCATCTCCCTGCTGCCTTCAGGTAGAAGGTACAAGAGCCTGAAGACTGCAACGACCAGGCTCAGGAATAGCTACTTCCCCACAGCCATCAGGTTATTAAACCGGGCTCGGACAAAACTCTGAACATTAATAATCCATTGTCTGTTATTTGCACTTTATCAGTTTATTTATTCATGTGTGTATTTACGTATATAATGGTATATGGACACACTGATCTGTTTTGTAGTCAATGCCTACTATGTTCTGTTGTGCTGAAGCAAAGCAAGAATTTCATTGTCCCATCATGACAAAAAACTGACTTGAACTTGAACTGGAACATGCTGGTCCTGCGCTGGATCTTTTTTCTGTAAATTACCACTTTTCAGCTGTTGTTTTGGTCCCAAACTACCTGCACAAGATCTCCTCTTACACTATTGATATCAGCTTTCCCCAATTCAAGAACTTAATTTGAGGACAAATCTAATCCCTTTCCATAACTATCATGAAGCTTGCAAAATTATGGTCACTGTTCCCAAATCGGTCTGCCACTGACACTTCCACCACTTTCCCAGTTATCTTTCCCAAGGACAAGTTTGAGTAGAACTATGGACATTGTTTCAAAAACAACTTTCTTGGATGCACTTAATAAATTCATAAATTATAGGAGCAAGTCTACTCTGCTATTCAATCATGGGCGATCTATCGTTCCGTCTCAACTCCATTCTCCTACCTACACCCATAACCCCTGACACCTTCACCTATCAAGAATATATCAATCTCTGCCGTAAAAATATCCATTGACAGCCTCCATAGCCTTCTGTGGCAACAAATTCCACAGATTCACCACCCTCTTACTAAAGAAATTCCAGCTCATCTAAGCCCCTTGCATAAGGCGATAACTGTAAATTAAAGTTGGCTGACAAAATGTTACCTATCATAACACTATTTTGGTAAATCTGAATCAAAAAAGTAGGTACTCTGAAATTGAGTGCCTGTTTTCCAGTGCATCAACTCCTGTTGTACAATTTACTGGTTCTAAATCTGATAGTTCCTTGGACGCATATAAACCGAACAAGTAACTGATTCATGAGCACAACTGCAGTAAATATAATCCTTCATATTTGCAGAAGATGGGGAAATTGTTCAATTGACAGAATAGTTATTCTGCCAATCTACTAAAAAATAAACCTGTTTATCTATCTTTCCCTGTTCTGACAAAAGGTCCCCAAACAAGATTTGAATTTGGGTTGAGGATCTTTTGGAAAGATAAATGACAGAAACAAGAAATGGGTGGCATAGAAATTATTTGCAAGAGACTACCTTTGTTGAATGAAATCTGTGTTACGATAAAACTCAGGATGAACCGTCTTGATTTCTTTCCCCATATCAATGTCCTGTATTTACCTTAATGTGTATGACCATTCAATGCGAATGCATGGCAACAACATAGAAATAACGACAATTGGCGCAGTCCATTGTGAATCCTTTCTCCTTCCATATGAACTTGCATTGAATGATCGGACAAAAATTAATGCATTTACTCCAAGGTGTGTCAATACCGATAGCCCCAACACTCTTGCAGTTCACAGCGTGGGAATATGAGACCGCAGCTAAAAGTTTCTTGTCCCAGACACTCCTTTATGTTAAAAAAAAAGCATTTCATTGATATAGTCATTACAATCTTAAACATGAGCTGAATTATTCCCACATATCCATGATCTGCTGATCATATAAAATAATGAAAACAACCAAATGCAGGAAACATTCAGGCAGCTTGTGTGATAAAGTTTTATATCCGAGACCTTTCCTCTCCAGAGGAAGGAAATTGAATCTCAGATGTAAAATCGGTTCCCCTCTTCACACCTGCTATCCGAGCTGCCGAGTGTTTGCAGAATTTGCTTTTTTTTTATTTCAGCTTTCCAGTATCTGCAGTGCCCGCCATTCCCCGATTTTTTCAGCACATATGGTAATATCTCGGACATCAGGAGCAAAGATACTTATATGATCTTCGCTTAGGAGGCTGCCACACTCACGTTTTGTACTGATCCTTCCAGGGCAATGCCAGCCAGTCTCCGTGCATCGCTGCGATGTAGCTCAGCATGTCGGCCTGGCTCTTATCCGAGGATACGAAGACGATCTCGAACTGCGCCGCCGGCGTCTCCAACATCAGCTCGGTGTAGAACTCGCACAAACGCGGCGTGAAGTCGCGGCAAGGAGTGCACCAGCCCCCCGAGAAATAGATGCCCACAACTTTGTTCTTCAGCGCCTCCTCCGGGTCCACCGCCTCGCCGTCCTTGTTGACCAGCATGTGCCCTGCGAACACGTCCACCATCTCCCCGCGCCGGTCCCGTGGCCGCGTTAACAGCCGAGCGCGAGCGCGAGCTCCGCTCCCGCTGCCACGCGCCCAGCGCTCGCGCCGCACGTGCCGCCAGTTTCAAAGCGGCTCCTCCCCGCCCGGCACACGTCACTCACTGCACGGCGTCGCGCGCGCGCGCGCCCCATTCAAAACACCTGTCCCGGCGCCGGGCTCGCGCGGTCTGTTGTGGAAGCGTCGTCGCCGCTTGGATCAGAGATACAGCAGGGAGACAGGCCCTTCGGCCCACCAAGAGGTGGTGGGATAGAGACAGGCCCTTCCCCCACCAAGAGGTGGTGGGATAGAGACAGGCCCTTCCGCCCACCAAGAGGTGGTGGCGGGCGCGGGGGGGGGGGAAACAGGCCCTTCCGCCCACGAAGATGGGGGTAAAAAACAGGCCCTCTTGTACACCACAACCAAAACTCACCCGTGTACTATAGTTCTACGTAATTCACACTTTCGCAACCACTCCCCAATTAACCTGCATGTCTTTGGGATGTAGGCGGATACTGGAGCACCCAGATGAAACCCAAACGGTCACAGAGAGAACGTGCAAACTCCACACAGACAGCAGCCGAGGTCAGGATCGAACCTGGGTCTCTGGTTCTGTAAGGCAGCAAGCCCACCGCTGCGCCCGATAACATAATAATAATAATAATAATAACTTTATTACGTACTCAAGGTTCAGACAAGGGGCAACATTACATTAAAAATGCATTGCATATCAAATATAAAAAAAGAGTAAAAAATGATCAATGTCGTACAACGCGACAACGATACCAGTGTCTCCACAACTGGGATTAGTAGCGTGTAGTGCTAACACTTATGTTTGTCAAGGCCACAATAAGCACATTTTTAGAGTCATTT
The DNA here is from genome assembly GCA_035221665.1 of Okamejei kenojei. Classification (NCBI taxonomy): domain Eukaryota; kingdom Metazoa; phylum Chordata; class Chondrichthyes; order Rajiformes; family Rajidae; genus Okamejei; species Okamejei kenojei. Next base: position 107,795,469 of record CM069133.1, on the reverse strand, counting down.
ATCCTGCAAATGGATTTATACATGTGGTGTCTTAGGATAGCTTCTAAAGTACTGGCTCCTGCAGCCACAAACATATTAGAAACATAGAAACATAGAAATTAGGTGCAGGAGTAGGCCATTCAGCCCTTCGAGCCTGCACCGCCATTCAATATGATCATGGCTGATCATCCAACTCAGTATCCCGTACCTGCCTTCTCTCCATACCCTCTGATCCCCTTAGCCACAAGGGCCACATCCACCTCACTCTTAAATATAGCCAATGAACTGGCCTCTACTACCCTCTGTGGCAGAGAGTTCCAGAGACTCACCACTCTCTGTGTGAAAAAAGTCTTTCTCATCTCGGTCTTAAAGGATTTCCCCCTTATCCTTAAGCTGTGACCCCTTGTCCTGGACTTCCCCAACATCGGGAACAATCTTCCTGCATCTAGCCTGTCCAACCCCTTAAGAATTTTGTAAGTTTCTATAAGATCCCCTCTCAATCTCCTAAATTCCAGAGAGTATAAACCGAGTCTATCCAGTCTTTCTTCATAAGACAGTCCTGACATCCCAGGAATCAGTCTGGTGAACCTTCTCTGCACTCCCTCTATGGCAATAATGTCCTTCCTGACTGGCACTACACCATCTTGGTTGCCTTAGCAGTGTTCTCATGGCATCGTTATATGCCACCTTTAGTCTCTGCATACTTGTCTTTAAATAGTTCGACCACAGGTGCGCAGTGTAGAGGGGTGTGCAATATGCTCTAAATAGCGACATCTTCACCACATCTGCACACGCACCAAATTTACGCAAGAGGATATTCGCCTGTATATACAGCATGCGTCATTGCCTATAAATATCCTCATCATCTGTCATTTGTTCTGTAATAATATGCCCTAGATATTTTATCTTATTACAGACACTAAGATTGTGCTGTCAGACAATTTAAAATCAGGATATTTTAGGCTTTTATCCTCTTTGGTTCTACAGACCATAACAACACTCTTACTAGCATTATATTTAATGTCATGTTCCAAACCATACACGGAACATGCAGTAAGGAGCTGCTGGAGACCAGCGCTAAATGGACTAAAGACCACAAGATCATCTGCATACATAATATGGTTCACTAAAATATTACCAATCACGCACCCAGTGTTACAGGCTTTCAATTGTTTAGACAGATCATCAATATATAGATTAAAAAGGACTGGGGACAAAATTCCCCCTTGTCTAACACCATTGCTAACTCCAAATGGGGCTGAGACCCTATTGCCCCATTTTATTTGTATAGTCTGGTGGGCATACCAGTAGGCCAGTATTCTCACAATGTATTTAGGCACCCCTCTTTGACACATTTTACCAAACAGCTTTCTGTGATTAACACGGTCAAAGGCTTTGGAAGCATCAATAAACTATAGGCCTCTGAGTATAATATCAGTGGTAAGGAAATTATGAGAATTTCATGGGAATAGCTTTATCCACATAGGAAAGGTAGTGGTTGATTAGGGATGGGCAACATGACTGATAAATCCGGCCAGTACATTGTTTACATTTTGTAAAGAAACAACTGTAGAAATAGAGAAGAGGGTTGGCTAAAGGGGCTGTCCCACTGCGGAGACCTAATCCGCGAGTTAAGAGTGTCTTCGACCTTCAAGCTCGAGGGCACTTGCTTGGAAAACCTTGAGTTGGATCGACCGCCAGCATTGAAACCGTGAGCTGGATCAACCGACCGCACACACGCACACAAACACATCGAAAAGGCGGGAGCCAAGGAAAGCAGGGGAGCGCTGGCTGAAATTCTCACTCGCGATGAAGAAGAAGGTAAATGGCTGCCTCGGTGTAAGGTAAGTCCTTTAGAGGGAGGGGGGGAGAAAGGGAGAGAAGGGAAAGAGGGGAAAGAGAGAGAAGGGGGGGGAGACCATTTTAAGAAGTATAATAGAGTTTAGCGGGCATTTAACCTACCGATCGGTTTTCCTTGGTCCTGAAAACTCCAATGAGCCAATTAAAATGCCCGGTCAGCGAAGGAAATTGCCTACGGCTGCCCTAGACTGCCTGTAACTATATAGCGACCCCACTCCACTGCACTACGAGTTCAAAAGGACCATGCCGACCACATTTTACTTGCGGAAAATGTTTCAACATGCTGAAAAATTTTCCGCGACCTAGCTGAGGCCACAAGTATTCTGGAACTTCCCTCGAGCATGAAGGAGAGTTCCAGCGACCTCATAGGACCACGTGTTGACCATGCTACGTGGTCCTATGACCTCCTAGGACCATGTGTCGACGATGCTGCGAGTTTGAAGGTCGAAGACACTTCTAAACTCACAGATTAGGTCGCCCAAGTGGGACAGCCCCTTAACACTATAGCATAATTTACATCAGCAGTAAGTTTGAACGGAATAATGGCAGATAGAATTTAATTCTGCTAAATGCAAGGTGCAGTAGTTTGGGAAGGTAAGCAAACCCAAGGCATAAATGATAAATGATAGGGCCCTAAGAATAATCATGAACAAAGAAATATTGGGTTACGTCCATAAATCTTTGCAAGTGGCTGTAATGATGGAGAGGGTGGTGAAGGCTTTACATGAGATGCTAACCTTCCATGGGGCAAATAACATAAGAGCTGGGATGTCATGTTACAACGTTATGAAACACTGGTCAAGTCCAACTTGGACTATTGTGCACAGTTTTGGTTGCCACAATATAGGAGGGATAATATGCAGGAAACATTGTAGAAGACATTCACCAGGAAGTTGTCTGGAAGAAAGCATTTCAGTCATAAGGGGAATGCAGGATAGGTTTATTTTACCTATAGTAGAGGAGGCTGAGGGCGACTTAATAGAGGTATACAATATTGTAAGCCATAGAAACAAGGAACTAAAGATGCCGATTTGCATTAAAAAAAGACACAATGTGCTGGAATAACAGGTCGGGCAGCATATCTGGCGAACATGCATAGGTGATTTTTTTTGCGTTGGAACCCTTCTTCAGTCAGAAGGAGGTCTTGACCTGAAATGTCACCTATTCATGTTCTCTAGACGCTGCCTGATCCACTGCGTTACTGAGCATTATCTGTCTAATATAATGTGGGTTTGATTTATTATTATTGTCGCGTGTTCTGAGGTACAGTGAATAGCTTTGCATGTTATCCAATCAGATCAGATGTACCATACAATCAGTTTGAACACAAGTACAATACATAAGAGCAAAGGGGAAGATACAGAGTGCATAATATATTTGTCAGCATCGTATTGTGCACAGTTCCCTAGACAAAGTCCAATGTCCTCAATAAGGTAGAATTAAATTGAACATCTTATGAAAGGACCGTTCAGTAGCCTGATGTGGAAGGGAAGACACTGCTTACCTTCTGCCAGACAGGAGCAGGAAGAAGAAATGACCGGGTCTTTGATTCTGTTAGCTGCTTTTCTAAGGCTGGATGAAGTGTAGATAGAGCTGATAGTCAGATTTTTTTCCCCATTCTGTGGATGTTTAAAACAAGAGTGCACAGGTTTAAAGTGAGTGACAGGAATTTGGGTGGGATAGAGGAAAAATGTTTTCACCATAATGATTGGAATATGCCCAAGGAATTATTGATAACAGATAACCTCATAACTTTTAAGATGCATCCAAATGAGCACTAGAATTGCCAAGACATAGAGGATAAGGTCCTAATGTGGGTAAATAGGATTAATATAAATGGATGCTACCGTCAGTGGTGATGTGATGAGTCAAAGAGTCTGTTGTGATTCTGTGACACATATTTTTCCAATTTTCCAATTTGCTTTTTACATGCTGCATTCTAGAAATAGGTACCTGCCAATTAGTTGTGGTTCTCTTAATTACCTAGGTTTCCTGATTACCATCCTCTCTGGAATTCTTTCTCCCCAGTCAGTATTTTTGTGTAATGCTCTGCTGTGATTACTTTAGTCAAAAATAACACAAACAAAGGTTGAAAATCCTGTAAATCAGTCAACCTAATATTAACTTTGTTTCTCTCTCCATAGATGACCCATAGGGTAATTCCAACATTTTCTGTTTCAAACATCTTGTTGTATATTTGGCTAATCACATAGCATTGCAGAAAATCAGTAAGCTCATGTCATAATATAGGTTTCATGAAAGTTCATTCAAATGGTCCAATTCTATATCACATAAATCACCCATCTAACCTCTGATTTATTTGTCAAGAAACATTTGTGAATGTCACAAATATTCAAAAACTACTAATTATATATATATATATATATTTTTTATTTTTTTATTTTTATTTTTTTTAAATATTTTTATTTTATAGAGGTAAATACATCAGTGTACATCACATATATATTGTTACAATCGTCGTACCCCATAATTTTATGGCTTTTAAAGAAAAAGAATAGAAACAAAGAGAGTGAACTAGGTGAAAAGAGTTGTGAAAGTGAAAGAGCGTGCCAAAGGGGAGAAAAAAAAAACCCTTGGTCAAAGAGTTAGAGAAAGGGGATTAAGAGATAGACCCTCGAAAAGAAAAAGAAAAAAGAGAGAGAGAAAATTAAAAAAAGGCAGTTACTATATTATATATATCACGCAAAAGGAATTTACCAACTCGATAGTTTTTCATCCCCCTTTACTAAGGCCCGAGGTACTCTTGCACCCTATCTTTGTAGCAATTCTATAAATGCAGACCATGTCTGATAGAAACGATCTGATTTTCCTGCCAGGCGAAGTCTCATATCTCCCAGATGTAGTGTTTCAAACATAGTTGAAATCCACATATTTAATGTTGGTATAGGGGCATTTTTCCAGAATTTTAGATTAGCTTTTTTTCTATTATTAAGCCGTAATCAAATAGATTCTTTTGATACACATTTAATTCCGAACTACCTTCTGTCATTCCGAAAATAATCCATTCTGGCTTTGGTGTCATTTTTATTTTGATATTGATATATATATATCATGCTTAACGATTTTATATATCTATCTATATATTACTAAATCTCTCTGTTTGTAAGCGTGATATCCCAAATCCCCGCCGAAACGGTACACGATAGCACTTCAATATTTGGCCCACCTTACTCACCCATGTCCTGGGATGTAAATAAGTTTTGTTCGGATTAATGTTATATTTTAGTTATTGACATTTTAAACTTTGTGAAAAGCACCTTTCAAACCACTTTTCCACTTGCCCTGGCCGTCAGACGTTCGACATCACGATGACGTCACAATGGGATCCCAAATCCCATTTACATTAAAAAATCACGATTTAAAAAAAACCCTCAGTTTTAATCAAATTCTTCCATTTTCATTAACAGCTAACATTGTGTTTAGGTTTTTTTAAAAGAAAAAACGCGATTTCCTTGAGAATTTCTTTTGTTTTAAATCGTGATTTTCATTGTGGGGTGTGGGATAGGGGGGGAGGTGAGGAGTGGAGGAGCAGGGGGATAGAGGGAGAGGAGGGGGGTGGGGAGAGGGAGGGGAAAGTGGGGGAGGTGGGGAGGGGGAGGAGGGATACAGGAAGAGGGGGGAGTGGGGGATAGAGGGAGAGGAGGGCAGTGGGGGTTGGTGAGGAGGGAGAGTGGGGTATGGGATGGTGGGGGCAAGGAGTGGGGGTGCAGGGAGAGGAAGGGGTAGGGAGGGGAGAAGGGTTATGGAGGGAGGGAGGGAGTGACTGAGGGTAGGGGAAAGAAGAGGTGAGGGCTGAAGTGGGGGAGGGAAGGAGGAGAGGGGAAAGATGATGGAGGGTGAAGAGGAGGGGGAAGGATGCTGGGAAATGGAGGAGGATAGGGGTAGGAAGAGGGATGGCAGGGCGCAGGTGATGGATGGTTGCTGTGAATCGCGCCACAATGGGGATCTCTGGAGTCACAATGGGAACCCCTCAGCCGTGCCTGCGCAGTTGGGGGCTATGGGTCAGTGGCGGAATATTGCCTTGGAGGACGGGCCCAATGGGTCTGCACCTGACCTAGTATATATAAATAAAATTGGGGGGGTATGGGTTTTGGGTTTATATATATACTAGACCAACTGGAACCCATTGTGTCCCTGTCACACGGGAGCCCTGGTCCCCCAACGCAACCCGTTCCCCAACGCAATATTGCACCACTAACCCATGGCCCCCAAGGGAGGCGTGGACCCCCAACTCAACCCGTTGCCGAACATAAGATTCCAGCACTCTACTGCCTCCCCCAGCACTGGCCCTTAAAAATAAATTACAATTGCACTTATCTAATTTCAATACTAATAGACCTGCCCCCTCCTGTCGTGCCAGGAGTTATGATGGCAACATTGTTGGAAATGTAGGGTGGAGGGCTTTGGTATTGCATTCAGGTGAAAAGTTGGTGGAATCACAAAGTGTTCGTGTTTTGCTACTTTGAATCGAAGTTTGTTGGACGCTGGCAGGAATGATTTTAACAGTAAAAACCTTGTTAAAGTTGGCTTTTTTAAACGTTGAAATGTCAATAAAGTGAAATATAGCATCAAGTCTTAAGTGAACCTGATTACGGCATGGGGGAGAAATATGTCAGAATATGTAACAAATTAAGCGCTAGCCCATAGCATTTTGAGGAAGATGCAAAACATAAATACAACACAAATACATACAAGATGAAAGATAGACAGATAGACAGAGTACCTTGTACTTACCCTTCTGCTTCTTCTCTGCATTTAATAAACAGGCAGACAGATAGACTAACTATTCCTGCACAGGAGCAGAATCCACAGCATAAGTGTAGAGAAATGCATGGAAATGTTTATTTCATGAAGAATCCAATGACAGAACACAAGCATGATCTTCCAACTACCTCAAAAACTGATGCATTCAGATTTCAAATCGAATTAATGTATTTTCATTGCTACTCATCCCACTGCAATTTGTGACAGAAATGGTTAAATGTTGGAATTCAAGACATTTGTACATTTTCCTTTATCTGATTGAGATGTATGCACTCAATCAGATAAAGTGCATTTGATTTGATGTATGGTCAAATATCCAGCAGGCAGTGCTCCTGATTAATCAAATCTATGCCATTTAAATTATAACAGAGCTTCCGTGGATTTTGAAGAAACAACGGCAAAGAGAAGCAGGTAAAAGCACTGATTGGTTCCAGTCCGCGTGGGAGGAGAGTTAGAAGTGAGTCAGAGGGGAAAAACAGTTTTTTTTAAAAAGCGGCAAAACGCAGACAGGCTAAACTCAGAGCTTCCGTGGATTTTGAAGAAAAAAACAGCAAAGGGAAGCAGGAAAAAGCACTGACAGGCTCGTGTGGGAGGAGAGTTAGAAGTGAGTCAGAGGTAGAAAACCATTTAAAACTGAGGAATTTGGTTTGTAAATTGGTAAATTAGGCAATTAATCAGTCAATATAAGCAAGACGGCTCTGAGGGAGCGGCCTTGTGAGTAAAGCATGAGTCTTTGGCTCGAGAGTCTTTGGCAAAGAGAGGAGGCTATGCATAAAGCTCGAGAGGATGGAATGAGGTGAACACAAGTCGGGGCAGATGAGACAGTGTGAGGCTTGCAGAATGTGTGAGCCCAGGGACATGGATGGAGCCTCTGGCTGCTACAACTGTGGCAAGTGCGTCCAGCTTCAGCTCCTAAAGGACCATGTTGGGGCACTGGAGAAACAGCTGGATGACCTCAGGGCCATCCAGGAAAACTAGAGTTTCCTGGTCAGGACCTAGTCTCGCCGAGGATATGGGAAGAAACAAGGTGTGTGACGGAAAGAAAGGGTGGAGATCGTGGAGTGCAGAAGACCCAAGTGGCTGTGCCTAATGAAAACAGGTACGCCCTTTTGGGAACTGTCCGGGGAGACGATGTTTCCAGTCCGAGCGGCGGACACGTCGGTGGTTCCAATCCTAGAGATGGCTCAACCGGCGAGACCGACATCGGGCAGAGCCCTAGTGGTGGGTGACTCCATTGTCCAAGGAGCGGACAGGAGATTCTGTGGCGGCAGGCGAGATGTGAGGATGGTCTGTTGCCTCCCTGGTGCCAGGGTTCAGGATGTCACGAGCCGAATTCAGAACATCCTCGAGAGAGAAGGTAATCAGCCGGCAGTAGTTGTGCACAAAGGCACAAATGACATCAGGAAGAAGAGGAAGGAGGTTCTCCAACATGAGTTCAGAGAGTTGGGAAGAAGACTGAAATGCCAGACTTCTAGGGTGGCTATCTCTGGATTGCTTCCAGTACCTCGTGCTAGTGAGGACAGGAACAGGGAAATAGCGGATCTGAATGTGTGGCTGAGGGGCTGGAGCAGGGAGCAAGGAGTTAGATTTATAGACCACTGGGATCTGTTCTGGGTTAGTGGTGACCTGTACAAAAGGGACGGGTTACACCTTAACTGGAGAGGGACTGGAGATTCTGTGATGGAATTCTGGCAGGCAGGTTTGCTAGTGCTACCCGTGTGGGTTTAAACTAAATAGTGGGGGGGAAGGAATTGACAAATTAGGAGTATAAAATTGTAGTTGAAGAGGAAGTGGCTACAGGAAAAATTACAAAAGATTCTCAAATTAATGGGAAGGAAAACTCGAGAAGGCACAACAGAGTAAGGTCAGGGCCAATTGCGAGTGGTGCGAGGGGGGAAGTGAATACAGAGTTTAAGTGCTGTATATGAATGCACAAAGTATAAGGAATAAAGTGGACGAGCTTGAGGCCCAGTTGGAAACTGACAACTATGATGTTGTGGGAATTACTGAGACATGGCTGCAAGAGGGCCCGGGCTGGGAACTGAATATTCAAGTGTATACCTCATATCAAAAAGACAGACAGGTAGGCAGAGGGGGTGGGGTTGCTCTGCTGGTGAGGAATGAAATTCAGTCCCTTGCAAGGGGTGACATTGACACAGGAGATGTGGAGTCAGTATGGATAGAATTAAGGAATTGTAAGGGTAAAAATACCCTAATGGGACTAATCTACAGGCCCCCAAGCAGTAGCCTGGACATAAGGCGCAAGTTGAATCAGGAGTTAAAATTGACATGTAGCAAAAGTAATGCTGTGGTTGTTATGGGAGATTTCAACATGCTGGTAGACTGGGAAAATCAGGTTGGTACTGGACCCCAAGAAAGGGACTTTGTCGAGTGCCTTTGTGATAGATTCTTAGAACAGCTTGTATTGGAGCCAACCAGAGAGAAGACAATTCTGGATTTAGTGTTATGTAATGAACCGGATTTGATAAAGGACCTTGAGGTTAATGAACCATTGGGATGTAGTGACCATAACATGGTCAGGTTTAATCTACAATAGGAGAGGGAGAAGGGTAGATCGGAGGTGTCAGTGTTACAGTTGAATAAAGGGGTCTATGGGGCCATGAGGGAGGAGCTGGCCAAAGTTGACTGGAAAGATACACTAGCAGGGATGACAGTGGAACAAAAATGGCAGGTATTTCTAGGAATAATACAGAAGGTGCAGGATCAGTTCATTCCGAGGAGGAAGAAAGATTCCAAGGGGAGAAAGGGGCGACCATGGCTGACTAGGGACATCAGGGACAGTATAAAAATTAAAGTGAAGAAGTACAACGTAGCAAAGATGAGCGGGAAGCAAGAGGATTGGGTAATGTTCAAAGAACAACAGAAGATAACCAAAAAGACAATACGGGGAGAAAAGATGAGGTACAAAGGTAAGCTAGCCAAGAATATAAAGCAGGATAGTAAAATCTACTTTAGGTATGTGAAGAGGAAAAAAATAGTTAAGACCCTGAAGACCAAAAAAGGTGAATTTATTATGGGGAACAAGGAAATGGTAGATGAACAGGTACTTTGGATCTGTCTTCACTAAGGAGGACACAAACAATCTTCCTGATATAGTGGTGGCCAGAGGATCTGGGGTAACAGAGGAACTGAAGGAAATCCACATTAGGCAAGACATGGTGTTTGATAGACTGATGGGACTGAAGGGTGATAAATCCCCAGGGCCTGATGGTCTGCATCCCAGGGTACTTAAGGAAGTGGCTCTAGAAATCGTGGATGCATTGGTGATAATTTTCCAATGTTCTATAGACTCAGGATCAGTTCTCTAGATAATGTTATCCCACTTTTTAAAAAAAGGCGGGAGAGAGAAAACAGGGAACTATAGACCAGTTAGCCTGATATCGGTGACGGGGAAGATGCTGGAGTCAATTATAAAAGATAAAATAGCCGAACATTTGGATAGCAGTAACAGGATCAGTCCGAGTCAGCATGGATTTACGAAGGGGAAATCATGCTTGACTAATGTTCTGGAATTTTTTTGAAGATGTAACTAGAAAAATGGACAAGGGAGAGCCAGTGGATGTAGTGTACCTGGACTTTCAGAAAGCATTTGATAAGGTCCCACATAGGAGATTAGTGGGCAAAATTAGGGCACACGGTATTCGGGGTAGAGTGCTGACATGGATAGAAAATTGGTTGGCCGACAGGAAACAAAGAGTAGGGATTAACGGGTCTCGCGCGGTCTGTTGTGGAAGCGTCGTCGCCGCTTGGATCAGAGATACAGCAGGGAGACAGGCCCTTCGGCCCACCAAGAGGTGGTGGGATAGAGACAGGCCCTTCCCCCACCAAGAGGTGGTGGGATAGAGACAGGCCCTTCCGCCCACCAAGAGGTGGTGGCGGGGGGGGGGAAACAGGCCCTTCCGCCCAGAAGATGGGGGTAAAAAACAGGCCCTCTTGTACACCACAACCAAAACTCACCCGTGTACTATAGTTCTACGTAATTCACACTTTCGCAACCACTCCCCAATTAACCTGCATGTCTTTGGGATGTAGGCGGATACTGGAGCACCCAGATGAAACCCAAACGGTCACAGAGAGAACGTGCAAACTCCACACAGACAGCAGCCGAGGTCAGGATCGAACCTGGGTCTTCTGGTGCTGTAAGGCAGCAAGCCCAACCGCTGCGCCCGATAACATAATAATAATAATAATAATAATAACTTTATTACGTACTCAAGGTTCAGACAAGGGGCAACATTACATTAAAAATGCATTGCATATCAAATATAAAAAAAGAGTAAAAAATGATCAATGTCGTACAACGCGACAACGATACCAGTGTCTCCACAACTGGGATTAGTAGCGTGTAGTGCTAACACTTATGTTTGTCAAGGCCACAATAAACACATTTTTAGAGTCATTTATCCTGCAAATGGATTCATACATGTGGTGTCTTAGGATAGCTTCTAAAGTACTGGCTCCTGCAGCCACAAACATATTACTGGCACTACACCATCTTGGTTGCCTTAGCAGTGTTCTCATGGCATCGTTATATGCCACCTTTAGTCTCTGCATACTTGTCTTTAAATAGTTCGACCACAGGTGCGCAGTGTAGAGGGGTGTGCAGTATGCTCTAAATAGCGACATCTTCACCACATCTGCACACGCACCAAATTTACGCAAGAGGATATTCGCCTGTATATACAGCATGCGTCATTGCCTATAAATATCCTCATCATCTGTCATTTGTTCTGTAATAATATGCCCTAGATATTTTATCTTATTACAGACACTAAGATTGTTGTCAGACAATTTAAAATCAGGATATTTTAGGCTTTTATCCTCTTTGGTTCTACAGACCATAACAGCACTCTTACTAGCATTATATTTAATGTCATGTTCCAAACCATACACGGAACATGCAGTAAGGAGCTGCTGGAGACCAGCGCTAAATGGACTAAAGACCACAAGATCATCTGCATACATAATATGGTTCACTAAAATATTACCAATCACGCACCCAGTGTTACAGGCTTTCAATTGTTTAGACAGATCATCAATATATAGATTAAAAAGGACTGGGGACAAAATTCCCCCTTGTCTAACACCATTGTTAACTCCAAATGGGGCTGAGACCCTATTGCCCCATTTTATTTGTATAGTCTGGTGGGCATACCAGTAGGCCAGTATTCTCACAATGTATTTAGGCACCCCTCTTTGACACATTTTACCAAACAGCTTTCTGTGATTAACACGGTCAAAGGCTTTGGAAGCATCAATAAACTACAGGCCTCTGAGTATAATATCAGTGGTAAGGAAATTATGAGAATTTCATGGGAATAGCTTTATCCACATAGGAAAGGTAGTGGTTGATTAGGGATGGGCAACATGACTGATAAATCCGGCCAGTACATTGTTTACATTTTGTAAAGAAACAACTGTAGAAATAGAGAAGAGGGTTGGCTAAAGGGGCTGTCCCACTGCGGAGACCTAATCCGCGAGTTAAGAGTGTCTTCGACCTTCAAGCTCGAGGGCACTTGCCTGGAAAACCTTGAGTTGGATCGACCGCCAGCATTGAAACCGTGAGCTGGATCAACCGACCGCACACACGCACACAAACACATCGAAAAGGCGGGAGCCAAGGAAAGCAGGGGAGCGCTGGCTGAAATTCTCACTCGCGATGAAGAAGAAGGTAAATGGCTGCCTCGGTGTAAGGTAAGTCCTTTAGAGGGAGGGAGGGAGAAAGGGAGAGAAGGGAAAGAGGGGAAAGAGAGAGAAGGGGGGGGGAGACCATTTTAAGAAGTATAATAGAGTTTAGCGGGCATTTAACCTACCGATCGGTTTTCCTTGGTCCTGAAAACTCCAATGAGCCAATTAAAATGCCCGGTCAGCGAAGGAAATTGCCTACGGCTGCCCTAGACTGCCTGTAACTAAATAGCGACCCCACTCCACTGCACTACGAGTTCAAAAGGACCATGCCGACCACATTTTACTTGCGGAAAATGTTTCAACATGCTGAAAAATTTTCCGCGACCTAGCTGAGGCCACAAGTATTCTGGAACTTCCCTCGAGCATGAAGGAGAGTTCCAGCGACCTCATAGGACCACGTGTTGACCATGCTACGTGGTCCTATGACCTCCTAGGACCATGTGTCGACGATGCTGCGAGTTTGAAGGTCGAAGACACTTCTAAACTCGCAGATTAGGTCGCCCAAGTGGGACAGCCCCTTAACACTATAGCATAATTTACATCAGCAGTAAATTTGAACGGAATAATGGCAGATAGAATTTAATTCTGCTAAATGCAAGGTGCAGTAGTTTGGGAAGGTAAGCAAACCCAAGGCATAAATGATAAATGATAGGGCCCTAAGAATAATCATGAACAAAGAAATATTGGGTTACGTCCATAAATCTTTGCAAGTGGCTGTAATGATGGAGAGGGTGGTGAAGGCTTTACATGAGATGCTAACCTTCCATGGGGCAAATAACATAAGAGCTGGAATGTCATGTTACAACGTTATGAAACACTGGTCAAGTCCAACTTGGACTATTGTGCACAGTTTTGGTTGCCACAATATAGGAGGGATAATATGCAGGAAACATTGTAGAAGACATTCACCAGGAAGTTGTCTGGAAGAAAGCATTTCAGTCATAAGGGGAATGCAGGATAGGTTTATTTTACCTATAGTAGAGGAGGCTGAGGGCGACTTAATAGAGGTATACAATATTGTAAGCCATAGAAACAAGGAACTAAAGATGCTGATTTGCATTAAAAAAAGACACAATGTGCTGGAATAACAGGTCGGGCAGCATATCTGGCGAACATGCATAGGTGATTTTTTTTGCGTTGGAACCCTTCTTCAGTCAGAAGGAGGTCTTGACCTGAAATGTCACCTATTCATGTTCTCTAGACGCTGCCTGATCCACTGCGTTACTCAGCATTATCTGTCTAATATAATGTGGGTTAGATTTATTATTATTGTCGCGTGTACTGAGGTACAGTGAATAGCTTTGCATGTTATCCAATCAGATCAGATGTACCATACAATCAGTTTGAACACAAGTACAATACATAAGAGCAAAGGGGAAGATACAGAGTGCATAATATATTTGTCAGCATCGTATTGTGCACAGTTCCCTAGACAAAGTCCAATGTCCTCAATAAGGTAGAATTAAATTGAACATCTTATGAAAGGACCGTTCAGTAGCCTGATGTGGAAGGGAAGACACTGCTTACCTTCTGCCAGACAGGAGCAGGAAGAAGAAATGACCGGGTCTTTGATTCTGTTGGCTGCTTTTCTAAGGCTGGATGAAGTGTAGATAGAGCTGATAGTCAGATTTTTTTTCCCCATTCTGTGGATGTTTAAAACAAGAGTGCACAGGTTTAAAGTGAGTGACAGGAATTTGGGTGGGATAGAGGATAAGTGTTTTCACCATAATGATTGGAATATGCCCAAGGAATTATTGATAACAGATAACCTCATAACTTTTAAGATGCATCTAAATGAGCACTAGAATTGCCAAGACATAGAGGATAAGGTCCTAATGAGGGTAAATAGGATTAATATAAATAGATGCTACCGTCAGTGGTAATGTGATGAGTCAAAGAGTCTGTTTGATTCTGTGACACATATTTTCCCAATTTACCAATTTGCTTTTTACATGCTGCATTCTAGAAATAGGTACCTGCCAATTAGTTGTGGTTCTCTTAATTACCTAGGTTTCCTGATTACCATCCTCTCCGGAATTCTTTCTCCCCAGTCAGTATTTTTGTGTAATGCTCTGCTGTGATTACTTTAGTCAAAAATAACACAAACAAAGGTTGAAAATCCTGTAAATCAGAGTCAACCTAATATTAACTTTGTTTCTCTCTCTATAGATGACCCATAGGGTAATTCCAACATTTTCTGTTTCAAACATCTTGTTGTATATTTGGCTAATCACATAGCATTGCAGAAAATCAGTAAGCTCATGTCATTATATAGGTTTCATGAAAGTTCATTCAAATGGTCCAATTCTATATCACATAAATCACCCATCTAACCTCTGATTTATTTGTCAAGAAACATTTGTGAATGTCACAAATATTCAAAAAACTAAAATTATATATATATATATATTATATATATATATATATATATATATATATATATATATATATATATATATATATATATATATATATATATATATATATATCTTTTTTTTTAAATATTTTTATTTAATAGAGGTAAATACATCAGTGTACATCACATATATATTGTTACAATCGTCGTACCCCATAATTTTATAGTTTTTAAAGAAAAAGAATAGAAACAAAGAGAGTGAACTAAGTGAAAAGAGTTGTGAAAGTGAAAGAGCGTGCCAAAGGGGAGAAAAAAAAAACCCTTGGTCAAAGAGTTAGAGAAAGGGGATTAAGAGATAGACCCTCGAAAAGAAAAAGAAAAAAGAGAGAGAGAAAATAAAAAAAAGGCAGTTACTATATTATATATATCACGCAAAAGGAATTTACCAACTCGATAGTTTTTCATCCCCCTTTACTAAGGCCCGAGGTACTCTTGCACCCTATCTTTGTAGCAATTCTATAAATGCAGACCATGTCTGATAGAAATGATCTGATTTTGCTGCCAGGCGAAGTCTCATATCTTCCAGATGTAGTGTTTCAAACATAGTTGAAATCCACATATTTAATGTTGGTATAGGGGCATTTTTCCAGAATTTTAGATTAGCTTTTTTTCTATTATTAAGCCGTAATCAAATAGATTCTTTTGATACACATTTAATTCTGAACTACCTTCTGTCATTCCGAAAATAATCCATTCTGGCTTTGGTGTCATTTTTATTTTGATATTGATATATACATATCATGCTTAACGATTTTATATATCTATCTATATATTACTAAAACTCTCTGTTTGTAAGCGTGATATCCCAAATCCCCGCCGAAACGGTACACGATAGCACTTCAATATTTGGCCCACCTTACTCACCCATGTCCTGGGATGTAAATAAGTTTTGTTCGGATTAATGTTATATTTTAGAAGTTATTGACATTTTAAACTTTGCGAAAAGCACCTTTCAAACCACTTTTCCACTTGCCCTGGCCGTCAGACGTTCGACATCACGATGACGTCACAATGGGATCCCAAATCCCATTTACATTAAAAAATCACGATTTTAAAAAAAACCCTCAGTTTTAATCAAATTCTTCCATTTTCATTAACAGCTAACATTGTGTTTAGGTTTTTTTAAAAGAAAAAACGCGATTTCCTTGAGAATTTCTTTTGTTTTAAATCGTGATTTTCATTGTGGGGTGTGGGATAAGGGGGGGAGGTGAGGAGTGGAGGAGCAGGGGGATAGAGGGAGAGGAGGGGGGTGGGGAGAGGGAGGGGAAAGTGGGGGAGGTGGGGAGGGGGAGGAGGGATACAGGAAGAGGGGGGAGTGGGGGATAGAGGGAGAGGAGGGCAGTGGGGGTGGTGAGGAGGGAGAGTGGGGGTATGGATGGTGGGGGCAAGGAGTGGGGGTGCAGGGAGAGGAAGGGGTAGGGAGGGGAGAGGAGAGGGGTTATGGAGGGTGGGAGGGAGTGACTGAGGGTAGGGGAAAGAAGAGGGAGGAAGAGGTGAGAGCTGAAGTGGGGGAGGGAAGGAGGAGAGGGGAAAGAAGAGGGAGGGTGAAGAGGAGGGGGAAGGATGCTGGGGAATGGAGGAGGATAGGGGTAGGAAGAGGGATGGCAGGGCGCAGTTGATGGATGGTTGCTGTGAATCGCGCCACAATGGGGATCTCTGGAGTCACAATGGGAACCCCTCAGCCGTGCCTGCGCAGTTGGGGGCTATGGGTCAGTGGCGGAATATTGCCTTGGAGGACGGGCCCAATGGGTCTGCACCTGACCTAGTATATATAAATAAAATTGGGGGGGTATGGGTTTTGGGTTTATATATATACTAGACCAACTGGAACCCATTGTGTCCCTGTCACACGGGAGCCCTGGTCCCCCAATGCAACCCGTTCCCCAACGCAATATTGCACCACTAACCCATGGCCCCCAAGGAGGCGTGGACCCCCAACTCAACCCGTTGCCGAACATAAGATTCCAGCACTCTAACTGCCTCCCCCAGCACTGGCCCTTAAAAATAAATTCCAATTGCACTTCTCTAATTTCAATACTAATAGACCTGCCCCCTCCTGTCGTGCCAGGAGTTATGATGGCAACATTGTTGGAAATGTAGGGTGGAGGGCTGTGGTATTGCATTCAGGTGAAAAGTTGGTGGAATCACAAAGTGTTCGTGTTTTGCTACTTTGAATCGAAGTTTGTTGGACGCTGGCAGGAATAATTTTAACAGTAAAAATCTTGTTAAAGTTGGCTTTTTTAAACGCTCCGTCCTCAGTGCACTCACCTGCCTTCCTCCGGCCACAACCCCCATCCTTGCCGCGTGTTCACCATCCCCCCGGACCTCCCCCTCTCCGACACTGAACGGTCTGTCCTCAGCAGAGTTCTTACCTTTGTCCCCCTCCGTCCCCACCTCAATGAGTTCCGCGCCCACCACGACTTGGAGCTCTTCTACCGTCGCCTCCGCCTCACAGCGTTCTTCCACGGGAAGAAGTCCTCGCCCCCCACATGATGATCCCTTTTCCTGTCTCCCACGTTACCCCCTCCACCTGGACCCCCCCTCGTAGCCTTCCGACTCTAGAACTATTTATCCAGAACTGCCGTCGGGACATCAACCGCCTCGACTTCTCCACCCCCTGTCTCCACTCCAATCTCTCCAGCCCCGAACGTTACTGCCATCGACTCACTCCGTAACAACCCAGACTGGGTTATCAAACCCGCCGACAAGGGAGGTGCCGTGGTAGTCTGGCGCATCGATATCTACAAAGCGGAATCCATGCGCCAACTCTCGGACACCTCCTCCTACCTACCCCTGGACCATGACCCCACTGACGAACACCAGGCCACCATCTCGAGCACCATAACCGACTTCATCAGCTCCGGCTCCTTAACCCCCCGAGCCTCCGACCTCATCGTTTCCCAGCCCCGCACGGCCCGATTTTACCTTCTCCCCAAAATCCACAAACCCGACTGCCCTGGCAGACCCATTGTCTCTGCCTGTGCGTGCCCCACCGAACACATTTCCACATACCTTGACGCCATCCTATCCCCCTTTGTTAAATCCCTCCCCACCTATGTTCAAGACACCTCAGACACTCTCCGTCGGCTCCGTGCATTCCATTCTCCAGGCCCCCATCCTCTCATCTTTACCATGGACGTCCAGTCACTCTACAACCTCCATCCCCCACCAGGACGGTCTCAAAGCCCTCCGGTTCTTCCTCGACCAGAGGAGCAACCATACCCGTCCACTGACACCCTCCTCCGCCTAGCGGAATTGGTCCTTACCCTCAATAAACTTCTCTTTCGATTCCTCCCATTTCCTCCAAACACAAGGCGTAGCTATGGGTACACGCATGGGCCCCAGCTACGCTTGCCTCTTTGTTGGGTTACGTCGAACAAATCCTTGTTCTCGGCGTACCAGGGCCCCATCCCCGACCTCTATACCTCCGTTACATCGATGACTGCGTTGGTGTCACCTCCTGCACCCACACACAACTGACTGACTTCATTCATTTCACCAACCAACTTCCATCCGGCACTCAAATACACTTGGACCATTTCCGACATTTCCCTACCATTCCTTGACCTCTAACAATCTCTATTGCAGGTGATACACTCCTGACCGACATCCACTACAAACCCACTGACTCCCACAGCTACCTGGGACTACTCTTCCTCCCACCCTGCTTCCTGTAAGGACTCCATCCCCTATTCCCAATTCCTTCGTCTACGCGCATCTGCTCCCAGGATGAGGCGTTTCACACCAGGTCATCACAAATGGCCTCATTCTTCAGAGAACGGGGATTCCCCTCCCCCACTATTGATGAGGCTCGCACCAGGGTCTCCTCCTTCCCCGCAACACTGCCCTCTCTCCCCATTCCCCCACTCGCAAAACAGGGCAGAGTCCCCCTGGTCCTCACCTTTCACCCCACCAGCCGGCAAATACAACAGATAGTCCTCCGCCAGTTTCGCCACCTCCAACGTGACCCCTCCACCCGCCACATCTTCCCATCTCCCCCCCTGTCTGCCTTCCGCAAAGACCGCTCCCTCCGCGACTCCCTTGTCAATTCTTCCCTCCCCTCCCGCTCTACTCCTTCCCCGGGCACTTTCCCTTGCAACCGCAAGAAATGCAACACTTGTCCCTTCACCTCCCCCCTCCACTCCTTTCAGGGACCCAAGCAGTCCTTCCAGGTCCGACAGAGGTTCACCTGCACCTCCTCCAATCTCATCTACTGCATCCGCTGCTCCAGATGCCAGATGATCTATATCGGTGAGACCAAGCGGAGGCTTGGCGATCGTTTTCGCCGAACACCTCCGCTCTGTCCGCAAAAACCAACCCGACCTCCCGGTCGCTCAGCCACTTCAACTCCCCCTCCCATTCCGTATCCGACCTCTTGGTCCTGGGCCTCCTCCATGGCCAGAGTGAGCAACACCGCAAGTTGGAGGAACAGCACCTCATATTCCGCTTGGGGAGTTGCATCCTTTGGGCTTGAACATTGAATTTTCTCAATTCTGTTAACCCCTGCTGTCTCCTTCCCCTCCCACCTCTCCCTCAGCCCTCGGGCCCTGGCATTCCTTCTATCTCTATCTCCCTCCCCCACCCTAGTCGCACTAGCTTCTCATTTTCACACCACAAACAGCTTACAATGGCTTGTTCCCTTTATCATCGATACTTTTTTGCATATCTTTCATTCATTGTTCTTTATCTCTCACATCACCGTCTATATCGCTCGTTTCCCTGATCCCTGACCAGTCTGAAGAAGGGTCTCGACCCGAAACGTCGCCTATCTCCTTCGCTCCTTAGATGCTGCTGCACCCGCTGAGTTTCCCCAGCATTTTGTGTAACCCTTGGCTTTTTTAAACGTTGAAATGCCAATAAAGTGAAATATAGCATCAAGTCTTAAGTGAACCTGATTACGGCATGGGGGAGAAATATGTGTCAGAATATGTAACAAATTAAGCGCTAGCCCATAGCGTTTCGAGGAAGATGCAAAACATAAATACAACTTAAATACATACAAGATGAAAGATAGACAGATAGACAGAGTACCTTGTACTTACCCTTCTGCTTCTTCTCTGCATTTAATAAACAGGCAGACAGATAGACTAACTATTCCTGCACAGGAGCAGAATCCACAGCATAAGTGTAGAGAAATGCATGGAAATGTTTATTTCATGAAGAATCCAATGACAGAACACAAGCATGATCTTCCAACTACCTCAAAAACTGATGCATTCAGATTTCAAATTGAATTAATGTATTTTCATTGCTACTCATCCCACTGCAATTTGTGACAGAAATGGTTAAATGTTGGAATTCAAGACATTTGTACATTTTCCTTTTTCTGATTGAGATGTATGCACTCAATCAGATAAAGTGCATTTGATTTGATGTATGGTCAAATATCCAGCAGGCAGTGCTCCTGATTAATCAAATCTATGCCATTTAAATTATAACAGAGCTTCCGTGGATTTTGAAGAAACAACGGCAAAGAGAAGCAGGTAAAAGCACTGATTGGTTCCAGTCCGTGTGGGAGGAGAGTTAGAAGTGAGTCAGAGGGGAAAAACAGTTTTTTTTAAAAAGCGGCAAAACGCAGACAGGCTAAACTCAGAGCTTCCG
Organism: Okamejei kenojei; assembly: GCA_035221665.1. Taxonomy (NCBI): domain Eukaryota; kingdom Metazoa; phylum Chordata; class Chondrichthyes; order Rajiformes; family Rajidae; genus Okamejei; species Okamejei kenojei. The sequence goes on along the minus strand of CM069133.1, from coordinate 107,775,119 downwards.
TGGATTTTGAAGAAACAACAGCAAAGGGAAGCAGGAAAAAGCACTGACAGGCTCATGTGGGAGGAGAGTTAGAAGTGAGTCAGAGGTAGAAAACCAATTAAAACTGAGGAATTTGGTTTGTAAATTGGTAATCAGTCAATATAAGCAAGACGGCTCTGAGGGAGCGGCCTTGTGAGTAAAGCATGAGTCTTTGGCTCGAGAGTCTTTGGCAAGGAGAGGAGGCTATGCATAAAGCTCGAGAGGACGGAATGCGGTGAACACAAGTCGGGGCAGATGAGACAGTGTGAGGCTTGCAGAATGTGTGAGCCAAGGGACATGGATGGAGCCTCTGGCTGCTACAACTGTGGCAAGTGCGTCCAGCTTCAGCTCCTAAAGGACCATGTTGGGGCACTGGAGAAACAGCTGGATGACCTCGGGGCCATCCAGGAAAACTAGAGTTTCCCTGGTCAGGACCTAGTCTCGCCGAGGATATGGGAAGAAACAAGGTGTGTGACTGGAAAGAAAGGGTGGAGATCGTGGAGTGCAGAAGACCCAAGTGGCTGTGCCTAATGAAAACAGGTACGCCCTTTTGGGAACTGTCCGGGGAGGACGATGTTTCCAGTCCGAGCGGCGGACACGTCGGTGGTTCCAATCCTAGAGATGGCTCAACCGGCGAGACCGACATCGGGCAGAGCCCTAGTGGTGGGTGACTCCATTGTCCAAAGGATGCGGTACAGGAGATTCTGTGGCGGCAGGCGAGATTGAGGAATGGTCTGTTGCCTCCCTGGGTGCCAGGGTTCAGGATGTCACGAGGCCGAAAAATTCAGAACATCCTCGAGAGAGAAGGTGATCAGCCGGCAGTAGTTGTGCACAAAGGCACAAATGACATCAGGAAGAAGAGGAAGGAGGTTCTCCAACATGAGTTCAGAGAGTTGGGAAGAAGGACTGAAATGCCAGACTCTTAGGGTGGCTATCTCTGGATTGCTTCCAGTACCTCGTGCTAGTGAGGACAGGAACAGGGAAATAGCGGATCTGAATGTGTGGCTGAGGGGCTGGAGCAGGGAGCAAGGAGTTAGATTTATAGACCACTGGGATCTGTTTCTGGGGTAGTGGTGACCTGTACAAAAGGGACGGGTTGGTTACACCTTAAACTGGAGAGGGACTGGAGTTCTGTGGTGGAATTCTGGCAGGCAGGTTTGCTAGTGCTACCCGTGTGGGTTTTAAACTAAATAGTGGGGGGGAAGGGATTGACAAATTAGGAGTATAAAATTGTAGTTGAAGAGGAAGTGGCTACAGGAAAAATTACAAAAGATTCTCAAATTAATGGGAAGGGAAAACTCGAGAAGGCACAACAGAGTAAGGTCAGGGCCAATTGCGAGTGGTGCGAGGGGGGAAGTGAATACAGAGTTTAAGTGCTGTATATGAATGCACGAAGTATAAGGAATAAAGTGGACGAGCTTGAGGCCCAGTTGGAAACTGATAACTATGATGTTGTGGGAATTACTGAGACATGGCTGCAAGAGGGCCGGGCTGGGAACTGAATAATTCAAGTGTATACCTCATATCAAAAAGACAGACAGGTAGGCAGAGGGGGTGGGGTTGCTCTGCTGGTGAGGAATGAAATTCAGTCCCTTGCAAGGGGTGACATTGACACAGGAGATGTGGAGTCAGTATGGATAGAATTAAGGAATTGTAAGGGTAAAAATACCCTAATGGGACTAATCTACAGGCTCCCAAGCAGTAAGCCTGGACATAAGGCGCAAGTTGAATCAGGAGTTAAAATTGACATGTAGCAAAAGTAATGCTGTGGTTGTTATGGGAGATTTCAACATGCTGGTAGACTGGGAAAATCAGGTTGGAACTGGACCCCAAGAAAGGGACTTTTGTCGAAGTGCCTTTGTGATAGATTCTTAGAACAGCTTGTATTGGAGCCAACCCAGAGAGAAGACAATTCTGGATTTAGTGTTATGTAATGAACCGGATTTGATAAAGGACCTTGAGGTTAATGAACCATTGGGATGTAGTGACCATAACATGGTCAGGTTTAATCTACAATAGGAGAGGGAGAAGGGTAGATCGGAGGTGTCAGTGTTACAGGTTGAATAAAGGGGTCTATGGGGCCATGAGGGAGGAGCTGCCAAAGTTGACTGGAAAGATACACTAGCAGGGATGACAGTGGAACAAAAATGGCAGGTATTTCTAGGAATAATACAGAAGGTGCAGGATCAGTTCATTCCGAGGAGGAAGAAAGATTCCAAGGGGAGAAAGGGGCGACCATGGCTGACTAGGGACATCAGGGACAGTATAAAAATTAAGTGAAGAAGTACAACGTAGCAAAGATGAGCGGGAAGCAAGAGGATTGGGTAATGTTCAAAGAACAACAGAAGATAACCAAAAAAGACAATACGGGGAGAAAAGATGAGGTACAAAGGTAAGCTAGCCAAGAATATAAAGCAGGATAGTAAAATCTACTTTAGGTATGTGAAGAGGAAAAAAATAGTTAAGACCCTGAAGACCAAAAAAGGTGAATTTATTATGGGGAACAAGGAAATGGTAGATGAACAGGTACTTTGGATCTGTCTTCACTAAGGAGGACACAAACAATCTTCCTGACATAGTGGTGGCCAGAGGATCTGGGGTAACGGAGGAACTGAAGGAAATCCACATTAGGCAAGACATGGTGTTGGATGGACTGATGGGACTGAAGGCTGATAAATCCCCAGGGCCTGATGGTCTGCATCCCAGGGTACTTAAGGAAGTGGCTCTAGAAATCGTGGATGCATTGGTGATAATTTTCCAATGTTCTATAGACTCAGGATCAGTTCCTGTGGATTGGAGGGTAGATAATGTTATCCCACTTTTTAAAAAAAGGCGGGAGAGAGAAAACAGGGAATTATAGACCAGTTAGCCTGACATCGGTGGCGGGGAAGATGCTGGAGTCAATTATAAAAGATGAAATAGCCGAACATTTGAATAGCAGTAACAGGATCAGTCCGAGTCAGCATGGATTTACGAAGGGGAAATCATGCTTGACTAATGTTCTGGAATTTTTTGAAGATGTAACTAGAAAAATGGACAAGGGAGAGCCAGTGGATGTAGTGTACCTGGACTTTCAGAAAGCATTTGATAAGGTCCCACATAGGAGATTAGTGGGCAAAATTAGGGCACATGGTATTGGGGGTAGAGTGCTGACATGGATAGAAAATTGGTTGGCCGACAGGAAACAAAGAGTAGGGATTAACGGGTCCCTTTCAGAATGGCAGACAGTGGCTAGTGAGGTACCACAAGACTTGGTGCTGGGACTGCAGCTATTTACAATATATATCAATGATTTAGATGAAGGGATTCAAAGTAACATTAGCAAATTTGCAGATGACACAAAGCTGGGTGGCAGTGTGAACTGTGAGGAGGATGCTATGAGAATGCAGGGTGACTTGGACAGGTTGGGGGAGTGGGCGGATACATGGCAGATGAAGTTTAATGCGGATAAATTAGACGCTATCCACTTTGGTAGCAAAAACATGAATGCAGATTACTATCTAAATGGCGTCAAGTTGGAAAAAGGGGAAGTACTACGGGATCTGGGGGTCCTTGTTCATCAGTCTATGAAAGTAAGCATGCAGGTACTGCAGGCAGTGAAGAAAGCGAATGGCATGTTAGCCTTTATAACAAGAGGAATCAAATATAGGAGCAAAGAGGCCTTCTGCAGTTGTACAGAGCCCTAGTGAGACCACATCAGGAGTATTGTGTGCAGTTTTGGTCCCCTAATTTGAGGAAGGACATTCTTGCTATTGAGGTAGGTTTACAAGGTTAATTCCCGGGATGGCAGGACTGTCATATGCTGAGAGAATGGAGCAGCTGGGCTTGTACACTCTGGAGTTTAGAAGGATGAGAGGGAATCTCATTGAAACATATTAGATTGTAAAGGGTTTGGACACGCTAGAGGCAGGAAACATGTTCCCGATGTTGGGGGAGTCCAGAACCAGGGGCCACAGTTTAAGAATAAGGAGTAAGCCATTTAGAAGGGAGACGAGGAAACACGTTTTCTCACAGAGAGTGGTGAGTCTGTGGAATTATCTGCCTCAGAGGGCGGTGGAGGCCAGTTCTCTGGATACTTTCAAGAGAGAGCTAGATAGAGCTCTTAAAGATAGCAGAGTCAGGGGATATGGGGAGAAGGCAGGAATGGGGTACTGATTGGGGATGATCAGCCATGAGCACATTGAATGGCGGTGCTGGCTTGAAGGGCCGAATGGCCTACTCCTGTACCTATTGTCTATTGGCTATTGTTTATAATTGTTGTTGTAACAGATTTTGAATGACTTCCTTCTGAAGATTGAGTCACAAGCAAAGATCATAAAGCGGAGCAAGATACTCAACTCCTGCGTAATCCAATGCACTGAGGTGTAGTACGTAACGGAGCGTAACGGCCGCTATCATGGAATACTCTCCCCGACTTCCTGTTTCGTTAACGTACCACTCGCCAATGGAAAAGTAATAACCCGGTGAAATTGACTTAAGATCTTGCTGCAAAAAAATGCAAGGATAAAAAGAGTCAAACTGTATCTCTAAAAATTATAGCAGATTAAATCTTAGTATTTTAAATTTCAAGATCTGGATGATTATTTTTGTAAGCGTTGATCTACCACGGTGCTTGGGGTTTAGAGGCTGGAATCTCTCTTTCTTTCTCTCTCTCTCTCTCTCTCTCCCTCTCCCTTCCCCCTCTCTCTCTCTCTCTCTCTCTCCCTCCCCTCTCTCTCTCCCTCTCTTGCTGTGTGTCTCTCGCTCTCGCTCTCGCTCTTCCCCCCCTCTCTCTCACTCTCTCTCTCTCTCTCTCTCTCACTTCCACCCCTCTCCTCTCTCACTCTCTCACCTTGACATTCCCAGAACCATTTGGTGTTTTGCAGACAACTGCAACTGCAGTTCCTTCCTACTGAAGAAGAGCCCTGGCCAGAAATAACTCCTAATCCATTCCCTCCACAGATGCCGCCTAGCCCGCTGAGTTCCTCCACTCTGAAATTGAAGATAGACACAAAAAGCTGGAGTAACTCAGCGGGACAGGCAGCATCTCTGGAGAGAAGGGATGGGTGACGTTTCGTGTAGAGACCCTTTTTCAGACAATCACAAGTACTCTCGCTGACGAGAGTTCAGTTCAGCCAGAAGAAGGGTCTCGACCTGAAACGTCTCCCATTCCTTCTCTCCAGAGTCGCTGCCTGTCCCGCTGCGTTAATCCAGCATTGTGTGTCTATTCACAAGTACTCTTTGTATCTCTGGAATATAGACCCCATGGAGGCGTCGTATTAAATTATATAACGCGGTCACAGGGTGAACGTACAAACTCCGTACAGACAGCAAACCTTGTCGGGATCAAACCCAGCTCTCTGGTACTGTAAGGCAGCAACTCTACCTTTGCACCACCGTGCTGCCCAAACTATATGCCAAACTTTAAAGTGCTGAAAACATTGCTGAAACAAGTTGCTATGAATCTATACGTAGGAAGGAATGCAAATGTTTAAACTAAATATAGACACACAAAATCTGGAGTAACTCAGTGGAACAGATTTCATCTCTGGAGAGCAGATCTCGACCTGAAACGCCACCACATCCTTTTCTCCAGAGATGCTGTCTGATCCGCTGAGTTACTCCAGCGTTTTGTGTCTATCTTTGCCATGAATCTATTCAGTTTCCTTCAGTTTTAGCACAGTTTTGGAGAATATTTTTATTTATATGTAAATCATCTGAACCAATTTTTTCAAAGGGATATAAATGCTCGATAATCATTTATACTCTATTAATGCTTGTAATTTTCTGATCCAAAATATTCCAAAGATGTATGGCTTTGTACGGCCTGTTTAAAAAAAATGCACCTGATGTGTAGGGAGTGATTGAGGAAGTGGAAAAACTTGGAACTAGCGTGAACGGTTGATTGATAGTTGGCATAGACTCAGTGGGCCTGTTTCTATGCTGTATCTCTAAATAAAACCATACATAACTTAAGAACCCTGTAGAATTTGAAATGGTCATGCAAACTTGCAATGAAGCATGAAATTTATTACCAGGAGATTAGAAAAAGCATCTTAAGAGACAGCAAAAAGTCTCCCTCTCCCTTATTACCATATTAGAAATAATAATCCTATCCATACAATGACTAAAAATGCCTAAATCAATTCAGCTGTAAACTGTGAAATCCAATAACCTATTGTGACTAGATGAATAAAAATATAATTATTGATTATTTTGAGTAATTGAGTACAAGAACAACATGATAGTTGTTTTTCCACCTTTATTTGTTCTTAGGTTGGATTAAAAAATAAATAGGACTGTGAACAGAGCTTATGAATTCTATTCCCATTCCTATATACTACATATACATTACCATTTACATTTGCCACTAGCTTCTAATTAATATTAGCATCCTATTGTTGGTAGTAATTGTTGCAGACTGCACATGTTTCTTCTTGAATCATGAGAAATTTGCCTCATATTTTCCCATAAAACTAAGAAATATTGTACCTGTGTAGTCTTCTCCGGATGAGTATGTACAGAAATTGATGTAAAACGGCAACATTTGAACAAAATTATTTTGTTCTCCTTCGGTGTGGCGCTGCGCTCTGAGAACACCGCTCTATGTAGGTATGTTACAAAACTTACCTTTAGCGGCGCTGCAGTTCTGCCACTGGCCGTGTGCGCAACTTTGGCGCCTTTGAGGAGGGGGGGTGGGGTTAAAATGCGGTTTTCCCTTTCCCATCCGGAGCTTTATTTTCTCGGAGTGTGAGATTTTTCTAAAGATTCGTTCCGAGTGCCGGTAAGTTAAATTTTTTTTTTAAATCGCCCGACTATTTCATCGCTGCAGTAAAATAAAAATTAGCCGACAACGGGGACGGATTTTACGTTGGGGACAGGTAAGTGAAAGCTGTTTATTTTTTCATATAAACTTGTTTGTTTAGATGACCTTAATCAACATTCAATGTTGCGAAACGGTGATTTATTCCCCATACGAACTGGCAGAATTTTTCCTGCCGATATGGGGTTTAAATTCACCGCAACCGCAACGTTCCAATCCATCGCGTTCCAGAAAATCCCACTCGCAATCCCATTAATTTACAGGCATTAAACACAAAATTCCTTCAATTTGGCCTATAAATGAATGACAATTAGATTTAAAAATCATGTTATATTATGAATTTTTGTGTGAATGTTATTTGGACACTTAGGCTTTAAAAAAAATGTTACTTTTTTCTTAAGAAATGGGTAGATGTTTAAATCTAGTAATTGAATTTTGTAATTAGCTACAATTGGGTAACTAACTAATTATATGCTTTCATTTCAGGTCATCCAAGTAAGATTGTTTCATATTTGTTTCAGAATGCTTCAATCTATAATAACTGAACATTTCTTTCAGTTCTCTTAATTTTTAAGAAAGTTATGGGCTTTTGACTGTCCTCAATCACAACTTTTGTGTTAAGTCAATAGAAAAGCAATAGGAAACAAGTTGCTAATTTCCGAGTATGAAAATGGCCATAACTTTTTTAATACTGAAGATATGAAAGTGAATTCGGCGTCAAATTAAACTTCTTTTTATGCTTTATCTGATGGGATAAATTGCAGACTTGATTTTTAAAATATCAAAATTTTGTAACATTGCTACTACCATATAACCATATAACCATATAACAATTATGATCTTTGTTGAGAACAAAGCTGGTCAAGCATTGTTTCTCTTTTACAGTATGTTTGATGCACATATTTAAATCCTAGTTTTCAATCACTGATGTGACATTTAGTCGAAGTTGGAAACCGTAGCTATTGAAAACACACACCCATAAACACTATGGATAATTGTAGACGACATCTGCGCCACCGTATTTATGAACGTTTCATAGAATAAAGCTGATATAAGGTGCATAGGGTGGGTATCGATTAATTCTAGACAACAGATTTAAAAAATAATCTAACCCCATTCATTCACTCAGGGTATATTATGATGTGGTCTACTGTATGAAGTGTACAACAAAACTTGCACTTCTAGAGTGGTCTATCGTGTTGTTTCTTCAGCGGACCACAAATTTATTTTAAGAGCAACACATAAAGTGCTGGAGAACTCAGCAGGTCACGCTGGATCTATGGAGGGTCCCAAGAAGGGTCTCGACCCAAAACATCACCTATTCCTTCTCTTCAGAGATGCTGCCTGACCTGCTGAGTTACTCCAGCATTTTGTGTCTATCTATGGATGGAATGGCTAGGCGACGTTTAGGGTCAGGTCCCTTCTTCAGACATTTTTTAAGGGGTTGGGGAAGGTCGAAAATTTCATGTATTTAAATATGTTGTTACGAATATAACTAGTAGTGTGGGAAAAAATTCCATGAGCCATATTTACCACATACAATACCCAAAAGTAGAAATGTAGAAAGTTACAGTGTGTAAAAAAATAGATATTACGAGCTTTGTCGTCCCCTTGTACCAATCAACTGCCAAATTCAAAATTCTATATTTTGAAAATGGGCGAAGCAAAAAGTAGCATGTTCCCTAGAAAGGCTTATCCTAAAATAATTGATTGGAAGGGTGTGATTTTCAGTCAGGACGTCTGTATCATTCAGTCAGTAAGATGTAGATGTGTACGCCATGATGGTAATCACGAGCTCATCAAGATGGTGCGAAAAATTACCCAAGATTCCTGGTTTAAAAAATATTTGGTTTCTTTTTCTTTGAATCTAAATGCAGTTGGCAAAAGTCAGTGGATATTTTAAAGACAGAGATAGATTCTTGATTAGTACAGGTGTCCTGAGGTTATGGGGAGAAGGCAGGGGAATAGGGTTAGGAGGGAGAGATAGATCAGCCATGATTGAATGGTGGAGTAGACTTGATGGGATGAATGGCTTAGTTCTACTTTCACTTATGATCTTAAAACAGTTATTGCAAACAGTTATTAAGTCTGAAGAAGGGTCTCGATCCAAAACATCACCCATTCCTTCTCTCCAGAGATGCTGCCTGTCCCGCTGAGTTACTCCAGTTTTTTGTGTCTTTCTTCGGTTTAAACCAGCATCTGCAGTTCCTTCTTACACATTGCAAATAATTAGTTGTCTTGGTTAAATTGTGGAGAGACTTCACCATAAATTATTTCAGTGCTTGCAGTAAAGATGCTCCCTTTGGATGGAGAATGCTGCTTACGGGTGTCAAAGGTAACGGGGAGCAGGCAGCTGAATTGGGTTTGGAGGGAAAAATAGATCAGTGATGATCAAATGGCAGAGCAGACTCAATGGGCTGAATTACCTAATTCTGCTCCTATGTCTTGTGGTCTTTTTTATAAATGCAAAGAGTTGTTCTAGTGCACCTGTAGCAAGGGCATACTGTAGCCATGGTGTCTGTCATGAATGTTATGATAAGCTCTACATTGTACCCCTGACTCGAGTTTTGTCAATGGCAGGAAGCTTTTGAGATACCAGGATTAAATCAATCATAGCAGCATGCACAGTTTCTGGGCTACTGTTGTAGCCAGTGATAATGCCACTGATACCTTTAAGGTTTTGAGATTTGGCTCTGATATGGATGCTGCATGAATTATCTTTCATAAAGTCAAGAGTGGGACTTAATATGCCACATTCTACAGTGTTAGCTTAAGAACATCTGTCTATATTACTAAAACTCTCATCTTGTTTGTTTTGCCAGTTGTATTTGTGCAAAAACGGTACACGATAGCGCTACAATTTTTGCTCCACCTCACTCACCATTATTCCAAGTCAACATGGATTTATGAAAGGGAAATCATGCTTGACTAATCTTCTGGAATTTTTTGAGGATGTGACAAGTAAAATGGATGAAGGGGTGCCAGTGGATGTAGTGTATCTAGACTTTCAGAAATCTTTGATAAGGTCCTGCATGGGAGACTGGTGACTAAAATTAGAGCACATGGTATTGGGGGTAAGGTGTTGACATGGATAGAAAATTGGTTGGCAGACCGGAAGCAAAGAGTAGGAGTGAACGGGTCCTTTACAGAAAGGCCAGCAGTGGTGAGTGGAGTGCCGCAAGGCTCGTAGTTGGGGCCGCAACTGTTTACCATATATATTAATGATTTGGAAGAGGGAATTAGGAGCAACACTAGCAAGTTTGCGGATGACACAAAGCTGGGTGGCAGTGTGAACTGTGAAGAGGATGTTAGGAGGTTGCAGGGTGACCTGGACAGGTTGAGTGAGCGGGCAGATGCGTGGCAGATGCAGTATAACAGTAAGATTAAATGTGAACTTACCAGTTTGAAGTTTGATCTTTATTTTATGAGTTGCGATGAGGGATTTTGTGAAGACCCCGCCAGCACGCATGCGCGACATTCTTCAAAGCAGCAGTGTGGAATCACAGATAACAACAATGACTGAAGATAGTAAGATTTAAGATACTCTAATATACCAGTTGACCATATGATAGAGGGTTGGGAGTGGAGGGCAAAAAATCCTCATCGCAACTCCTCAAAAAATAAAGATCAAACTTCAAACTGGTAAGTTCTCGTTTAATCTTACTATTTTACTTCGGAGTCACGTGAGTGACTTCGTGAAGATTTCAAAGCTCTGTGATTCCGTGCCCTGGACCACGTCCATGCTCACACACTGCCGTAATTACGGATGGAGGAAGTATGTTAACGTACCTCAGACTTGAACAAGCTGAAAAATAATAACATATTTGTTAATCCAAACCATAAACCCCTGAATTCGGGGACAAACGTTTAGGGAACCGCTCTTAAACTGACTCCGCAAACATTGCGGGAGCGGCCACATGTTTGTTATAAAAACGCTGAAATGTAGTTTCACTGGCCCAGCCCGCTATTGCGAGGACATGATCCATGGGTACCTCCATGGTCCTCGCCGCTGATGTGGATGCAGCCCTGGTAGAATGAGATTTAAAATGTTAGTGTCTTACCTGCTGCACTGAATTCCACCCTGAGCCACCTGGAGATAGTCTGCACCGTCACCCTGTGATGTGGGTTTCATGGCTGATAAACAGACCCGTCTCCATATTCCTGATGGTGTGTGTGACATTAATATAATGTTGGATATAGGTGGCTATACAGAGTCTTACATCAACACGATATGCTAGGAATTCCATTTTCAGTCCTGTAGTCCCAGGTTTGTGTTGTTTAAGCAACTCATCTATAAATAAGTCACTTTATTGGGGGTCAAGACCATACTATCCAGTTTAGTTTCTGTAGCGTCTGGACCCGTTGTGCTGTGGTCAGTGCCATTAACATCACCGCTTTGAAGGTGAGTTAGTCCAGTGGTAAATCCGTCATAAGCGACCAGCTCCTGAGTAGGGTCAACACCACCCCTATATCCCAGGTAATATTCTATCGTGGTCGGGGAGGGTTGGATTGAATATACCCTCATAGTTTGGATACCAGCTGGTGAGATCCCACTCCAATGTTGAGATGGGATGACAGTGCACTCCTGGCACTGTTTATGGCACTGTAACTGAGGGCCTCATCATAATGAAGGCCCGCAAGGAATTCCAGCACATTGGAGATCATAGCAGAGTTGTAGGTGGTCTTGGTCCGACTACTGAAGGCCTCTCATTTCCTTATGTGGGTGAGGTACTGTTTCCTTGTGGACTCTCTGCACAATGCTGTTATGATGTCCATGGTTTTTGATGACAGCCCGAATTCCAGTAGTGGCCTCTATATTGAGGACCTCCGGGTACCATGGTTGTGTGGGCCAGTCGAGTATTATCAGCATACCTGTTGCAGAATCTAGTTGATTTTCCTGCAATACCCGGCTAATGAGGCAGAATGGGGGAAAAGCATGGAAACCCATTTCCCCCAACGTAGCGAGAACGCGTCCATCGACATTGCCCCAGGACCTGGATCCCAAGAGACATATGTTGGTATCTGATGGTTCAACCTGGACGCAAAAAGGTCTATATCTGGATTTCCATGTATGGCTATAATTTAGCAATATTTGGGGGTTCAACATCGACTCGATGTTGTTATTAAATACTCGTGACCTGGTGTCCGCCACTGTATTGAGCTTACCCGGAAGGTACGTTGCTGATATCCAAATATTTCTTTCAATACACCAGATCCAAATTAAATTTGCCAATTCATCACAAGATATTGACTTGATACCCCCATATGGTTTAAATTCGCCACCTCAGTGTTATTATTTATTTGAAGACGGACATGCGTATGATGCAGATTAGTGCAGTAAACCCGCAGCCCGTGACATGCTCCCAGCATTTCCAATAAATGACAATAAATACCCCATGCATCCCAGAATGTACGCAACCTCCCTCCTACTTGTGAGGATATACATGCAGCACTCCCAAGAGAACCAGACCTTCTTATCTCCATGGTTACCGTCGGGCTTGATGCTCTGGGCTTTTGTGTTCGTTGTGTTGCTGGGATGTGGGGTTGGCGCATCTTCCATGCTGGTCGCTGTGGGCCCTGTCCTAAAAAAGGCTTTTGTTGATAGGGTGCGACCGGTGGATAGGCTCTGATTGTCCTGTCGGGTTGAACCCGAAGCCTGTTAGATGTAGCGTAAGGATGCTGTCTGCGATACGCCGGTGGCCTGCTCGAGAATGGTGGTTTCTCAACGCTTTTGCCTCCTCGTCCAGGTCTTTACCTGATTTGGCAGGTCTTCACCGAACAGCTGTCTCGGCGGCTGCGTAGCAGAGGCTTTTCACAAACCTGGGTAATTTGGGGTTGTGAGTAGGTCGGATGGAGCTTCCGCGAAAGCAGTTTATTTCTTAATGTGTATTGCACAGCAACGCTAGTGCATCCTGCTGCTCCTCCGTCATGTCCGTCCCGTCTATGGACTTGGCAAAGGCAGTAATGCCTGAGGTCAACAATTTCAGGATTTTCTGCATTTTTAATTCCTGAGCTCTGATCCCGTGACTGCCCCAGATGGGTGTGTTGATGGTCGGGACATTGAGCGACACACAATTACCCGGAGTTTGTACTTGTTTGTAACCTCTGTGAGCACCTGTTGCTGCAGCTGGTGTGTGGTTGAGTAATTGATGCTGGCTGCTAGTTTGGGCTGAAGAGGTTGCCCTGATCGAATTTTGACACTCCTTCTAGTAGTTCCTTTTCAGAAATCTCTAGCAACATCGGTTCTTGCGCAAACCCCTCTTCAAAGTCAGCTAACGGCTTACTTTAGGCACTCCCTATTGATGAGGGAGAGATATTTGGTGGTTCTGCTGTGTGTCTCCTAGATCCTAGGGACACACGCTCTTGATGGAGAAGGTCCCGTTCGAGCAGCTGCTCGACCATTCGCTCCATACGAGGTATGCGACCACTGCCGCATCTGCGGACGACAAGTCGACTTCCCCAGGTTCTCCAGAACTACTGGGGCTTCTGCCAACGGACCGCACCTCGTCGAGGTGATATCTAGGGGACGTTGGCAGGTAGTCGCTGCCTGCCACTCCTACAGGGCTACATGACTCCCGCGCGGACATGCCGCTAGTCCGTCGTCTTCCGGACTGTAGCAGTCCGCCTGTCTGGTATGACAGAAGCGGAGACGAGTCGGTGCCGGCCGCCGCAGCGGGGCTCCCCACATCCATGCGGGCTTACCGCCAGTCCCGGTTATACGGGACTGAGACAGCGCATAGTCGCTGCCAGCCGCCTCAGCGTGGGCCACACGACCGAAATACACTGCCACCGGCCTGCACTCTGGCAGCCTCCCGCTCCTGCGGGGCTCCCCGACTTCCTAGCAGGTACGTCACCGGTCCGCGATCTGGCAGACTTCTCCGGTGGCATGTCGATGCCGGCCGCTGCAGCGGGGCTTCTCAACCTCGGTGCGGCTTCCCCCCCTCCCCCCCCCGGTCCGCCCTCTGGAGACCTGTAACAGAGGGGAAACAGAACGTGCCGTTGAATGAGGCACGGGTTTACACACCTGTTTTCAGCTGGCCCGGTGATGTTTGGGCAATAGCGGCAGGGAGTCAGGGTGTGGCCTACCCTGCTCCCACGTGGTTCTCCGACCAACGTGCAGCTCCCTGGCCTGCTGTGGTGGAGAGTCGGGCCCTGCCAACTGAACAGGGCTCCCCAACTTCCGCGTTCTTTTCCCGGCCCGCGGAGGGGTGCTGCCGGTGTTGCCGGTGTCCCGTGGTCTTGGAGGCATGCTTCGATGCCTTCTTTCTGGTTTTCCTGTCCATCGTTTATGTAAGCAAACAAGTCTACTACAGAAGCTAAGCAACTCAAGGTTAGTATAACTTACCTGAGGGCCTTTTTGAAGCTGCCGGTGGAGGAGCGCACTTCACCCCCCCCCCCCCCCCCCCTCCCCCAGCTCCCATGGTGACCAGACTCTCATGCGGGAATATATACTGCTGCTAACGGAAGTCTCCCGCCTATGTAGTGAGCAGGGGCCCCGGCTCTGTCTTCGCTAGCGTTGCCGAAAGTCCGCGGTATTCCTGCGGTCTGCGGCGTTGAGTCGGAGCTCCTGCTCTGCCTTCGCTACCCGCGAATGGCAGGCTTCGAGCCCGGACTCTCCTGGGTCACGGGCTTGCCCGACTTCCGGGTAGCGTTGCCATCAGCCTGCGGTGATCCTGCGGGCTGTGGTGTTGAGTCGGGCTGCCGCTCCACCGTCGCTACCGAACGGCGAGTCTGATAAGCCCGGACCCTGCCGGGTCAACGGGCTGCCCAACTTCCGGCGAATTCACGCCGTCAGTCCCTGGTGAAGAAAAACCGACCGCAGGTTAGTTTACCTTACCTGCAGGTCCGTTGCAGTAGAAGAGCGACCCTCCTCCCTGCCTGTCGCTTCGCATGCGGTCGACGATATGTCGCGCATGCGTGCTGGCGGGGTCTTCACGAAGTCACTCATGTGACTCCGAAGTAAAATATAGATAAATGCGAGGTTATCCACTTTGGCGGCAAAAACAAGGGGGCAGATTATTATCTCAATGGGGTTAGGTTAGGTAAGGGGGAGGTGCAGCGAGACCTGGGCATCCTTGTACACTGGTCACTGAAAGTTGGCTTACAGGTACAACAGGCAGTGAAGATAGCTAATGGAATGTTGGCCTTCATTACAAGAGGATTTCAGTATAGGAGTAAAGAGGTTCTTCTGCAGTTGTATAGGGCTCTGGTGAGACCATATCTGGCGTATTGTATACAGTTTTGGTCTCCTAATTTGAGGAAGGACATCCTTGTGATTGAGGCAGTGCAGTGTAGGTTCAGGAGATTGATCCCTGGGATGGCGGGACTTTCACATGAGGAAAGATTGAAAAGACTAGGTTTGTATTCACTGGAGTTTAGAAGGATGAGGGGGGATCTTATAGAAATATATAAAATTATAAAAGGACTGGACAAGCTAGATGCAGGAAATATGTTCCCAATGTTGGGCGAGTCCAGAACCAGGGGCCACAGTCTTAGAATAAAGGGGAGGTCATTTAAGTCTGAGGTGAGAAACAACTTTTTCACCCAGAGAGTTGTGAATTTTGGAATTCCCTGCCACAGAGGCCAAATCACTGGATGGATTTAAGAGAGAGTTAGATAGAGCTCCAGGGGCTAGTGGAGTCAAGGCATTTGGGAAGAAGGCAGGCATGGGTTATTGATAGGGGACGATCAGCCATGATCACAATGAATGCCGGTGCTGGCTCGAAGGGCTGAATGGCCTCCTCCTGCACCTATTTTCTATGTTTCTATGTTTCATTCACATTGATGATATATTTTACATGTTATTGACATTTTAAACTTAAATGTTTAAAAGTTAATCTTAAAACGCCCCCACTTGCTGTCCCACTTGCCCCGCCCCCACTTGCGCTCTTTACTTGAATGGCATCACAAAAGACACCCATGGGTCCTCAGCACGGCCTTTACACAATTTCAGACCGGCATCTTTTTTCCTCGCCAAACAATGGGGACACAATGGCTCCACGGATAAGTTTAGTTCCATTTTACTGCTGCTCTAGGCCCGCGAGGCTGCTGCTCCGGGACCACAGGGAGCGCGGGAGCTGGGGCAAGTCCAAGGGGAGGGAGGAGAGCCACCTAGGGCTGCTGCTCCCGCGCCCGCGGGGTGGGAGAGCACCGGGAGCGTGACCCCGGGCAAGCCCGGGAGGAGCGCCACCTGGGGTTACTGCTCTGGGTCCGCGGGGAGGGAGAGTGCAGGCAGCGAGAGGAGCGGGTCCTGGGGCTGCCCGCGGGCAGGGAGAGGAGCAGGACCAGGTGCAAAGACTGCAGGTGAGGAGGGAGAGGATAGGGTGGAGGTGAGGAGTGGGGGAGGATGTGGATAGTGGCGGAGTGCAGGAGGTAGGGAATGGGGGATGGAGGGAGAGGAGGGCACTGGGAGAGGTGAGGAGGGAGAGTGGGGGAGTGGGATAGGGGAAAGGTGAGGAGTGGGGTAGCAGAGGGATATAGGGAGAGCAGTGGGGTCGGGAGGAGAGAGAGATTTATGGATGGAGGGACTGACTGAGGGTAGGGGAAAGGAGAGGTAGGTAGAAGTGAGGGGGAGGGGTGGAAGGCGGGAAATAAGTGGGAGGGTGAAGAGGAAGGAGAGGGAGTGCTGGGGGATGAGGGGGAACAGAGGACAATAGGGGTAGGAAGAGGGATGCCCGTCAGCCCACCATGCATAGTTGAGTTCGTGGTGGAATATTACGTTGGGGGACCAGGCCTCCCGTGTGACACTTGGTCTTTCAACAGCATAAATTTGCTGCATTAATGCTATTTCTATTGATTCCTTTGTAATCCAGAAATCTTCCAATCCAGCTGAAATATTCTCAGCAACTGATTCTTCAGTAATCTTTGGTAGAAAATTTCAAAGATTCATTACGCTTTAGATGAGAAAGTTTCTCTCATATCTTTTCCAATTTTGAGACTGATGCCTCAGCATCATTTCCTGTGGGACCTGACAATGTTGGTTGTGGAAACAAAGAGACAGATATGATAGGGGCATGTAAGATGCTTTTAGATAGGCACATGGATATGCAGTGAATCAGATCTCATCTGGGGAGGGGAGACAAGTTTGACGGCATCCCATTTATCTCAGACATTGTAGGCCGTAGAACTTGATCCTGTGCTGGACTCTTCTACTAGTCATTTCCTTGCATTGCACCTTGTTATGTCTTCTAGAAATCCAGATACAGTATATCTGCTAGTTTCCCCATATTTAATAACAAGGAACTGGAGATGCTGGTTTATACCAAAGAAAGATACAAAATGCTGGAGTAACTCAGTGGTTCTCTACAGAACATGGATATGTGTTGTTTCGGATAGGGACTCTTATATAAACTGATTGCTGGAGCTTTGTTAGTAGTTCTAATTAAAATATCAAACATGATTTCCCTTCAATAAATTTACATTAACCCTGCCCAACCCCATTAATATGTTCTGAGTATCTAACTGCCTTTTACTTAATAGCTACCAGCATTTCTCGGATGTCAAGCTAACTGGCATGTGGTTCCTTTTTTTTGTCTGTCAAATAATGAGGTTACATTTGTTATCTTCCCATATGTGAGAACTGTTCTGGAAACTAAAGAATTTTGGAAGATTTTAATCAGTGCATCCTTTTGCCTGTTTAGAAGCTTGTGCAATCAATTTTCATGCTTCTCACTAGCCTAGGCCTGTGATATACTTCCTCTTTCATTAAAAATATTTTGGTCTTTGGCTGAAATTTTACTAAATCACAACATTCCTCTTCTTTTTGCCAAGATTAAAACTTTTGTATTTTTACCTAATATGATATTATCTCCCCTTGTTATAAGCAGAGACGGCCTTTCCTATAGAATTTTATGCCTTAAAGAGATACATATTACTGTACACCATGTTAATTCTTTAACAATTATTGGCTTATATTCTTTTATACCTTTTAATGTTGTTTCCTAAACCACCGCAGCCAATTCTCACCTCATGTTTTCGGAGTTTTCCTCCACCACATCTCTTTTGATAATGAAGCATTCAATACCAATTGAATCTGATCTGAACAATATTTAGGCTTCATCTAACTGGTGGCAGCCAACATTCACAAAAATGGAAGGAGGGAAAAATGACCATTTGGAATCTGCCTTTAACTTTCAATAATATCAGTTTTCAATTTTTCACCATCAATATTCCTGTTAAAAGGAATATAAATTAAGAGATTCTATTTATATAAATATATTTGTAGTATTAAACAAATCCTAATGACATCTTTGCAAATTTTACGTTAGTGAATCTCTCCTAATAATGAGCAATCTGTTTTCAAACAAGAATAAAATGCCTTGGATATGTGAAGAAATCATCAATAAAATGGAAATGCCTTATTAACAATCACACAAATCAAAGTCAGAAAGAAAATTGCAGTGCCCAAAAATGTATTAAAATGAAAAACAAAAATTACTGCTTATCAAAACACTCAATTGGTAACCAGCATGAATCTTTTTGAAAAAACAAAGCTGTTGATGAACAGCAAGCCACTTGGTAAGTTCAGCTGATAATCAGATCTTCAGCTTATCATCTTTATTTTTAACACACATAATTGACCTTTTTTCCAGGAAGGACATCCTCTGTAAATCTTATGCAATTGTAAAGGGGCTGTCCCACTGCAGCGACCTAATTGGCAAGTTTAGAAGAGTTTAGGAGAGTTTGAAAAAGTGTCATGTTGAAGACCTCCTTCGACAATGTAGAAGACCTCCTTCGACCTCCTTCGACTAAGTTGAAGAATAGCGTCGACTAGCTTCGGGAAAATTGGACACCGAATAGTGGGGAATGAAGACGACCTCCTTCGACTATCTACGACTACCTTTGATTACCTACGACTACCCTTGATTACCCACGAATAACATGACGACCTACTACGACCTACTTCGACTAAATCTATGAGTAAAAAAAGTATTGTTTTTTTCCATTGGGACTTTTTTTACTTGCAGGCATTTTTCAGCATGTTGAAAAATACGCTGCGACCTAGCTGAGGCCTCGAGTATGCAGGGACTACTCTCGAGCATGAAGGAGAGTTACAAAGACCTCCTAGGACCTTGTGTTGACCATGTTGCGAGTATGAGTCGAGGGCAAACTTTTCTGAACTTGTGGATTAGGTCGCCGCAGTGGGACATCCCCTTAAAGGTTTGCATGACTGGTTCATGTCAGATTTCGGAGATACAGCAATTATAGTTATAGATTAGTTAAAACAAATGTAGGTCCCTTGCAGTCAGAAACAGGTGAGTTGATCATGGGGAACAAGGATATGGCGGACCAATTGAATAACTACTTTGGTTCCGCCTTCACTAAGGAAGACATAAATAATCTGCCGGAAATAGCAGGGGACCGCGGGTCAAAGGAGGAATTGAGTGAAATCCAGGTTAGTCGGGAAGTGGTGTTGGGTAAATTGAATGGATTAAAGGCCGATAAATCCCCAGGGCCAGATAGGCTGCATCTCAGAGTACTTAAGGAAGTAGCTACGGAAATAGTGGATGCAATAGTGATAATCTTTCAAAACTCTTTAGATTCTGGAGTAGTTCCTGAGGATTGGCAGGTAGCAAATGTAACCCCTCTTTTTAAGAAGGGAGGGAGAGAGAAAACGGGGAGTTACAGACCAGTTAGTCTAACATTGGTAGTGGGGAAACTGCTAGAATCAGTTATTAAAGATGGGATAGCAGCACATTTGGAAAGTGGTGAAATCATTGGACAAAGTCAGCATGGATTTACGAAAGGTAAATCATGTCTGACGAATCTTGTGGAATTTTTCGAGGATGTAACTAGTAGCGTGGATAAGGGAGAACCAGTGGATGTGGTGTATCTGGACTTCCAGAAGGCTTTCGACAAGGTCCCACATAAGAGATTAGTATACAAACTTAAAGCATACGGTATTGGGGGTTCAGTATTGATGTGGATAGAGAACTGGCTGGCAAACAGGAAGCAAAGAGTAGGAGGAAACGGGTCCTTTTCACAATGGCAGGCAGTGACTAGTGGGGTACCGCAAGGCTCAGTGCTGGGACCCCAGCTATTTACAATATATATTAATGATCTGGATGAGGGAATTGAAGGCAATATCTCCAAGTTTGCGCATGACACTAAGCTGGGGGGCAGTGTTAGCTGTGAGGAGGATGCTAGGAGACTGCAAGGTGACTTGGATAGGCTGGGTGAGTGGGCAAATGTTTGGCAGATGCAGTATAATGTGGATAAATGTGAGGTTATCCACTTTGGTGGCAAAAACAGGAAAGCAGACTATTATCTAAATGGTGGCCGATTAGGAAAAGGGGAGATGCAGCGAGACCTGGGTGTCATGGTACACCAGTCATTGAAAGTAGGCATGCAGGTGCAGTAGGCAGTGAAGAAAGCGAATGGTATGTTAGCTTTCATAGCAAAAGGATTTGAGTATAGGAGCAGGGAGGTTCTACTTAAGTTGTACAGGGTCTTGGTGAGACCACACCTGGAGTATTGCGTACAGTTTTGGTCTCCAAATCTGAGGAAGGACATTATTGCCACAGAGGGAGTGCAGAGAAGGTTCACCAGACTGATTCCTGGGATGTCAGGACTGTCTTATGAAGAAAGACTGGATAGACTCGGTTTATACGCTCTAGAATTTAGGAGATTGAGAGGGGATCTTATAGAAACTTACAAAATTCTTAACGGGTTGGACAGGCTAGATGCAGGAAGATTGTTCCCGATGTTGGGGAAGTCCAGGACAAGAGGTCACAGCTTAAGGATAAGGGGGCTATCATTTAAGACCGAGATGAGAAAGCCTTTTTTCACACAGAGAGTGGTGAGTCTCTGGAACTCTGCCACAGAAGGTACTCGAGGCCAGTTTATTGGCTATATTTAAGAGGGTGTTAGATGTGGCCCTTGTGGCTAAGGGGATAAGAGGGTATGGAGAGAAGGCAGGTGTGGGATACTGAGTTGGATGATCATCCATGATCATATTGAATGGCGGTGCAGGCTCGAAGGGCCGAATGGCCTACTCCTGCACCTAGTTTCTATGTTCTATGTTTCTATATAGATAATGACAATAAATCCCTTATATTTACAAAAAATTCTTATGAGAATTGAGAGCAATGGGTATTCCAAAAGACCATCTTGATGGCCCACGTGTGTGATAAATAATGTGAACATTGCTAATAATCATTTGAAATTATCAAGTAAAGCAGAAAAGATTGTTGGAATGTATGGTGATCAATAGAGCCAGGATGTTTAGGCTCTAAAAAGGCATAATAAAAATACAAAAAAGGCATGAAAAAGGCATTTATTGACAAAAAGCATAGAAATGTATTTCCACCACCAAAATATGGATTAAAATTATAATATAAAAGTATATTACATTAAATGACCAAAGTTGCCTGGTTGCACATAATTACTAGCATTTTTTTCAAATTATCTGGTGTTAAACTATGCCGTCTGTCAGACAGAACATGCTTCAGTTGTGAAAAACTTCTTTCTACCTCAGCTGAGGTCACTGGTGCATACCCAAAACAGACTCTATATTCATGTCAATATCTTGTGCATTACAACTACCTTTGAGAACTTTAGCTATGTTTTCTATTCCTTCATGATCTTTGTTAGCTAAGATCACTCTCTCACATTTACCTACATCGCCAGGAACTTTACAAATATTGTCATTACTTTGTTGAAAACCTGCAAGTTATTCACTAATGTTCACCACATTTCTCAAGGGAAGTGATAGCTTATGGGAAGTGTGCAAAATTGGAGTAATAAACACAAGATCGCGGTGGAGGGACTTTTTCTGATGATTTCACTGACGATCCAGACTGCAGCAGATTCTTCTTCTTCAAAACAGTTGACGATTTACTTTATCTTTTCAAAATTTGCAGCAAGTAGAGTACAGCAGCGGGCCATGTACCCCACCTAGTCAAAATGGACTGAGGAGGTAGCGGAATCTCGGTTGCCATTTCCTTGAACAACTGCACATGTGACTGTGCTTTGAGGAAGATTTTCTTGACATTGGAAATTAGGCGATCGACATTTTGAAACAAGCTATATATGTGCTTGGCAATTCTATGAAGTCCTTAAGCTAAGCATGTCAAGTGCAACATTTTGGGGAATAAAACTTTAAGTCACAAACAGAAGAACATTCTCGTGTTTTATACCTTCTGGCCAAAGTACAGCAAGTGAAGATGTAAGTAACTAAGCAATAGTTGAGATGTTTGACTTCTCCAACACTTCCGGTCAACAAATACACCTTTGATGGTTGATCTGCCTCCAGTGTACCGATGACCACATTGGCAACTTATCTCCCCACAAGCATCGGTTGTCTCGTCTATTGAGATCCATATTTTGTTGCATGCAACTTCATCTCTAATTTTCTGCACAACAATGTTGAAGTTGCTGACAACATAATTTATCCGTAATGATGACTCGCTTGGTATATGTTCCTCTGTGTATTTCTCTAAAAAACCTCAGAGATTTGTGTTCCAATTTCCACAGTGGAATTCCAGCATAAATGAATGCCTTACACTTTCTAACCAACAGACACAGTCTGTTAGGTTGGATAACCACTCCTCTTCTACCCTCACCCTGAACACTGACATACCCCAGGGCTGCGTGCTGAACCCCCTCCTCTACTCCCTCTTCATCTACGACTGCATACCTGTACATGGTACCAACACCATCATCAAGTTTGCAGATGACACGACAGTGATTGGCTTAATCAGCGACAATGATGAGTCGGCCTACAGGGAGGAGGTTCAGCTCCTAACAGCATGGTGTGCCGACAATAACCTGGCCCTCAACTCCAAGAAGACCAAGGAGCTCATTGTGGACTTCAGGAGATCGAGAGGCTGCACGCACAACCCCATCCTTATCAACGGGACGGAGGTGGAACGTGTCTCCAGCTTCAGGTTCCTGGGGGTCAACATCTCCGATGACCTCTCCTGGACCCACAACACATCCTCACTGATCAAGAAGGCTCACCAGCGTCTCTTCTTCCTGAGGAGACTTAAGAAGGTCCACCTGTCTCCCAGATTCTGGTGAACTTCTACCGCTGCACCATCGAGAGCATCCTTACCAACTGCATCACAGTATGGTATGGTAACTGCTCTGTCGCCGACCGGAAAGCTCTGCAGAGGGCGGTGAAGATCTGCCAACGCATCACAGGCTCCTCACTCCCCTCCATTGAGTCTGTCCATAGTAAACGATGCCTGCGCAGGGCGCACAGCATCACCAGGGACAGTTCACACCCCAACCATAGACTGTTTACCCTCCTCCCATCCGGGAGACGCTACAGGTCCCTCCGCTGCCATACCAGCAGGCTCAAGAACAGCTTCTTCCCTGCGGCTGTCACACTTCTAAACGCTGCACCTCAATGACTGCATGTCTCCACCCCTCCACTCCCCCCCCCCCCCCCCCCCCCCCCCCGGACTATCCAATCACCAGCAAATTGCACGGATATCACTGTATCACTGTATATGTATAGATGTATATACTCATACTACTGCGCAATTACTTGTTTATTCGTAAGTTCGCCCTTTGGAGATACCAACTGCATTTCGTTGTCTCTGTATTGTACACTGCACAATGACAATTAAAGATTGAATTGAATTGAGATCATTCGAAAACTCAGATTTTCGACTATAGCCAGCAGTAAATGTAGTGTGGAGACAAGCTTGGGTATTTCGCTTGGGTAGCCCTTGTCTTCTCCCTCCTCCCCCTTCCCAGTTATCCTTCTAGTACTAGTCTCTGCCTCTTCCTTTCTTTTTCCCGTCCCCCAACATCAGTCTGAAGAAGGGTCTCGACCCAAAACGTCGCCTATTCTATCTCTCCATAGATGCTGCCTCACCCACTGAGTTTCTTCAGACTTCTTCAGAATCCTCCCCATTCACCACTTCACACATACTTAAAGCACCAGTCCAGTCTTTTCCACCCACCACTCTCCAATCACCACTCCACACCCAATTACTCACACCCAATTACCCACACCCTCTGTGCTCAACAACATCACTTCTCCATCATCAACAATAAAAATAGAGGAGGTGGAAAGGCTTTTCAGAAGAGAAGAGCCGGAAATCTCCAGGACTGGACAATGTTTCCCCCTCTACTCTCAAGCTCTGTGCTGAACAACTGGCACCGGTCTATACAGACATTTTCAATCAGGCCCTGCAAACCTGTACTGTCCCTGCCTGCTTCAAAGTCTCCACTATTGTTCCTGTACCCAAAAAGGCAAGGATTATTGGTCTTAATGACTACAGGCCTGTCGCACCGACCTGTCGTCCTGAAGACCCTTGAAAGACTTGTGCAGGCCAAGCTGAAAAATATCACAAACCCCCTGCTGGACCCTCTGCAGTTTGCATATTGGGCAAATAGATCTGTGGATGACGCAGTGAACCTGGGCCTGCACTTCATCCTCCAGCACCTAGACCGCCAGGGGACCTATGCTAGGAATTTGCTTGTTGATTTTAGCTCTGCATTCAACACCATTGTGCCAGAGCTACTACACTCCAAAATTTCCAAGTTGACTGTGCCTGAACCCATCTGTGGTGGATCATCAGCTTCCTGACAGACAGGAAGCAGCATGTGAGGTTGGGAAAGCACATCTCGGACCCGCAAACCCTCAGCATAGGAGTACCGCAAGGCTGCGTACTCTCCCCTCTCCTCTACCCTCTCTACACAAATGACCACATCTCCACTGACTCCTCTGTCAAGCTTCTCACAAGTTTGCGGGCGACACAACCCTGATTGGACTGATCCAGGATGGGGAGGAATCTGCCTACAGACAGGAAGTGTCACAGCTGGCGTCCTGGTGCCACCGCAACAACCTGAAGCTCATTGCACTTAAGACAGTGGAATTGATAGTAGTCTTTAGGAGAGCTTCCCCTCCCCTGACCCCACTCACCATCAACAACACCACAGTCACATCTGAGGAGTCTTTTAAGTTCTTGGGAACCATCATCTCCAAGGACCTTAAATGGGGGGGGGGGGCACCATCGACTCCACATTCAAAAAGGCACAACAGAGGATGTACTTCCTGCGGCAGCTGAGGAAGCACAATCTGCCACAGCCAATGATGGTCCACATCTGCACCAGGTGCGTCGAGATGGGGCTCCTAAAGGAGTGTGTTAGGAACCTCGAGCAGCAGCTCGATGACCTCCGTCTGGTCAGGGAGAGTGAGGAGGTCATAGAGAGGAATTACAGTGAGGTAGTCTCTCCAAAACCACAGGAGGCAGACACGTGGGTCACGGATAGGAGAGGCAAGGGGCAGGGGCGGGCGCTAGAGAGTACACCAGTGGCTGTACACCTTGAAAATAAGTACTCCTGTTTGAGTGCTGTTGGGGGGGACAGCCTACCTGGGGGTAGCAACAGCGACCTGGCCTGCGGTACAGACACTGGCCCTGTTGCTCAGAAGGGTAAGGAAAAGAAGAGGAGGGCATTAGTAATAAAGGACTCTATAGTTAGAGGGTCAGATTGGCGATTCTGTGGATGCAGTCCGGAGAACCGGATGGTAGTTTGCCTCCCTGGTGCCAGGGTCCGGGATGTGTCTGAACGTGACCAAGATATCCTGAAAAGGGAGGGAGAGGAGCCTGGGGTCGTGGTACATATTGGTACCAATGACATAGGTAAAAAAAGAGATGAGATCCTGAAAGGAGAATTTAGGGAGTTAGGAAGAGAGTTAAGGAAAAGAATTGCAAAGATAACAATCTCAGGATTACCTCCTGTGCCACGCGACAGTGAGAGTAGGAATGGAGCAAGGTGGAGGATAAATGGTTGGCTGAAGGACTGGTGCAGAGGGCAGGGATTCAAGTTTCTGGATCAGTGGAACCTCTTTTTGGGAAGGAGTGACCTGTATAAAAAGGACGGGTTGCACATGAACCGAGGGGGACCAGTATCCTGGCAGAGAAATTTGCAAAGGCTACTGGGGGGACTAGAATGGTTGGGGGTAGGGACTCAAATAGAGAAAGCCAGTAGACAGGGTTTGAGGCAGGAGGCAGAGAAGGGAAGCACAGACCCAACATGTAGGGGGGAAAGAAGAAAAAAATAATAAACAGAGAATAAGAGGTTTCCAGGGCAAAAATCAAAAGGGGCCACTTGTCAACGTAATTGTATAAGGAGTAAGAGTGTTGTAAAAACAAGCCTGAAGGCTTTGTGTCTCAATGCAAGGAGCATTGGTAATAAAGTGGACGAGTTGAATGTGCAGATAGCTATTAATGACTATGCTATAGTTGGGATCACGGAGACATGGCTCCAGGGGGACCAACGCTGGGAGCTGAACATCCAGGGATATTCAATATTCAGGAGGGATAGACAGAAAGGAAAAGGAGGTGGGGTAGCGTTGCTGGTGAGAGAGGAGATTAATGCAATAGAAAGGAAGGACATTAGCTTGGAGGATGTGGAATCGATATGGGTAGAGCTGCAAAACTCTAAGGGGCAGAAAACGCTAGGGGGAGTTGTTTGCAGGCCACCTAACAGTAGTAGTGGAGTTGGGGATGGCATCAAACAGGAAATTAGAAATACGTGCAACAAGTGTAAAACAGTTATAATAGGTGACTTCAATCTACATATAGATTGGGTTAATCAAATGGGCAGGGGTGCTGAGGAAGAGGATTTCTTGGAATGTATGCGGGATAGTTTTCTAAACCAACCTATAGAGGAACCAACGAGAGAGCAGGCTATTCTAGACTGGGTATTGAGTATTGAGGAAGGGTTAGTTAGCAGTCTTGTGCGTGGCCCCTTGGGCAAGAGTGACTATAATATGGTTGAGTTCTTCATTAGGATGGAGAGTGACATAATTAAGTCAGAAATAAGGGTTCTAACCTTAAATGAAGGTAACTTTGAAGGTATGAGACGTGAATTGGCCAAGATAGACTGGCAAGTGATTCTTAAAGGGTTGACAGTGGATGTGCAATCGAAGCTATTTAAAGACTGCATGGATGAACTACAACAATTGTTCATCCCAGTTTGGTAAAAGAATAAATCAGGGAAGGTAGTGCATCCATGGATAACAAGGGAAATCAGGGATAGTATAAAAACAAAAGATGAAGCATACAAATTAGCCAGAAAAAGCAGCCTACCAGAGGACTGGGAGAAATTCCAGCAGAGGAGGACAAAGGGCTTAATTAGGAAGCTCTACTCAATAACCAAAATTCTGTAACCTCCTTTTGCTCTGGTATTTTATTTTATTCACATGTTTAATCAGTAATAACCATATAACCATATAACAATTACAGCACGGAGACAGGCCCTCTCGGCCCTTCCAGTCCGTGCCGACCATTTGTTTTCCCCTAGTCCCATCTACCTGCACTCAGACCATACCCCTCCATTCCCTTCACGTCCATATACCTATCCACTTTACTTTTAAATGTTAAAATCGATCCTGCCTCCACCACCTCTGCTGGAAGCTCATTCCACACAGCCACCACCCTCTGAGTAAAGAAGACTTGGTTATGCTGCCAAGCATACTGACCTTGAGAAAGACTGGTCTTACATCCTGACAAAATCTCCTTGTGCAATCACAACCTGATCTATTTGTCAGTCACATTTATGAGATTGTAAATAATGGTAAAATTGTAAATAATGGTAAAATGATATCACTATGCATTTCCAGTGGGGTCGTGTACATAAACACCCTATGCATGGGGGTACAGCACCATAATTTAAAGAACTTGTTAATTTAATATAAATAAGGAAGATTTTATGTTGCAAGAGGTACAGAAAAATGATTTTTGTTCTCATGCTGTTAAAACTCATTTCCATATAAATTGTTTCTATGCTGATTTCATTGGTAATAAAACCACAAAATTATTTTCACCATCAATGCTCTGCTTGTTTCCTACCATGGAACTAAAGGAATTAAGGTTCTTTGAAATTTAGAAACTGCAGTAAAATTGTTTATAATACTACGCACAGATGGATCGAAGATAACTGCAGTGTCAATATTCACAAATAATATATTGTTAACTAAATGTTAGTTAATGAAATAACGAGAATAATAATTGGTAGCACCCAAATTAATTTAGTTTACTTTAGAGATACAGCGTGGAAACAGACCCTTCAGCCCACCGAGTCCGCACCGACCAGTGATCCCCGCACATTAACACTATGCTACACACACTAGGGACAATTTACACTCATACCAAGCCAATTAACCTACAAACCTGTACGTCTTTGGAGTGTGGGAGGAAACCAAAGATCTCGGTGAAAACCCATGCGGTCACGGGGAGAACGTACAGACAGTACCCTTAGTCGGGATCGATCCGGGGACTCCGGCGCTGCAAGGCACCAACTCTACCACTGCGGCACCATGCCACCGCTAATTGATAAATAGATAAGATGAGCAATAAATTATTCCGAGCTCAGATTTCAATTTTATCAATGCCTAAAAGTAATAATTTGGTTACACCAGCATCTGCCTGTATGCCTGTCCTAAATTTGCAGAAACATTTGGAGTGGGCAAGGAATTAAATTTGTGAAGAGTCTAAAAACCCAATGCCAAACTGACAATTTCCAGTTTTAACCCTCTTTCATTAGTTTGAGATCAGGAAACCCCCGTGGGCAAGGTTTCAATTAAATTCAGGATTCTCAAATTTCCAGACATTCACAAGTGAAATGCCCTGACATGATTTGTGGAGTCGATATGCAAATCAGCCCATTCAAATCACAACCCCAGAGCAGCCTTCCTGAATCACTTTATAAACGACATTTTTTCAAAAGCTGATTTATGGGTGATTGTAATGTTGCCAACAAGAAAAAAAAGTTGAAATTGTTAATAACAGTTTCAGATCCATTTATAACCATATAACAATTAACAATTACAGCACGGAGACAGGCCCTCTCGGCCCTTCCAGTCCGTGCCGACCATTTGTTTTCCCCTAGTCCCATCTACCTGCACTCAGACCATACCCCTCCATTCCCTTCACGTCCATATACCTATCCACTTTACTCTTAAATGTTAAAATCGATCCTGCCTCCACCACCTCTGCTGGAAGCTCATTCCACACAGCCACCACCCTCTGAGTAAAGAAGTTCCCCCTCACGTTACCCCTAAACTTCTGTCCCTTAATTCTCATGTCATGCCCTCTTGTTTGAATCTTCCCTACCCTCAATGGGAAAAGCTTATCCACGTCAACTCTGTCTATCCCTTTCATCATTTTAAAGACCTCAATCAAGTCCCCCCTTAACCTTCTGCGCTCCAGAGAATAAAGACCTAACTTGTTCAACCTTTCTCTGTAACATAGTTGCTGGAACCCTGGCAACATTCTAGTAAATCTCCTCTGTACTCTCTCTATTTTGTTGACATCCTTCCTATAACTAGGCGACCAAAATTGTACACCATACTCCAGAATTGGTCTTACCAATGCCTTGTACAATTTTAACATTACTTCCCTACTCCTATATTCAATGCTCTGATTTATAAAGGCCAGCACACCAAAGGCTTTCTTTACCACCCTATCTACATGCGATTCCACCTTCAGGGAACTATGCACAGTTATTCCTAGATCCCTCTGTTCCACAGCATTCCTCAATTCCCTACCATTTACCATGTACGTCCTATTTTGATTTGTCCTGCCAAGATGTAGCACTTCACACTTATCAGCATTAAACTCCATCTGCCATCTTTCAGCCCACTTTTCCAAATGGCCCAAATCTCTCTGTAGACTTTGAGAATCTACTTCATTATCCACAATACCACCTATCTTAGTATCATCTGCATACTTACTTATCCAATTTTCCACCCCATCATCCAGATCATTGATGTACATGACAAACAACAGTGGACCCAACACAGATCCCTGAGGCACCCCACTGGTCACCGGCTTCCAACCTGACAAACAGCCATCCACAATTACTCTCTGACATCTCCCATTCAGCCACTGTTGAATCCATCTTGCTACTCCGCCATTAACACCCAAAGATTGAACCTTCTTAACCAACCTTCCATGGGGAACCTTGTCAAAGGCCTTACTGAAATCCATATAGACAACATCCACTGCTTTACCCTCATCAATTTCCCTAGTTATCGCTTCAAAAAATTCAAGAAGGTTTGTCAAACATGACCTTCCAGGCACAAATCCATGTTGACTGTTCCTGATCAGACCCTGTTTATCCAGATGCTTATATATATTATCTCTAAGTATCCTTTCCATTAATTTGCCCACCACTGACGTCAAACTAATAGGTCTATAATTGCTAGGTTTATTCTTTGAACCCTTTTTAAACAATGGAACAACATGCGCAGTACGCCAATCCTCCAGCATTATTCCCGTTTCTAATGACATTTGAAATATTTCTGTCATAGCTCCTGTTATTTCTACACTAACTTCCCTCAATGTCCTAGGGAATATCCTGTCAGGACCTGGAGACTTATCCACTTTTATATTTTTCAAAAGTGTCAGTACTTCCTCCTCTTTGAATCTCATAGTTTCCATAGCTACTCTACTTTTTTCCCTTACCTCACAGAGTTCAATATCCTTCTCCTTGGTGAATACCGAAGAAAAGAAATTGTTCAATATCTCAATGTCTTTATGTAGATGTTGTGTGAAAAGTGATTGGATGAGAGAGAATTATGTTCCTGGATTGTGGTGACCATAAGAATGCTAGTTATATCCATTAACTTTTGCTCTTCTGATGTTAATTGATGTACCTGATGACTTTCTCCAGTTTCCTTGGTTTTGGCCCACTGAGTCCACATCGACCATTGATCACCCTGAGAAGTTGTATGAAATCATACTTTGGAAAGTTTAATAACATGGAAATTAGTCTAAGTGGAAGAACATCAATAATATATTCTGCATTTTTAAAAGGCTAACATCAGTACATTGCATCAATAAAGTAGGAAGGTCAAATCTGCAACCTCTGTCACATCACGTGTAGCCAATAGAGAATATCAGCTTTCAACAACAGATGATATCACCAATCTTCTGAGAATTGGCAGGATTTTATTCACATTATGGTTCTATGCTTTTATTTCTGCTACAGCACTTAACAATAATGAAGAATTGTATGCATCAATAAATAGCCTGATAATGTATATCAATAAAGTAGCCATTACATTTTAAACTCCAGATTACAACAGGGATCATCTTTTATCTTTCACAAGTGTCATGAATGGTATTGGGCAGGATTTATTATGGAATTCAAATTGCCCTTGAGATGTTTTTGCTGGAAATCTTGTGATGAAGGTACATCAGCTATGTGAATTAGATATGGATTCAAATCAAGATGTGGATGGTATCTACCACTGGCAATATAGTTCACCAAAAAAGCTGACTGCAGTGTTTTCTTAATTATTCCAGAAGGGGGAGACAGAAGCATGGAGTTTAAATGTATGTCACTGTATTTTACAGCAATACACAAATGAAAATCAACATATTTGTACTTTCACCTTTTTCCAGTATTGCAAATAGACAGTTCCCGAGTGAAGTAATTCCTCATAAAATATTCATTTGCCTTTTGTAGATGTTGGAGTGTATTGACTTGAAGATGCCTATTCATGTGTGCATGCTTTTTCCACCAAAGCTGATAAGTGAAATATTCACCTTTATCCTTGGGCTCCTAATACCAGTTCCACAATTGGGTTCTGGTACCCATCACCGCCACCACTACTATCACCAAGGACTCCTCTCCTGATACTAATCTCTCTTCTGATGCCCCAAACACTGGAGTCCAATACAATCCCTCCCACTTCCCACTCAACCACAGCACAGGCCCAGGATGTGTAACTTTTGACCTTTGCCTCTAAAATTAGGATTGTCAGTGGTTCCAACGATATGAAACACTCAGTCACTTGCACCTGAGGAATGGGTTTGGGCAATGACCCAAATAATTGCTTACACTTCATTGACATCTATTAGGGTGCAGGTGAAAGGTAGACAGGAACACTTAAATAAGAATTAGATACAATTGTTAAAAAGCAGTTAATTAGAGCTGAGACACAAGAAACTGTGATGCAGGAATCTGGAGCAAAACACAAAGTGCTGGAGGAGATCAGTGGGTCAGGCGGCATCTGTGGGGGGAAATGAATAGACCCTTCAGTCGGGATCCTTCTGTAGATTGAATGGAATGGGGGGGGAGGAGAAGAAAGCTAAAGAATAGTGAGGATGGGACAAAGCCTAGCAAGTGGTGACTAGCAAGAGAGAGAGGTGACTGGCAGAAGGTGGAATAGGTAACAAATAGGTAACAAAGGCCAGAGGTGAAAGGAGAAAAACGGGTTTCAAATGAGGAAAGAGGAGTGAAATATTAAGCCAAAGGGCGGCATGTGAGTAGCAGGGTACAGGTGGAGGGGAATGAGAAGAGATAAAAGGAAAAAAAGGGGATATGGTGAAAAGTGAGTGTAGGGATGAAGGGAAGGGAGCAGAGTGACGGGTGGTGGGAGAAACGTGTGCACAATGGGGTGCAGGGGGTAGAAGAAGGAGCAGGGAATTACTTGAAACAGGAGAATTCAATGTTCATCCCTCACTCAGGCAATGGATGCCAAGGTCAGGAAGATTGGTATGGGAATAGGATGGGAAGTTAAAATAGCAAGCAACTGGGAGCTCCAGCAGGTCTTGGCAGACAGAGTGCAAGTGTTCAGCAAAATGGACAACTAGCCAGTTAATTAAAGCTACTTGTATTTATTTCTAAATATAGCAAATTATTGGAAATGGCATGTGGTATTTGAGTTTACAAGAAAAAATAGCTGTTCTGTGCTCTATTTGCATTATCTAGTAGTAAAATAAAAATAAAACTTAATTTTATGATTCCAAATACACAGGAAAAGATGTTAAAAATCCAAAGTGCCAAATGTCAACTTGCTCCCAGTGGTGATGGGAGCCTTCTGCACTCACCTATGCTCCTCCGATGTTGAGAAAGGCTAGGCAGACACGTCATTGGGGTTAACAAGGGGGCATCTACTTTCATCAACGTTTCGCTGATTGAACCCACGACGTCTCCAGTAGGCTCAGCGGTGCATTCTGGCGTCCCAGAACCACCCCCCTCTGCATCTGTCTAGTCGGTTATTTGTGAGACCAAATGGGGTCTTTCCTCTTCAGCCAGAGCCATTGGCTACTCTGCTCTGCCACCCGTGATGTTTCTTTGATGGCCTGACATAGCTCTTGTCCGCTGATCCCCAGGTCCTTCATCAGTCTTACGGCTGATGTTGCACGAATCCTCGACACCCAATTTCTACCGGGCAGATCTCAGCTCTACAGTCCCGCTGTTCTGCATCCGCTGCAAGCTCTGTATATCGCAGTTTCTTTCTTTCGACGGCTTCCTGCATAGCATCCTCCCAAGGCACTGTGAGCTCCACAAGATACACCATAATATAGTCAAATACTTTTGAAGTGCTGATATAATCAAATAGCTTTGAAGTGTGGTCATAATTACATTGTAGAAAACCATGGCCAATGTGTAAGTACAAACTCTTACAAGCTGCAATGAAACAAATGAACAGCTAATAGCCCAGAGCATCCTATTGAATGACCCTTTAGTTGAAAATCGCTCTACCTTCAACTCAAGGTAATATTGACATGACAAACTGAAGACTGGGGTGCAAGACCCCAGTGAATGTTAGAGATAATAGAGTACAAAATATATTGTTGTTCCCAGAAATGTGCATTACATGAGGTTGTGCCCTCAAGGTCGTAGAGTGATACAGTGTGGACACAGGTCCTTCGGCTCAACTTGCCCATGCCGACGAACATGCCCCATCTACACTAATCTCAACTGCCCTTGCTTAGCCTATATCCCACCAAACCTATCCTATCTATCTGTCCAAATGTTTAAAAAACACTTCTTAAACATTATGATAGTACCTCAACTACCTCCTCTGACATCTTGTTCCACACACCTACCACCCTTTGTATAAAAAAGTTGCCCCTCAGGTCCCCTCTCACATTAAACCTCTGTCCTCTGGTTCTCAATTCTCAATTCCCATACCCTGGGTAAAAGACTGCATTACCCTATCTTTTCCTCTTGTGATTTTGTACAACTCTATAAAATCACCTCTCATCGGCCTGCTCTGTAAGGAATAAAGTCTGTAAGGAATAAAGATCCTTACAGACCTGCTCTGTAAGGAATAAAGATCACCTCTCATCGTCCTGCTCAACCTCTTCCTATAGCTCAGGCCCTCAAGTCCTGGCACCATCCTCATGAATCTTTTCTGCACCCATTCCAGCTTAACAAAATATCTCCTATAACAGGCTGACCAAAACGGAACATAGTACTCTAATTCCAGCCTCACTAATGTCTTCATTGAGGACTCGGGTGCAGAATCCTATTATGCACAAGGCTCAAAGCATTGCCTTTCAACGTTTAACACTTAGAAGAAGAACTTTATGGTCCCAGCACCCAGGCATCACCATAATGAAAGTCCTTCAGGTAGTTATTTAGGATCCAGGGGGGGGTGGAGTTGCAAATAATAAGATGGCAGGAGGGGGTTATTGCCTGCTGGGAAATAGTTAAGTTTGGGGAAAATTGAGGTTGAAGCAGGTCTCATATTTGCTTTGAAGTGTTGCCTTTGCAGCAGCCACAGACTGAGTGCAGTACCCATGTCACGCAAGTTATGCCATAATTATGATAATAGCACATTTAGTAAAGAAGACCCTCTGTGGTGAATGTAATTGATAATTCACCGATGAATGCAATAATTTGTTAAAACTCATGGGGACAAAGGATAGAGACAGAGCAAAACAAATTGCCCAGTAATTTATGACAATCCGCATCTCTTCTTCAACTAAGATAATTGATTAATTTACACTTTAATAGCAAACTTTGCAAGATAATTCTGGCTGCATCTGCTTTTACTGTTAGTTGAACAACCATTACTGAGGAGAACAATGCAATAAGTCCTCTACTTCATCTTTGAAATAGTCCTCTGGGATCTTTCATATTTGTCTGGGATATAATGGAGAGAAGGAGCTGCTGTTTAAATCTGTGTAAAAATCATCAGTGCCAACAAATCAGCATCCCTTTAGTAAAGCAGCTTGTTTATGTGCTCGTATCTTTAAAGTGAAATTTATTCCACAGACACTTGAATCAGAGGCAATAACATTATTCCTGAACCAACACCGACACAGTTTGACAAATTACAAATCCCTTTTCCAGAAGGCGAGTCTTAAAACAAAGTTTAAATGTCGGAATGTATCAGGCACATTTCTTCTCCTTCTTAGGCACCCCCTTGGGATTGAAACAATACCAGAAAATGCTTGAAAACCCAACTGGTGAGGCAACATCTGTGAAAAGAGAAATACTCTATATTGTGGGTCCATGATCTTTCATCAAAACTGGGAAAGAGAGATATGCAAGTGTCAGGATTGAAAATGACTTGCATCCACTCTCGTTTTATGATTCAAGGCTGAATGATGAGGTGAATCTTCCATAGAGGGGATAGAATCCCCTGGGTTAAATGATGGGGTGGGCAAATATATGTGGTTTGTGAGATAGTCTACATCTTTTGCAACGTATGCATGGTCTCTGTGCACCCCCGATGCAAGGGGT
The DNA here is from genome assembly GCA_035221665.1 of Okamejei kenojei. Lineage (NCBI taxonomy): Eukaryota > Metazoa > Chordata > Chondrichthyes > Rajiformes > Rajidae > Okamejei > Okamejei kenojei. The sequence goes on along the minus strand of CM069133.1, from coordinate 107,739,847 downwards.
CTGGTTCTCAATAACATCCTGCATGCTCCTTCTCCACTTTGAGCTGAGGTTCCCAGGAGTTGATGGAGATATTTCTCACGGATTTAACGAGTACATCTGTGATTCATTTTCTCTGACCAAGTAAAGCAGCAATTCACTTGCACTTTTTAAAATCTGGAGTACTGCAGTTGTTCACAATGTAGTCTTCTCTAGATTGAAAAAAAAAACAAATGCTGAACGAGTCATCACTTTGCAGAGCACCTTTATTCAGTCCACAGAGGTGTCAGAGGTTATGGGGCGAAGGCAGGAGAATGGGGTTAGGAGGGAGAGATAGATCAGCCATGATGGAATGGCGGAGTAGACTTGATGGACCAAATGGCCTAATTCTACTCATATTCCTTATGACCTTGTGACCCGGTGCTTCTTGTTGCCTGCTGCTTTAATTCTCCATCCCACTTCTGCTCTGACTTATCTGTCTGTGACCTATACCGTTATAATGAATTCCAACAGAAGCTTGAGAAACAAAATCCCATCTTCCATCTGTGCAGATTGTAGCTTTTGGATTCAATTGTGAATTCTATAACTTCAGGTAACTTGATTTCTCTGTCCAGTGCCCATTGTCCACATGTGATATTGGCTCAGCCCGTTTTGGTTTTTTCCCTTTCATTTTTTTTCCCCTTTGTCATGTGTACCAATTAAGGTACAATAATATTTGTATTAACTGAAAAAAGTAACAAGACACCCAACTGCATAAAAGTTAACATAAACGGATTCCACATTCCTTACCATGACGGAAGGCAATAAAGTCTAATCATCTTCCCTGCATTTTCTCCCGAGGTCGGGTCGATCGAAGCTCCCGCAGCCGGCGATCGAAGCCCCCACGTCTGGGAGGTCGAAGCTCCCACATCCGGTCGGTCGAAGCTCCGGCGGCTTGGAGCTCCCAAAGTCAGTCTCTAACCAGGGACCGCGAGCTCCACGTTGTTAAAGTCCACAGGCTCCCGCGGTTGGAGCTCAAAGGTCGATCCCTAGCAAAATGATCTCCAGCTCACGATGTTAAAGTCGCGCAGGCTACCGCGGTTGGAGCTCCCGAGTCGATGTCCAACAGAGGCCTCCAGGTCCTCGATGTTAGGCCGCAGTGTGGACAGAGATACACTATGGGAGAAAATTGCATCTCTGTCGAGGTAAGAGATTAAAAAAAGGTTTCCGCCAACCCCCCCACCACCCCACACATAAAACAAGCTAAAGAACACTAAAAAACATATATTGAACACATACTATAAAATGACAGAGAAGGAAGGGACAGACAGACTTTTGGAGAGGCAGTCATTGCTAGTGCTACCCGGTGGCAGTGGAAGCCAATTCACTGGATGTTTTCAAGAGAGAGTTAGATTTAGCTCTTAGGGCTAAAGGAATTAAGGGATATATGGAAAAAGCAGGAACAGGGAACTGATTTTAGATGATCAGTCATGATCATATTGAAGGGCCGAATGACCTACTGCGACTATGTTTCCTAATTGTTTTGTTTTTCTTTCTTTTATTGAGGGCAGGAAATCTTACACACCAACATTCAGACTGTAATTCTGAGAAATTCTGCAAATTGGCACAGATCCTCAAAATCAAAAGTATTGGAGAAATGCCATGTAGGTTTTTGACAATACAGCAACAAACATTTTTTTTAATGTAATAACTTTTTTAATATGACTATTACAAATTGTACAATATTTCTGAATTTCATTTCTGCATTTCTATCATTTGTTGTCCAGAAGGAAGCACGAACATTGTGTAGACCCAGAGACAATATCAAACGCTGCTGGCAAATCGCAGGAATAAGTTGAAGCATATGTTGTCTTTGTTTTTGTGAACTATAGTTGTCGCTTTTACGCATCCAAGGTACAATGGAGTCTCCATGGGCCACCCCCACTGCCACTCTGTTTCCTGGCCATTATGCAGTTTGTGCAAGGGATATTATTTAATGTTTGCATGGTAAAAGTCAAAGTACCACTAATGTTTTGTTATCCTTGACCTTCAAATACAAATATAGAATATGCAAATATGAAATAATTAGAATGCTGCAGAACATGCTGAAACAAAATTCCCGGTGATTCACAATGTTGCTGGCAGACTTAGCACCCCACCCACGATTGTTGTGTCTTCACATGCACAGGAAAGTGTAATATGCGTGTGGTAAGCATCCGCATCGATTTTGCCACTGTTCAACATTTGCTAAGGACAGGCTAGAGAGGGGGATAGAGGGCGATAGAGGGAGGTAGAGGGGGGTAGAGGGCGATAGAGATGGGTCGAGCGGGTAGAGAGGGGGTAGAGGTGGGTAGAGGGAGATAGAAACATAGAAAATGATAGAGGGGATAAAGGGAGGTAGAGGGGGATAGAGGGAGCTAGAGGGGGGGAGAGGGCGGTAGAGGTGGGTAGAGGGGTGTAGATGGGGTAGAGGGGTGTAGAGGATTGTGAAGTCAGTATCAAAAGAGACAATCAAAACAGTTTCAGCACCAGGGAGGTAATTACTGAAGCACTCAAAGATTACCCCTGCTCACTTGATCTAATTTGTGGGGAATGCAGAACTGCCTGCATAGACTACACATGTTCATGTTCCACTCGATGGTAGATGACGGTGCTATTGCTCTTCATGAAAGCTCCTTGTTCTTCCCAAAGGGTTTGGGAAGCAGCAGTAACAAGGCAGGATCAATAAGATAGTGCATGGGACCGGGATCCCTTCACTGCCATATTTAAAATCCGTTTCTATGGAGTCAGCGGTCAACAGATGGTCAAGAAATACAGAGAAATGCAGTTGCAAATTGGCAGTTTCAGTTCAATTGTTCCTTACTCTTCACTGTGATTTAGCTTTTAGGGCTAAGGGAATCAAGGTATATGTGGAAAAAAACGGCATGGGGTACTGATTTTGGATGTTCAGATGATCATATTAAATGGCAGTGCTGACTCGAAGTGCCAAATGGCCTACTCTTGCACCTATTTTCTATGTTCCTATGTCATCCTCATTCACTTTCGGACAGGGAGACAGAGGGTCAAGAATCTGTTGTCTTTTCTCATCACAGGCTTCTTGTATTACCCCTTTTCTGTGTTGCTTCTAAACATCTATTTAAACATCTTCCTCGTTTCCTGTTAGTCAGAAGGAGACTCAGACTGCAGACTGACAAAAGATTAATGCTCTGCAATGAATGGTCATATCAAGTATCATCTCACTTAAAACTCTCTCAACTTTGCACTAGGTAATTACTTGTGGAATCCAGCAAGGATAGTGCCAGCTTCCACAGGTTTTCCTGTTGTCCATCTGGAAAGATTTCATGGTTAGTCCGAGCCTGATTAAACCTGGCTCAATCCAATGAACGGGAGAAACTGCCTGTCTGCAGAAAGCTAATGTAATACTTTGTATTTGATTCATCTACATTACTTTTAGTGTTTTTAATTGTTTATAGGTATAAATGTGTATTTTTATTCATGTAATTTAAAAATGATATACTTTTATTTATTCATTTATTAACACATCTTGAGAAACGTTGAATCTTTATGAAAATATGTTTACAAGTATTCTACGAGAAGACTGTTGAGAGCTGGTGAGCCTGAGCTCCAGTGCCGCCTGACAGCCAGGAACCTGTTGAGAGAGGATCTCCTCTACACTTGCTTCTTTGGGTTTTGATGATGAGCCAGGAGCTGGTCTCACAGCAGGAAACTACAACCACAACCATAGAAGAAAAGAAACAGAATGATCCAGGAGCAAGCGAGTGATGATCTTAAGGCAGTGGAATATCTTCCTGATTATAGTTGTAAGTGTTCTATTGTGAGCAGAAGTATTAGATGGTTTGGAATAATTTTTCAGAAATTCTGAAATGTCATGATTGAGATTTTTTAGGGATATTTATTTCATGTGATGGATTTTGAGACCTTTTCACCTTTTTAGACCTTTTCAAATGTTTCAGAAGTTTCCAATGACCAGAGATATTTAAAAGCAATTAAAATATATTCAATTAAAAATAACATTTATTTAAAAGTATTTAACTAACATTATTTATCTAGTGTTTAAACAACATGAATTACAATTCTTTTACTGGGCTTTTTTATGTAGAATGTTTGCATGAGAGGGCAATGTGATATCAGCAACCTTAATAAAGTAGTGGTGAATATTAAAAGAGAGAAAATTGGGAAAACAAAATGTGATGTCTTTGCAACTCAAATAATTTGTTATTTTAGTTGATACAAAAGTCGTGAAATAGATGGTATCAAATTACATCTGACAACCTCTCACTTGGGATGTTATACTGTTTCGAAAGCTGCTACCTCTAAAATAATGATGTGTTGTGCCGTTCCAGATCTGCACAATATTCTAAATAAATGGATCATTAGGCGAGATAGAGTTGGGGGTAAAAGAGTTGGGGGAGTTGATTTACTGATTAAGAATGTCATGGCGGTTGTCCGAGATGACACCACTGATGGTTTGTTCTGTGAAGCTGTATGGGTGGTGTTGAGAAATGAAGTCGGGATGATCAACTTGTTGGGTGTATACTATAAACACCAAATAGTCAACAAATAGACAAATATGCTGTGAGATTGCAGGCAGATTCAAGAATAATAGGATTTTCATAGTAGGGATTTTAACATTACCAATATAGACTAAGGTTGCCATAGTGTTAAGGGCAAGATGGAATGTGTCCTGTATTTAGGAAAGTTTACTTAGCTAGTATGTAGAGGGCCCTACAAGAGAGGAGGCAAAGCTTGACCTACTCTTAGGAAATTGGGAAGAGCAAAAGCCACAGTTCTATTAGCTTTAAAATAGTTATGAATAAGGACAAGGCTGAACCACAAGTCAAAGTTATGAAGTGGGACAAGGACAATGTTGATGGTATTAGATAATAACTTGGAGCAGGATGTTTGCAGGTAAAAGGACATCTGGAAAGTGGGATGCTTTTAAAAGTGTGATGGTGAGATTTCAAAGCATGCATGTTCCTGTTGGAGTGAAGGGCAAAGCAACTGGGAGTAAAGGGCCTGTCCCACTTACGTGTCCTTGGCACGCAAATTACACAACCTCGTGGTCGCGTTGAGCCGCGACGGTCCCGCGTAGGTCGCGTGCGACTTCATGCGCCCACACAGCCGTCTGGAGCGCGTGACGTAATTTGAAGATGGACGCAAAATGCTGGAGTAACTCAACGGGACCGGCAGCATCTCTGGAGAGAAGGAATGGGTGATGTTTCGTGTCGAGACCCTTCTTCAGTCTGAAAGAAAGGTACTCGACCCGAAACGTCACCCATTGTTTCTCTCCAGAGATGCTGCCGGTCCTGCTGAGTTCCTCCAGCATTTTGTGTCTATCTTCAATTTTCTTGGCACCGCTCTGGGAGTAGGAGTGGGTGCGAATCCGGACCGCAACGGCCGTGAGCCCCAGGCCGAGCTTGGCAATCGTTTGCCTGCTTCTGCTGCTGTTGCAGGTGAGACGTTACGTCGCGCCAGGGTCTTGGGCCTGTCCCACTTTGGCCGTCAGTTACGCGACAGGCCGGTGACGCGCAAAGATTTTGTTCGCTACAAAAATTTCGGAGCCCCGCGCGATGTCTCGCACAACTACATACTCCTCCGCACTTCTCAGGGGACCGGCCCCGCGTGCCCATACGATGCTCGCGCATGGGCATCTCAAGGAGAATGAAGAACAAGAGGACATAAGTTTAAGAAGAGAGGGGAAGATTTAATAAGAACCTGAGGGACAGTTTTTTCGTTCAGAGGATTGTGGGTATATTGAGACCTGGCAAAGGAGGTGATTAAGGCAGGTAGAGTAACAACATTTAAAAGATATCTTGGACAGGTACTTGGTTAATAAAGATTTAGGAGGGATATGGGCTAAATACAGGCAAATGGGACGAGCTTGGGGCATTTTGGTTGGCATGGATATGTTGGGCTGAAAGGGCCAGTTTCCATTGACTATTATGTTTGTAATTACAAAGGAAAAGAATATAAAACATTCTTTATGAAATCAAAAGAAACAAAGGATCCAGGTGACTTGAGTGTAGTTGTTTAACCCTGTTGCCTGGCTAGATGTCTCTATTATTAATGTCTTTAGAGCTCAATGCCCGTTAATCATAACTAATTTGAAAGGAGAAGTTTGGACATTTTTTTCTCTGGGACTTCAAAAGGATTACACTCTTCTTTAATGTCTGCTGATGCATCATTTATATCCACCGACACACCAACTTGCAACCTTTAATATAAGGGAGGCAGCTATGACTCAGTTGGTATCACGCACCTTCATGTCAGAAGGTTGCAAGAACTATTCTGATGAACAGAGGAGCTCCCTCTGATCACCTGCTCAATTATAGTCTCTTGGCCAACATCACTTAAACAGATTGTCTGTTCATTGATGTAATGCTGCTTGTGTGATCCTCTGCAAACCCGTGACTGAATTCAGCCGGATTTAGACCACCACTAGACTCCACACACAGAGCTGTTCCTCACACACACAGACAGACGCACACACAGACAGACACACACACACAGACACACACACAGACAAGACACACAGACAGACACACACACAGACAGACGTACACATACACACACACACACACACATACGCAGAACCACAGAAATAAAGAAGCACAATGAAAAGGATCACATGATTGACAGCAGCTGAGAGCATAGATGAAGATAGCACCACAGCAATGTCTGGGAATGGTCATTTTTTAAAGGGATTATATGATGTGAAGGAAAATATGACAGGCAACATTATAATTCAATCCTTGGATGAGTGGCAACTTAAAATGATTTACTTCAGAATCTTGAAAGTCTTAGGCTAGACTAAGAACAAATGTTTCCTTTAGACGATTGAAGGAATAACCATATCAAAGCAAGGCAGCCTGAAACATCAGGAGCGCCAATCCAGAAAGAACCATCGCAAGATGAGGGGCCTGAGTACAAAGCTCAGAGAAGACAATCCCAGCCTGCCAACAGAGTATATTTGACCACACGGGTAGTTTCCGAGTTCAAGCCATGAACTTTGAGAATTAGTAGTGATAATCTGGAACAGTAAATCAAATGTAACATTATTAGAAGTCAATGGTTTTATGCATGCTTCAGTAACTGCAGTGCAAATAAAGTTAAAGTTGTACTAAACCTTGGTTCAGAATATTTTATCTGACATGTCAGTTAATATCCTATTGAGGTGACAGGGCCAAAAATCTCCTCTCCAAGCCTTAAATCTATGTCTTCTTTATCCTTGTACAATCAGCTAATGAGGACTGCTTTTCTTTGTCTACTTTATCCAAACTTTTGATAACCTTGCCCACTTCTACCAGATCTCAATCTCTGTTGCTTCCAAGGTGAACAATCTTAAATTCTCCAATTTAGCTTTGCAGTAAAATCCTTAATCCCTAGGACCGCCCTAATAAATATCCTCCAAATGGCCTGCACATCCTTCCTAATGAGTGGTAACCAGAACTTGACAAAATACTTTAGTTGTGGCTTAAACAGAGCTTTTGTTTTTGCACTCAATATTTCTAATGATCAGGAATGCAAATTATTCAGGCCACTAAATTAACACAAGCAACACAGTGTGGACCCATTGTAGACAGCTGCTGCCTTTTGGCTTCAGGCAAAATGCAAAAATAAAAGTCTGGAAAAATGAAGGAAATAATGAAGGTTGCTCTCTTCACCTCTTCCTATTCCCAGCTGCAAATCATAAAGAACTTTGTAATGATTCCAATGTTAGTACCTCTCTCAGATTTTAAAGAGGAAGCAGTAGTCTTTCCAACAAACAGGGACTGAATTAAACTGCCTGTCCTGTAATTCACAGTTACTAAAAGCAGATGAGTAAAATAAATAGAAAAGTTTAAAGATTCAGGACAATCGCATAAATTCATTAAAGCAAGATGCTGCTTCCAGCAGCCAAACAATTATCAGATTATTGTAACTGATGTGTATTCAATGGGCGAACACAACTTGATCTTTGCTGCCTCAAGGTATTATACAATCTAATTATTTCATGAAGCAGATATTAATATGAAATATTGTGGTACAATGCAGCCTAACTAAATAAAAAAGGATAGAAAAAGGTACAGCAGCATTTGTGTGTTTTAAACCATCATTGTAGCAATAGACAGATCAATGTATACGTCTGTCTATTTTTATTAAAGGGTCCGGCTTTATCCTACTTCCCATGTTTATTGTTGCACGCGCCAGTGAATATTTAACATTAAGACTGTATATGGTCACACTTTACATTTTCTCTGGAAAATAATTCCATAAAATTAATAAAATATGTATTTAGATTTTTCACACTTTTCCCAGACAAGAGAGCCTATAAATTCTAAGTGGTGAACATACAGATGTGGTCCAGGAGTGGACAAAGGCTTAATGCTAAGCATCTGGAGAGAAGAAATGGTTGACTTCTTCAATCTAAAGAAGGATCTCGGCCCGAAATGTCACGCATTCTCTCCAGAGATGCTGCCTGTCCCACTGAGTTTCTCCAGCATTTTGTGTCTATCTCCAGTGGTCACTAGATAGAGATTCCCAGGTTATTGGTGCTTGGTAAAAATTGTGTCCACTGTGCTTGTAGATGAATGTGATTCAAGGAAACATGGCTGTCACTTGCTAATGATGCTTACCTGCACCTGTCTTTGTCATCACTCTCAACCAATGGCTGGGAGCTACACATCATATAGGTCTACATGTTGTCCCCTACGTCCTGTGACCAAGTCAAATTTATTGTCAAGCATAAGTACGGTGAGGTACAGGTACAATGAAAATTTTGCTTTCACAAGTACATAGGCTCTAAACACGTGAAAACATGAATTATACACATTAATATTACAAAACCATGAAAAGGAAAAGACTGTACAAAAACATTATATTAGTGTAAAAGACAATTAGAAAGTCCATGGTTGTGAAAGACGTGATCTGTGGTGGTCCATTGCTGAGGTAGGATTAGTGATGTGCAGGTTGGTTCAAGAGGCACATGATTTTTTTTTTTTACATGGACAGAAAAAAAGGCTTTAGGATAAAGGGAACTTAAGAGCCGTGTACATGTAGTTCTCAACCAATATGCACATAAGTGTAAATGCATGTTCAGACAGGAATTACGAGATAGCAATCAAAAGCCAGATTTTTCCCTCTTTAGACCAAGCAACTCTAATTGAAATCAGCACAGTCTGGGGACTAAAGTCTTGATGATTTAAATGTTTTAATATTTCACTGGCAGTGTATTTGTTCTTTAGGCAGTGGCAAAAGCACACAGCCGTAATCTAATTATCAGTCAATTTAATAAAAGTGAGGAGCATGAGCAGGCTCAATCAAAATAATAATGATATCGTTGCTGTGGAGATAAATTATTTGCCTTTAGGTTCTAGCCACTGAAAAATTGCCATGGTATCTTTGTAAGATTGGAGGTAAAGACAATAAAATGAGAGGTTTTGTTTCACCAGAATTCACCAGACACCTCCCACATATGCAAAACAAATCGGCTGGATGAACTTTGCACTGAAATGTAATCTGAATACACTGCAAGTTATTCCAAGTTACTGGACAATTTTAGTGCATTATGTTAAATTTGCAAGATAGCGTGTTTATGGTTTTGTAAAAACCATATGAGGTTTGTAAAATAAGTCATCTTTTTTTTTACTTTAGACATTAAAGATACAGCACAGGCCCCATCAACCCACCAAGTCTGCACCGACCAGCGATCACCCCATACACCAGCACTATCCTACACACCAAGGACGACTTACAATTTTCACCAAAGCCAATTAACCTACAAAACTGTACGCGTTGGGATGTGGGGCGAAACCGGTGCACCCAGAGAAAACCCACATGATCATAGGGAGAACGTTCAAACTCCGTACGGACAGGAGTCTGTGGTGGTCCATTGCTAAGGTAGGATTAACGTTGTGCAGGCTGGTTCAAGACCCACATGATTTTTTGTTTACATGTAGTCATGATTGAACCCGGGTCTTTTGCGTTGTAAGGCAGCATTCAACCACTGCGCCGCTCCTTGCAAAATTTTCTTTCAAGATTCAGAGATAAAAGTATAGTTCTAGCTGAATAGATTATGAAAGGCTCTATAAGATGACACCTATCACAAAGAGTAAATGAATATTAAAAAAATCTATTTGCTGGAAATCTGAAATAAAAACGGAAAATGCTGTAAACAATCAAAACTGTTTAACCCAAAATATTAATTTTGTTTCTTTTTCCACAAATGCTGCCTGACCTGGTAAGTGTTTCCAGTATTTCCTGTTTTATTAACCCATCAACAAGAAGTTGAAGTCATGGAAATCTTTCTGATCACGTGTAGTTTAATTGTCATCAAACAGTCTGAACGCTGAGAAGTACTGGTGGAAAATCTAGTCTGCCACATTTGTCCAACAAAGAAAATTGGTTGAAGAATTGACTGTGAAGCTTTTAGGGTTTCTCCTACGTTCAGAAGGGAGGCAGAATGCATACCTAGGTAATGAATAAAAGCAGCATCAAGGATTTAATGATTGTTGCTTGCTAAGATGCGGAATCAATTAACCACATTGCACATTCTTAGAAGTGAAACAATCCATATACTCTGAAGGTCACGATTGCCTATCCATGTCCTCCAGAGATGTTGCCTGACCTGCTGAGTTACTCCAGCACTATGTTCTACAGAAGATTCCAGTATTTGCAGTTCCTTGTGTCTCCATCCTACCCAGTCTTTAAATGGTTAACAAACTTCATCATATAATAACCTCGACCTTTCTTGCTATTTCTTACCCTGGTTATTTCAAAGGGTAATCTAGTATTCAGTAAACTATAATCTTGCACCATTCTGCTGTTTTGCATTTGTCAATAGACATGTCATTGTCATTGTATTTATTGTTGTATTTATCATGACTGTAATCTATACTGTTTATAATGTCAGCTTCAAGTTATGCAACAAATGTTACTGCATCCCGATGAATGCCACAATAAACTAATATTAATTTGAATCTCCTAATTTTCCAAAAGTTTGTCAAAATCCTCTACTTTGTAAAAGATCAATACAATGTACATATTTTATACCTCAGACATGCCTCCTGCCTGCACCAATAGATGTTTTATTTGAATCCCTAAAAGACCCACTGCTTCTCCGAAAAACAATCTTAACATTTAAATTGTTTATTTATTTATTCATAATGTGGGGCGGCATGGTAGTGCAGCAGTACAGTTGCTGCTTTACAGCAGTGGAATCCCGGGTTCGATCTTGACTACGGGTTTGATCCTGATTTATCTGTTTGGAGTTTGTACGTTCTCCTCGTGATCTCCATGGGTTTTCTCCAGGATCTTTGGTTTCCTCCCACACTCCAAAGACGCACAGGTTTGTAGGTAATAGGCTTGGTATAATTGCAAATAGTCTCTAGCATGTGTGGGATAGCGTTACTGCACAGGGATTGCTTGTCGGTGCGGGCCGAAGGGCCTGTTTTCGCATTGTATCTCTAAACTAATGCCATTGCCATCATAAACAATTTTGAAATTAATTTGATAATTTTCAATTGTAAAGCCATACCATGAAATTAAGTTAGGCATATTTATTTGACAGCAACTTTCAAACTGTGGATGCTAAATAGAGCAATTTACTGCTCTAACGAGATGTGTTGGCAAAGCTGCAATAATTATTACAAGGAGTTGGTGATTAACTATTACTCTGTTATTAAGACAACTATTACAGATTGAATCAGCTTATGTTCCTTCTTGTGGATTTACAGTATGCTATGTTATTTTTATACTCTGAGCGATGTATATTGTATTGTTAACATTTATTGTTAATTAAAATCAGACTATTCAGTTTGTCGCACAGCAATAAACCTTCAGCAGATGGTAAAGTAGATATCAGAGCATAATGTTGCTTTGCAGTATACACTTACTATTTTAATGCCATCTCAATGTAATTCATTGCTTTTGGTTAATATCTGTTTTTTTTTACATTAGGTATCCCAGGCCAACATTTATTTAACATAAAGCTTTATTGTTGATACTATTGTTATAATAGCTACTAAGCTACTATTGTCGGATGCTTGATCAAAATGTTAACAAGGAAGAGTTCCTGTGAGAGTGAAAATAGAAACATAACAACATAGGAGCATGAGTAGACAATTTAACCATGACATGGTTTACGAGGTTCAGATGTACAAGGACATCTGACTGTTCACTTTCACCCTCCAGAATGCCATGGAGCCGACTCAAGCACCAGGGGAAGTAACAAACCACCCTAGAGTTCTATTTGCAGTTGCAGAAATCCCCGATGACTTTCTGTTCCCCTTACTGTTAAAGCCTGTACAGAAATCCCACGAGAGATTCTTGCGCCAGTTGCCTTCCTTGACTGTGCCAGTCAGTCACCCAGTACTTCACACTCCACACCTCAGGTATAGCCATATCCTTAAATGTGGTATCCTCCTACGGTGAATCCATCCACAGCCTTCACTCCATAAAGTGGTTACTTGCTGCAGCTAGATATGCTTCCCGCACACACGATCGCCTGGGATAGTGGAAATGTCCCCAATTTCCCCACATAGCTGGGCAGAACATACCAGAGCCCAGCTTCAACTTTCACTTTAATGGTTTTAAATACAATTAAAGGTCCTTATTTTACTCTCAACATTCCTTCAAACATTAAAATGCCACACTTTATATTAAAGGTAGACAAAAATGCTGGAGAAGCCCTATGGAGCGAAGGAAACAGGTAAAGTTTCGGGTCGAGACCCTTCTCCAGCATTTTTGTCTACCTTTGATTTTCCAGCATCTGCAATTCCTTCTTAAACTCTTTATATTAACATAAGTAGTATACTGTGTACTAAGTAAAAATACTCATCTAATCAGTTTTGTTGAACGATTGATTTATTGAAGGATGAAAACAGCATGAAACCAGGCCGTCTGGCTCATCAACTATCGATCACCCGTACACGGTATTTCACATGATCCCACTTTTGCATCCACTCCGTTCACATGAGGGCAAATTTTTAGAGAGCAATTATCCTACAGACCCGCACAGTCTTTGACATATGGGAGGAAATGAGAGCACCTGGAGGAAACGCATACAGTCACGGGGAGGACATGCAAGCTCCACACTGACTGCACCAGAGGTCAGGATCAGACCTGGGTCTCTAGCGCTGTGAGACAGCAGCTCTACCAGCTGTGCCACTGCATCCCTCTGTTACCTCTCCAATGTGTGTCACTTGCTGAATCATGACATCAGCTCAGCCCTGTCCTTAGCCTCAAAGGTCCCTGGCAGATGTTTCTCCCCTCACTACTGTTGTCATCTGATGCACCCACGTGTAAAAGCTGCTTTCTCCCCCCCCCCCAAAAAAAAAACAACTTCCTTTCATATTTTTCAATAAAAGCCGAGCCTGCAACATTGCACTGGCATGAGCTGTACTGAACTATTGATATCCAGGTCTCTAAGGACACAATGTAGAACTTCAACCCATTCTGATCCCTAAAAGGAAAGGGAATGTGTAAATGATACTTCCAGCTGAATGATTCTCTGTGCCTTGGCTCTGCCTCCTCCACTACTTTATTCAAACCTGAACCTTGCACAGGTTCCAGGAGGTTTCAGGGCCAAATTATAATTGTCACACATTAAAAAATGATATCTCCGTGCAACAGTATGGATAATCTAAGTGCAGGGAATGGAGACTACTTTGCATATTTGGACTTCAAGTACAAACATGTAATCTCTGTGGAAATTAATCTTTCTGTCAAACTTTTAGTTGTGAGCGCTGTGCAGTGAGCTGAACTACAGATATAAACGGAGGTCAGTTCACTGAAGTAAATTTAAGGATGATACCAGGTGCAAGGTGGGATATCCATTGCTGAGGATACCAAATAACTGTGTAAAATTTAGACCTGGAACTGGATAGTTTTAAGATGCTGCTTGAGGTATGTTACTTCAAGAGAAAGTATAAGATGTGTGGATTATTCTGCAGTAGTTAGGAAAATCATTTTCTTGCTGCGCTGGTTTGCCAAATAATTTATGCTTGCAGTTTGCACAATATTGCTATGTTTACTTGAGAAGTGTTTCAATGAGCCTTCACTCGATACTCTGTGCATTGTGTCTAAAAGGGACAGGGACAGTTTTCTTGACACCATTCATCGACTTTCCAAATACACCAATAAGAGGAAGGCTCATGAATGTGCTCAGCATGATCTATTTACGTTGTGGAATTCCCCACATGGGTTTCAGATCTCGAGGAAAGTAAATTGCCGAGTGTGTGGTTGGCAAAGACAGAACATGGAAAACTCCAGAAGATGGTTGTTTACTTTATTCCTCTGAGACTGTGCCGATGTGCACAAATATCCATTACAATCAATTACATCAGGCTGTGAAATCACACTTCCATAGTTAATTCCACGTAAAGAATCCAACCTTATTACTTTTTGCCCTGTAAATGAGCTCAACAACATTTACAGTTTAAAAACATTTTTAGAACATAGAACAGCACAGGAACCAGCCCTTCAGCCCACAATGTCTGTGCCAAATATGATGCCAAGGCATCTCTTATACGCTTGCACATGATCCATATCCCTCAATTTCCTGCATATCCACGTGCCTATCCAAAAGCTTCTTAAATTGGGAGGCGCGGTGCACAGCAGTAGAGTCAAGTCAAGTCAAGTCAAGTTTATTCGTCACACACACATACGGGATGTGCAGTGAAATGAAAAGTGGCAATGCTCGCGGACTTTGTGCAAAAAATAAACAAATAAACAACCAACAAACTACAAACAGAATGGAACAGAATCACATGTTCTTTTACATATTCAATATTGTGGGTGGTATTGTGGTACAGTAAAGTTAGTCCCTGGTGAGATAGGAGTTTACAGTCCTAATGGCCTCTGGGAAGAAACTCCTTCTCAATCTCTCCGTTCTCACAGCATGGAATGGAGGCGTTTGCCTGACCGTAGCAGTTGGAACAGTCCATTGCAGGGGTGGAAGGGGTCTCCCATGATCTTATTGGCTCTGGAGTTGCACACCCTGATGTATAGTTCCTGCAGAGGGGCGAGTGAAGTTCCCATAGTGCGTTCGGCCAAACACACTACTCTCTGCAGAGCCTTCTTGTCCTGGCCAGAGCAATTCCCAAACCAAATTGTAATATTTCCGGACAAGATGCTTTCCACCGCCGCTGAGTAGAAGCACTGGAGGATCCTCGGAGACACTCTGAATTTTCTCAATTGCCTGAGGTGGTAAAGGCGCTGCCTTGCCTTACTCATGAGAGTTGCTGCCTTACAGCGGCAGAGATCCGGGTTTGATCCTGACTATGGGTGCTGTCTGTACGACGGCTGTACGTTTTCACTGTGGTATAGTATTTGCCTTCACCCTGGTTGCTTATTCCAGGCACCCATCACTCTTGGTTCGCACATCTCTTGTAAACTTTGACCCTGTCACCTTAAAGCTATGCCCTCTGGTATTTCCACCCTGGGAAAATGGATCTGACTGTCCAACCTATCTATATCTCTCATGATTTTATGTACCTCTATCAGGTTTGGTCTTAACTTCTGGTGTTCCGGAGAAAAATGTAACTAATCAACTGGATTTTGTATTAGCTTCGACATTCGTAGGTATACTGGTGCTGCTAGTATTTATACCGGAGACTTAATGGATGTTGTTGATGTAGCATTCATCCCTGGTCCAAAGGTAAGTCAAAGGATTGGTTATTTTTGTCCCTATACTAATAACTTTGGGAAGGTCCACAATGAGAAATTTTTACATCTAATGGACAAAATTGGCAGAATTGCTGGATGGATTAGAATACTCCCGAGACAAAACTGCAGAGTACAGAGAAATCGTGGGCAGAATTTAGGAAGCAGTTTTATAAAATTTGCAATCTGTTAATGATTATTAAATTATTCTCATCTCAGACCTGTGGGAACAATCCATTTCAGACGTTATTTTTTCCCATTGTTGCAATGGTATTTTCTGTGTTTTTCAACCTGATCAGTATTTGTATTTTGCTTTTATTAAATATCAGTTAAGCTGGTTCTGCCCACCATTCTATTTTTAGCCAAAGCTTATTACCCAATGTATTAAGTATGCAGTGGTGAGTGGAGTGCCGCAAGGCTCGGTGTTGGGGCTGCAACTGTTTACCGTATATATTAATGATTTGGAAGAGGGAATTAGGAGCAACACTAGCAAGTTTGTGGATGAAACAAAGCTGGGTGGCAGTGTGAAATGTGAAGAGGATGTTAGGAGGTTGCAGGGTGACCTGGACAGGTTGAGTGAGTGGGCAGATGCATGGGAGATGCAGTATAATATAGATAAATGTGAGGTTATCCACTTTGGTGGCAAAAACAAGGAGCAGATTATTATCTCAATGGGATTAGGTTAGGTAATGGGGAGGTACAGCGAGACCTGGGTGTCCTTGTACACTGGTCACTGAAAGTTGGCGTGCAGGTACAGCAGCCAGTGAAGAAAGCTAATGGAATGTTGGCCTTCATAACAAGAGGATTTCAGTACAGGTGTAGAGAGGTCCTTCTGCAGTGGTATAGGGCTCTGGTAAGACCACATCTGGAGTATTGTGTACAGTTTTGGTCTCCTAATTTGAGGAAGGACATCCTTGTGATTGAGGCAGTGCAGCGTAGGTTCACGAGATTGATCCCTGAGATGGCGGGACTGTCATATGAAGAAAGATTGAAAAGACTAGGCTTGTATTCACTGGAGTTTAGAAGGATGAGAGGGCATCTTATAGAAACATATAAAATTATAAAAGGACTGGACAGGCTAGATGCAGGAAAAATGTTCCCAATGTTGGGCAAGTCCAGAACCAGGGGTCACAGTCTTAGAATAAAGGGGAGGCCATTTAAGACTAAGGTAAGAAAAAGCGTTTTCACCCAGAGAGTTGTGAATTTATGGAATTCCCTGCCACAGAGGGCAGTGGAGGCCAAATCACTGGATGGATTTAAGAGAGAGTTATATACTCTAGGGGCTGGTGGAATCAAAGGATATGGGGAGAAGGCAGGCGCGGGTTATTGATTGGGGACGATCAGCCATGATCACAATGAATGGTGGTGCTGGCTCAAACGGGTCGAATGGCCTCGTCCTTCACCTATTTTCTATGTTTCTATGTATTTATAACACAAGACATATTCTCATATAATGACCAAATGATGCCTCCACTAAATTTAATAGATAGGCATATGCTTTTATTTTGTATTCATTTTAAATGTTGTTGTTTGAAAGGGAAATAAACGGCAACGAGAATACCAGTAAAAACTTCCAACTTTATTTTGAGGATATGGGGATATCTCACTCAGTTAAAGAACTTCACTTTCTGGACATGACTAGTACATCATTCCTGTGCTCCAACTTCGTTTCTGTTCATTGTGATTGCAGTATCTTTACTATGAGCCCTCATTCATTTCCCTATCCCAAAGTAGCTGTGCTCTACATATACCTCGCATGCTCTGCACCCTTCCAGCTGAACCCAGAGGTCCCATGATATGTAATCACCGCTGACAATGTAAAGATGTCAATTAAGAGTCAAAATAATGTGGTAATGTTTCCTGCTCATTTGCCTTGATTTCACTGAACCAACAAAAGGATCTGTGCAAATGGCTATTCTTGCCAATATCCAACAAAATTCTGAAGCACTGATAAAATAATCCATGACAAAATTTAAGGTGCATATGTTCTCAAACAAAATATAGCTCTAAATATATTTAGAAGAGACATCATCCTCTGACTTTTCGGTCACTTCCAACACGATTCCACCACCAATCACATCCTTCCATTTTCATCCTTTTCTGCCTTCTGCAAATAACGCTCTCTCCACAACTCTTTGGTTCACTCATCTCTTCCTACCCAGACCACCCCATCCCCAGGTACTTTCCCCGGAAACCACAGGAGATGGAACACATGTCCAATTACCTACTTCCTCACCTCCATCCAGAGACCCCAGCAGTCCTTCCAGGTGAGAAAGAGGTTCATGTGCAGGGTACACAAAATGCTGGAGAAACTCAGCGGGTGCAGCAGCATCTATGGAGCGAAGGAGATAGGCAACTGCAACATGATAAGGTTCATGTGCAACTGCTCCAACCTCATCACGATCTGGCCTCCTGTACATCGGCAATACCAAGAGTAGTCTCGGCGACCATTTCACTGAACACTTGCACTCGGTCCGCCAAGGCCTACTCGATCTCCCAGTTGCTAACCACATTAACTCACCTACGCCCTCCCACACTGACTTTTTTGCCCTGGGCCTCCTCCATTACCAGATTGAGGCCACACACAAACTTGAGGAACAGCACCTCATATCCTGCTTGTGTAGCTTACAACCCAATGGTACGAACATTGAATTTTACAATTTTAGGTAACGTCAAATAACCCCTCCCCCCTCCACTTTTTCCCCTCACACTCCCCCTTTCTTTACACCCCTCCCCTGTGCCACACCGGGACTCGTATCTATTTCTTCCCTCACCTTCCATGTACATTCCTTCCTCTGGCTTCACAATTCGCATCTCTTCAATGTTTTGTCTCACACCTGTTTCTTTATCTCTGGCCTTTGTCCAAATGTCTACCTATCAACCCCCCCCCCCCCTTTCCCCCCCCCCCCAGTCTTCACCTATCATCTGCCACACTTTGCTGCCCCTCCTCTCTTCCAGCTTTCTACTCCCCCCACCTCCTACAATCTGTCAGAAGAAGGATCCCGACTTGAAACTTCACCTATTCACATTCTCCAGAGATGCTGCCTGTGTTATTCCAGCATTTTGTGCCTTATTTTTGTAAACCAGCATCTGCAGTTCCTGGTTTCGACGTAGTAACTGGTTGCGTTCCCTAAACAGCTAAATCTTTTCATTCTGTTATATTTTTATATATTATTTATTGGAAGTCAAGACCATTTAAAAAAATATTGTTTAAGTGAGAATCTACAATCCCCACATTATTTTGCACTGCAAGAACAATAGGTCTGGATCTGATTAAAGTTGTCACTCATTCAATACTGTATTGTCAGCAGAGGATTGTCTCATTAAAGCAGTGAAATAAGAGACAGTTTTGCAGCCTCAAGGATCTGGCATGTTGCCTTGCCTGTCAAGATTGCCTAAGTTGTAACTTTCCCACATTGTGTGTAAGGAATTTGATAGACACCTACTGGGAGTGGGCTGACAGAGTAAAAAAATGCGCCTGCATTTCTCTAATGACCGGTGCGCTGCTGGGTCATTCGATACATTGACGCACATGGTTAAAAAGGAAATGAGAGCCGTTCCTTTGAATTAGATTGAGAGCTCTCTTCTACTGCCAGAGTACAAGACAAATTTGGTTAAATTAGATTTTTTTTAAAAATATGGGCCAAGAGCTCCTGCTTTGTATACAATCTGCAATCGAATGCCAATTTTTTGCTGAAAACGGAACAAGCTTTACACATTTTTGCTCAAGATTTAGTTGGATATTGTTCAGGCAAAATCTTTCAAGGACCTACACAGTTTTAGAAAATAAATCAAAAAGACACTTTGTTTTAAAACAAAATATTATTCATGGCCTTAAATGTCGTAGCCTGGCTTAGAATGGCTAGAAAGACATATAGATATGTGCAAATACCAGAAATTCTCAACTGTGATCAATCTGAGCTAGGGATATGGTGATTTCCGGGAAGCCGACTTTTAATTCACTGTGTTTTAAACCAGTTTGACCCCCCCCCCCCCCCCCCCCCCCCCCCCCCTCAGGAAAATATGATTAATGCCGAACATAAATTACACTTGAAACCTGATCTTTTATGCTGTCCAGGTGTAACAAAGTTCATCCATCCTGTTCAAAATTCTGGCAACTGGACAGTGAATCTTGCATTTGTTCTGTGTGGCAGATAAACTTGCCTTGTGAATGCTGCAGAGAATCAGGGTGTCCTCCAAGGCTTTTAAAGTAGAGAAAGTAACCCTTTTCTTTCCTACAAACTGCAAACAATCAGGACCTTTCAAAGATTGATTAGGGAGCTAATGTCTATTATCCACAGAAAACACAACTGACAAAATCCATTCACTCATTGCTGCAATTACTAGATCATGTCACGAATCCTGGGCTTGGAGGCTCCAGCTGCAGACCGGTGGACGGAACATCGGGAGCTCGCGGGTCCGGGTGGGAGACCGCTTTTTGGAGCTCCCGCAACGCAACTTCTCCAGCCCGTGTTGTGGGGTTGGAACGACCCGGAGCAGGGCCGTACATCGCCCGGCGCGACTTTAACGGCCGCGGGACATTCCAGCACCCGCCGGGGGATCCAACCTTGTGACCTTTGGGCCTGGAGCGGGGCCGTACATCGCCCGGCGTGGCCTTAAGTGGCCGTGGGACTTACCATTGCCCGCCTGGGGCTTCAACATCGGGAGAGAAATGGTGCAGGGGAGAGAAAAGCCTTTGCCTTCCATCACAGTGAGGAGGAGATTCACTGTGATGGATGTTTGTGTAAATTGAATTGTTTGTATGTTTTGTAGGAACAGTCTTTGTATGGCTGTGGACACAGTTTCGTTTAAGCCTCACTGAGGTTCAAATGACATGGAATAAAATATTGTATTGTATTGAATATTGTATTGTAACATTACGTCAGCAAAGTGGAAATGTGGCGATACCAAGCGTAGACGGCGACTGTTTCATTGCTTTATTTGATTCTTGTTCATTCATTTCTATGACTTAGTGGCAATTCCCGAACCCAGCTTCTTCCCCAGACAAAGTTGTGTGTTGTTGAATGTGGATTGATGCCGCTATTAAGGGGAATCAATCCATATTCAACTAAATTTCTGCAAAGTGCTTAATACCTATTTGCATTTGTCAGGTTCTCAGTTGTACTACTAATATGTGGATAGCTTTTAAATAATGCAAATACTGAAGACTGGTATACTGTCATCGCTCTCCAGTGATCTGAACAATAGAACTGCCAGAAGAACAAACATTGTTGTAAAGGTGACTTGCTTCTTGATTATTAGGTGTTATTTCAGGTTGCAATAATTTTGCATTGTGCTTTGTCACTGGCAATCAATGAAGCTGCTGTTAGCTATGTACTTAGTGCTTTAAAATTGTTGGCATAACATGCACTAGTTTAAAACATGGCCCTTGGAGATCAATATATTTAATTTGGCTCCTTTTTTGCGTTGCAGCCTTTGGGCAGAAATCAACCAAAAACAGTAATTTCAGATGAATAAATCCTTCAGAACCTAAATTATTCCTGAACTCAAGTTTAGAGTATTGCTATTACAAATTTGTACTAGACATGGTAGAGGCTGCTATCCCTCAGTTATTCACAATTCTCTACATTAGGAAGGCAATGGGGGGAGGGGGGGCGGTTCACGTAAAAAAGTCACTGGTCGATAGGATTACGGTAAATGTAACATTTATTAAATTATTAATCTGTACATTTATTAAGGGAATAAGAATAAGCACGGAAAGTTCGGCCCATTGCAGACCATAGGGGCAATCTGTGCATGGTGCCAGGAGGTGCAGCTGAGGTTCTAAATAAATATTTTTGCAAAGGAAACAGACTTTATAGTTGGAGAACTCAATGAAGGAGAAGGTGAAATTCTAATGCAAGTCTCCTGAAATAAAGAAGAGGCACTTGAAGCATTGGCAGGTATAAAAGTGGATAAATCGCAGGCCAAGATATTGAAGATGGTTGTGAAAAATTGCAGCAGGTGAGACTGCATTTGGAGTATTGAGTCCAGTTCTGGGCACCATGTTATAGGAAAGATGTTGTCAAGCTGGAAAGGGTACAGAGAAGATTTACGAGGATGTTGCCTGGACTAGAGGACTGAGCTGTAGGGAAAGGTTGAGTAGGCTGGGTCTCTAATCCCTGGAACGCAGGAGGATGAGGGGTGATCTCATGGAGGTGTATAAAATCATGAGAGGAATAGATCGGGTGGAAGCACAAAGTCTCTTGCTCAGAGTAGGGGAATTGAGGACCGGAGGACATAGGTTTGAGGTGAAGGGGAAAAGATTTAATAGGAATCTGAGGGGTAACTTTTTCACACGGAGTGTGGTGGGTGTATGGAACAAGCTGCCAGATGAGGTAGTTGAGGCTGGAACTATCGCAACGTTTAAGAAACAGTTAGACAGGTACATGGAAAGGACAGGTTTGGAGGGGTATGGACCAAAAACAGGTAGGTGGGACTAGTGTAGCTGGGATATGTTGGCTGGTGTGGACAAGTTGGGCCGCAGGGTCTGTTTCCACAGTGTATCTATCGCTCTATGGCTCGAGGGTGAGATTTATCCTGGGTCGCTATGGGAGGCAAGGGAAGAGTTTGCTGGGCCTCTGGCTCAGATTTTTATAATTCTTTGCTGAATGCAAGTGAATCAGATGACTGGAAGAGAGAAAATGAGAACTCCCTTTTCAGGGAAAGCTCGATTACTTTAGACTTGCAAACTTAATATCAGAGGTGGGAGAGATATGGAAAGATCTGAGGGAGTATACTAAAGATCACTTGGAAAGGCAGGGACTAACCAGAAGGCAGATCCTGTCTTTCCAGTTTGATCGATGGGTGGAAGAGGTTTGTGCCGACTGGTGCTCTGCAGGAATTGGTGCGAGGACTTCTGTTGTTCACTGTATATATGACTTGGATATAAATGTACATGGTTGGTTAGTATGTTGGCAGACGACAACAAAATTGGTGGAGTTGTGAACAGTGAAGAAGGCTGTCAAAAGATGCAGTGGGATTTTAATCCGTTACAGAAATGGGCAGAGAAATGGCAGATGGAGTTTAATCCAAGCAAGGGCTAGATGTTGCACTTTGGTAGACTGAATGTAAAGGAAAAGCATATACTGAATAGCAAGAACTTTAACAGCACTGAAGTAGAGGGAGATTTTGGGGTCCAAGTCCATGGTTCCTTGAAAAGTCATGTCACAGGTAGATAAAGTGTTAAAGAAAGGATGTGGAGGTTTTGAAGAAGTTTACCAGAATACTGCCTGGATTAGGGCTAGTTTGGACAAACGTATTGTTTTCTCCGGAATGTCAGAGTTTGAGGGGAGATCTGATAGAAGTATATCAAATTATGTAAAAGTATGTAAAGGCATAGATAAGGTAGACAGTCAGAACCTTCTTCCAAAGGTTAAAATGTCAAAGACTGGGTTGAAGGTCGGGGGGGGGGGGGGGGGGGGGAGGTTGAAAGGAGATGTGTGGAGCAAGTATATATATATTTTAAACAGAAAGCGGCGATGGCCTGGAACGTGCTGCCTGGGATGGTGGTGGAAATAAGATAGATTGGTGGTATTTATGAGCCTTTCAGAATGGCTTGTGGATATGCAATGTACGGAGGTATATGAAGGGATTATGTGCAGATAAGCTAGTAAGGAGATTATCATGGACATGTTATGGGTGCAGGCAAATGTGATATAAATGGGAACATGAACCAAGCTAATTTTTGCTATATTACTGAGGTAAAGGGATGAAGGGATTGTACAACTTCCTTTCTAGAAAGATGGAAGCAGCATACAAGATCATGAAGCAGAAAGGAGAGCCACAAGTCAATGAACCCAGAATTTTTAATAATGCTAGTAAAGGGTAATTGATCTTTTGTTCTATTAGGAGTGATGGGCTGTTTCACATACATTTTGAGTTTGGTATAGTACAGAAATGAGTTTTTTCGCTATTATTAAACCATAATTAAAATAATGAGATTTGGGATATATTTAATTTGTTTCCATCTCCTAATCCTCCAAAGATAATCATTTCCATGCTAGTGAATATATCAAATATATCACACCAAAATCTTTGAAGTTTTGTGCAAGAAACAAAAGAATGTGAAATTGGCATTTTGAGAAAGGCATTTATCTCAGATGGGAGAAATAGGTTGAATAAAATTTATTCAACCTAACTTTTGAATAATAAAATCTGTGTAATATTTTAAATTGAATTAAATTATGTCTAGTGTTAATTGAACATTTATGTATATATATATCAAATACCTCTCCCATGTTTCTTTAGAATTTTTTATCATTAAATCTTTTTCCCAGTCTTCTCTAATTGCCTCTGTTGATGGCAATTCTCTATTAAGAATACTGTTATATAGATATGATATTAATTTTTGTGAGTCCTCCTTAATATTCATTGCTTCTTCCAGTGGGTCTATCGTTATATTCTGTAATCTCGGTATATATTTTTTTATAAAGTCACATATCTGTAAATATTTAAAGTATTGGTTATTATTCAGATTAAATTTTGATTTTAATTGTTGAAATGATAACAAATTTCCCATTTCATACATGTCACCCAACTTTTTAATTCCCAATCTTTCCCATTGGCTATATGTTTTATCCATAAAAGATGGTTTAAATACCGGATTATTCACTATTGGTGTTAATGATGATAAGTTTCTTAATTTTAAAGTTAATTTTATTTGTTTCCAAATTTGAATTATATTGTGTATGATCGGGTTCTTCTTATATAATATATTATTCAATTTTATCGGGGAGAAGAGGATCGCTCCTAAATCGTAAGGAAAACAATCTTCTTTCTCCATTCTTATCCATTCCATCTGTTCAGAAGGACAATCCAACCAATAAATAATATTCTTAATATGCACTGCCCAATAATAATATAAAGAATTAGGCAGTGCAAGTCCCCCTACATCTTTGGTTTTACACAAATGATTTCTTTTAATTCTATGTGCTTTGTAGTCCCATATAAAATTAGTAATATTAGAGTCTAGTTTAAAAAATATATATTTTGGTATATATAATGGTATGGATTGAAATAAATATATTATTTGTGGTAGCACTATCATTTTTATAGCATTTATTCTGCCAATTAATGGATAGTGGGTGTGTTTTCCAAAATGTAATCAGAGCATTCAATTTATTTAACAAAGGACTAAAATTAGCGTTAAATAATGATTTATATCTTCTGGTAACTTGAATGCCTAAAAACTTAAATTTTTCCGTTGCAATTTTAAATGGAAATTTTAATAGATGATTCGCTTTCTGGGGCTATAATGGCATAATTTCACTTTTATTCCAATTTATTCTATATCCAGAAAAGGAGCCAAATTCTTCTATTACATTTAATAAATTTGGGATACTAGTTTCTGAATTTCTAATATATAAAAGTATATCATCCGCATATAATGAAATTTTGTTATTAGAGTCCTTAGTATTGTATCCCTGAATATTCGGATGTGTTCTTATCCTTTCAGCCAGTGGCTCTATCATAAGGGCAAATAGCAGAGGTGATAAAACACATCCCTGCCTATTGCCCGTGATAATTGGAATTTTGGAGACAACATATTATTAGTTAATATTCTTGCTGTTGGTTTATCATATAATAATTTTACCCATCTAATAAAATTATCTCCCATATTAAATTTTTGGAGTACTATGTATAAATACTGCCATTCTACCTGATCAAATGCTTTCTCTGCATCCAAAGATATAACTGATAAGTCTTCCTTTTCCCCTTTATGTGAATACATTATATTAAAAAGTCATCTCAAATTGTTAAATGATTGTCTTTTGGGTATAAACCCCGTTTGGTCCTGATTTATCAATTTATTAATATATTTGCTCAATCTACTTGCTAAAATCTTTGCTAAAATCTTTTGATCTGTATTTAAAAGTGATATATCTCTATACGAGCCCGGATCTTCTAAATCTTTATCTTTTTTTGGTATAAGCGTAATTGTAGATTCTGCTAAAGTTTCTGGTAATTTCTTTTCGGCAAAAGCATAACTGTATAATTTAAGTAATCGTGGGACCATTAAATCTTTTATAGAATTCATTATTAAAACCATCAGGCCCTGGTGTCTTCCCATTTTTCAGTTCTTTTATTGTTTCTCTTATTTCTTCACTTGTAATCTGAGCTCCTAATTCCTCTTGTTCTAAGATATACAATTTTGGCAAGTTACACTTATCTAAAAAAAATATAATTTTATTGTCTTCAATGTTAGTTTTAGATGTATATAAATTTTGATAAAATTGAGCAAACCTTTTGATAATGTCCTTAGGTACAGTTAAAAGTTCCCCGTTCTCTGATTTAATTTTACTAATTGTTTTTTCCTTTTCTTGCTTCTTCAATTGTCGTGCTAAAAGTTTATGTGGTTTATCCCCAAATTCAAACTGTACTTGTTTTGTGATCTGAAATAATCTTATTACTCTTACCAATAATATTTGATTAAGTTTAAATTTCAATAATGTTATCTTATTATGTTTGTCTATGGTTGGGTCTTTTGCATTTCCTAATTCTAATAATTTAATTTCATTTTCTAACGTCCATTGTTCTATCCTGTTTTTTTAATTTAGAAAACTTTGATACGAAATTATAACTCCACGAATGAATGCCTTAAAAGATTCCCATAATAGAGATGGTGAAATACCTGGTGTCTCGTTTGTTTCAAAAAAAATTTCATTTGTTGTTTTAAATACTCATAACCTTAATAGTCATTAGCTATGTGTGTGTTAAATCTCCAAAATAATTTTATACCTGGCATTCCCTCAAGTTTTAAAGTAAAAGTCAGCGGGGAGTGATCAGAAATAATACTATTGTGGTATTTAGGATTAATCGTATATGGTATTAATTTTGTGTCCACTAAAAATAATAAATTCTTGAATGTTTTGTGTACTGATGAGTAAAACGAATATTCCCTTCCAGTTGGATTAACTATTCTCCATACATCTGTTATATTAGTGTTTTTTATATGTGTTTAAGAATTCATTAGACTTGGATTTAGCACTACCATTCCTTAATTTTATTGATTTGTCTAAGTATGAATCTATAACACAGTTAAACCCCCCCCCCAGTATTACATTTTGAAAATTATACTCATCTATTTTATCCATAATTTTCTTAAAAAATTGGGGATTATCAAAATTTGGTGCATAAATATTTATCAGAGTCAGTGGAGTGGAATAAATTTCTCCCGCCACTATCGTGTATCTTCCTTCTTTATCAGATATTGTATTCTTTAATATAAACGGTATACCTTTCCAAATAATAATAGCTGTTCCTCTAGCTTCAGCAGTAAATGACGAGTGATACGTTTGGCCTATCCAGTTTGCCCTTAGTCTCATCTGTGTTTGTAGTTTCGTATGTGTTTCTTGCAGAAAAGCTATATCCATCTTTAAAGATTTTAAATGGGCCATAATCTTGCCCCTTTTAATTGGATCATTCGCACCCCTAATATTCCAACTACAAAATGTGACTCCTCCCTTCGTTTTTTCCTTATTATCCTGCATTATAAATAGGTTTTAGTGATTTTACTTCATGTGGTGTAGTTAGGTACCTCAGACGTTTGGGTATATGGGTATCATCCCACACTTGTGACGTTATTTTACCTCTCCTCCGTATATTGAACCTCCATAAGAAAAAGAGAAAGGTGTGTTGAAAAATAGTGAGGAAAAAAAAAGAAAAATTATTAAATAAGCCACATAAAAGTAAATACAACAACAGCAAAAAAACGTGAGTTTAAGGTATCAAAAAGGTGATACCCTAAATACAAAGAGAATATTTGAAACAGTAAAGATGATTTTTTTTTCTTTAGATATATTAAGACATATTAAGATATATTTAGTTGAAACGGCATGTAGTTATAAATGC
Organism: Okamejei kenojei; assembly: GCA_035221665.1. Taxonomy (NCBI): domain Eukaryota; kingdom Metazoa; phylum Chordata; class Chondrichthyes; order Rajiformes; family Rajidae; genus Okamejei; species Okamejei kenojei. The sequence goes on along the minus strand of CM069133.1, from coordinate 107,712,376 downwards.
CATTGTATTTAGGGGGCTCAACTCAATGTATAATTCCATCTACGGAGGTCAATCAATTTTTAGCCATCATAGATGTCTTCTTGTATTTAGGATTTTACACATTGTTAAGAGCATCTGCTTTGAAAAAAATCTAAAGAGCCCCAACCTTCTTTAATAACCCACCCACAAATTGCAACCCCTTTTTTATAAGCATGAGCCCCAAAACTGGCTTTTCTCACAAGTGGAAACATATATGCCATGTCCACCTTCCTCATCTTAAATCTTGTTTTATCCAAATATTTGAAGGTGGTTGGTCTGATGGCTGAGGAACTACTGAGACAAAACATCCCTTCTTTTATTTTAAAACTCCAGTGATGCAAGCCTGGCATCTTCCTCGTAAGATAACCTGTTATTCCACACATCTGTCTGGTAAGCCTTCTATGAACTACTTCACTTTGAATACATCAATATTCTTCAATAATGAAACAAATGGTGCATAGTGTTTACCAGGTGTACTTTGTACAACTGAAGCACAACTTCCCTCCTTTTGTATTTGAGTTATTTAGCAATAAATGATAACATCGTGAAACTTTCATTGTATGTGCTGTTCCTGCCTACCAGACTTCTTCAAATCATGCCTAGAACAATTAGAGCTGTCCACACACAGAATTCTTGCAATCTCTCAACACTTAAATAATAACCTTCCTTTTGTTCTTCCACAAAAAATGGACAAATTCACAATTTCCCACATTGTAGCTCATTGCCAGATCTTTGTGAATATGCTTAGCTATCTATTTCCCTCTGTAGCACCCTTTTGTCCACTTCATAATTTACTTTCCTACTGTCTTTGTGTCATTAGCAATGCCCTCATCCAAGTTATATAGTTTAGTTCATGCTCATACAGCCAATACAGGCTCATTGGTCCACTGAGTCCACACCAACCATTGATCACTCATTCACACTAGCACTAGGTTATCCCACTTTCTCATCCACTGCCTTCACGTTAGGGACAATTTACAGAGGCCAATTAACCGACAGACCTGCACGTCTTGAGAATGTGGGAGGAAACCTTGTACTCAGGCTGGAGTCGCTCAATCTGTGAAGATCTGCCTTTATATCAGGGTTCTTGAGCCAGGCATGTGCAAATAAAGTGTGTACAAGTTTGAAGCCCCTGTGTATATCTACCACTTCCCATAAGGTTCTGGAATAAGTTTAGACTTCTGCTCTGCGTGTATGATGGAGGTTGGCAATGAGGTTTTTGATGACATTCTTTTGGCTCTGCTTGTTGTTCAGATAAGGTTTGGAGGAATAAACATGGCTTTGGCAATCCAGTCTGCCTATTGTCAGTGGCAGGGGAACTGAGCCATTGAGCTGTAAGTTGTTAGAACGATTTAGTTTCGGGATACAGCATGGAAACAAACCCTACATCTTATCGCGTCCATGCTGACCATCGATGGAATTTTCGCATCCACTCCGTGCACACTAGGGACAATTTACGGAGGCGCATAATCCTCCAAACCCACATGTCTTTGAAATGTGGGAGGCAACCGGAGCACCCAGAGTAATCCCACACAGTCACAGGGAGAATATGCAAACTTCACACAGACAGCACCCAAGCTCCCGATCAAACCACTGGCACTGATAGATCTGGCGCTGTGATACCCTCTCAAATTGTGGAAATGGGGTCACTTGCATGGTTGAATGGAGTACACGCAAGGTTGAATGGTATTGAGGCCAGTTCATTGGCTATATTTAAGAGTGAGTTGGATGTGGCCCTTGTGGCTAAGGGGATCAGAGGGTATGGAGAGAAGGCAGGTACGGGATACTGAGTTGATGATCAGCCATGATCATATTGAATGGCGGTGCAGGCTCGAAGGGCTGAATGGCCTACTCCTGCACCTAATTTCTATGTTTCTATGTTTCTACACGCAAAAAATGTGCACCTCAATCCATTCCTGTAAGATGGAGAGGAAGATGTAGGAGGAATGGCACCCCTCAAAAAACACGCATAAACCCAGGAACTCGCTGGTTAATAGATGCAGATAGCCAAGAGTGTTAAATGCTCAATAATATATGCATACCATCCCATTTAATGCTGTCACTTAGACGAAGAAGGTACAGTACAAAGAATCGTTTCAAATAACATTTCTTTCAATACTAGGCTTGTAGGCAGTGGGTCAAAGGAACTGCTGGTATTCAATGGTTCCTTGCTGAGAAAGCCCCCAACCTGGCCAGATCCATTATAGTTCCAGAACGTGCTGAGTGATAGATGTATGTGCACCCATCTCTCTACTCCAGCACTGGATACAGTGCTTAATGGTCCACCAGTGGAGTGTGATCATACGAGCAGCACCTAAGGTGATCACAAATCATATACCTGATCAGATGCTCCATTCGTTTAGAAATGAGGGGAAAAAAAGATAGGTGATTTTTTTTCTGTACATTTTTATTCTAATATTTTTAATTCTAATTGATTCAATATTCATATTTTTTAATCATTAAAAAAAAATTGACAACATTTTTTCATAATCGCTTATGAGACGTTTTTATGGTCTCTACCGAGAAAGAGATGGCACCCTTCACCAATGGTTGACCAGGTGTCCTGGGGCAGGGTCTCAGAGGTCCACTGCTGGAGGCCCACTCACACTACTTTGCTAGACCCCTCCTCGGGATGGAGAATCAGCCTTTTGGATCCAGGTCAGGCAAGCAGGCAGGGGCTGCAAGCAGAGTCCAAGCTGCAGACCACATCAGCTTGATTTCGGCCATTAAATTACGTAAATTGACTTTCTCTTAGGATAGGTAGTAGGTTAGCACTTTTCAGTATTTTCTCATGGTGACTTAATAACATTTGCTTATGACCAGTGTTGTTCCCAATGCAAGTGTAGGGAACTGCTATTCATTTATGTATCTCCTCAAGACTCAAGTTATTTTAAAACTTGTCTCAACATTACCCATTTACGCTGCACCAACCTGCTTTTGTCAATGAATCAATCTCAGACTTTAGGATAAAAACTCTGCACAAGGGAGAAGGTTGGGACCAGGGCGATGAGGTTTCAGGGCAATGGCTGGTCTGCGAGTTAGTAAAAGGTTTATGTGATCCGTGAGTGTTGTGGAGTGTTGGGAGAGGAAGGGTGTGCAGCATGGATTGTAAGTGAATTGTATGACTTATCTAAATGGGATTCCAGCGTAGTGCAATAGTCATTCGTTGGAACAGCATGGTCCAATTTGCCCACAAAATATTCCATTACACAGGGAACGACATTAATTGATACGGTCTAAATGTGGAAATTATGCCAAATATGCAAGCGCCCAATCAAATTTCCAGAATGGCATAGAAAGATAGAAAATAGGTGCAGGATGAGGCCATTTGGCCCTTCGAGCCAGCACCACCATCCATTGTGAACATGGCTGATCGTCCCCTACCAATAACCCGTGCCTGCCTTCTCCCCATATCCCTTGACTCCACTAGCCCCTAGAGCCCTAACTCTCTCTTAAATCCATCCAGTGACTTGGCCTCCACTGCCCTCTGTGGCAGGGAATTCCATAAATTTACAACTCTCTGGGTGAAAAAGTTTTTTCTCACCTCAATCTTAAATGACTTCCCCTTGATTCTAAGACTGTGGCCCCTGGTTCTGGACTCGCCCAACATTGGGAACATATTTCCTGCATCTAGCTTGTCCAGTCCTTTTATAATTTTATATGTTTCTATAAGATTCCCCCTCTTCCTTCTAAACTCCAGTGAATACAAACCTAGTATTTTCAATGAAATGATGGAGAAATGGTTGTTGTTGTATTTCACTCCAGGCCAGTTCTGAAATATATAGAGCATCTCAAATGAGTAAAGTATTCAATTTAGAAGGTCACTTGAGACTGTTAGGCTTGCACATGCTTTACATGCACCTTGTTTCTATGACACAAATAACAGGTTCCTCTGAGATGTATGTCAACACTTGGAATTAACTCATACATTGATATCATTCATCACTGGCTACACTTTAACATGTGTACTGCCTAAGCCTGAGGCACATCTCTTGCAGACAGCTGGTGGAAAATGTATACGTTGCAGATGCTGGAAATCGGACTGACACCTGCCCAGGTGTATTTTTCTTGACCAATCATGGTTTTTATTTATTATAAGCTTCAAGGTAGTGGAGATGATACCCTGGAAGTTGATAATGCAGCTTCCAAAAGAAGTGCCTTGCTGGAGTGGGACTAAGGCCAGTGCAAAGCATTAAATAGTGAATGTGTTTCTTGCTGCTACTGTGCAGCTGTCACAAAGTCTGTGCACAAAAAGTGTGCAGGGCTAATTTATTGCACTTTAAAAATCATTTTCTAGGAACTGGATGTTGATAGCAAGGTCACAAGTTATTCTCAAGGGCAATTTGGGATTGGTAATGTGGTGGTGAATCAACTTCTTGAAGCGATGACGTTTTTCCAGTGAAGCTACTCCTGACATGCCATGCGACAGGGATTTTTAGGATTTAGTCTGAACAACACTGAAAGAATAGCTATATACTAGACTGTGGGACCCGTCGGGTCCCATGTTCACACGAGAGGGCTGGTCCCACGACGCAATATTCCACCTCTCCACCAATTCCAATATTGGTGGGCAGTGGGGGGGGGGGGGGGGGGGGGCTTTCTGGAGCGCTGGTATGGGTTCTTGGGGTGGCAGCTCAGTCCCTCAAGCCTGATGTGCTGGCAGCTCACTCACGGCTGGTGGGCTGGCAGTTGACTCATGGCTATTCCTTGAAATTCCATTTCAAGCAGGGTGCAAGGCAACCAAATTCAAGTGCAGTTTCATACCACTTCCAGCAGGGTGCAAAGCCACCGAATTCAAGTGCAGTTTCCAACCACTTCAAGCAGGGTGCAAGGCCACCAAATTCAAATGCAGCTTCATACCATTTCAAGCTGGGTGAAACCACCATAAAACCACCATAAATCAACACAAAACACCAAACTCACAGTTCAGTAGACATTCAGTGTGTTCAGTTGATTCACAGTGAGCTTTGTCTGAGTCGTGACCTCTCCCTTCCCCATCATGCGGAGACTGAGCCACACCTACACTTCCGGGTTTTATAACCCCTCCCCCTCCCACCGGAAAAGGTGTGGCCTTCATGGCATGACTGACAAGAGAGAGATTCTCAGCATTTTTAAAACACTAATAACACCTTCATTTTTCATTGATGGGAAGAATCCTCTGCACCTGCTGAGGGGACTGAGTAAGATGGCCAAAAAAACAGCCGTAGTGGTAGCGTTTTATCTAAAATCAATAGTGCAAACAGGAAGTTAGCCAAAGCACCCAAGCCACCATTTGCAGTAGTGCCTTTTCACTTCAAGCCAAAGCACCCAAACAAACATTTGCAGACAGTGCCTTTTTACTTCAAACCAAGCATATTTTCATTTTCAAACCACATTAAGGACACTTACAGTTGAGTAGACATGTGTCCAGTGCTATTCAGAGCTCAGAGAGACGTGACCCTCTGGTTCCTCCATCTTGCAGAGACTGAGTGAGGCACACCATTTCCTGGTTTTATAGTCCCTCCCTACAGCAGGGGCAGCAGAGATAATGGGGAATAGAAACATAGAAACATAGAAATTATGTGCAGGAGCAGGTCATTCGGCCCTTCGAGCCTGCACCGCCATTCAATATGATCATGGCTGATCATCCAACTCAGTATCCTGTACCTGCCTTCTCTCCATACCCCCTGATCCCTTCAGCCACAAGGGTCACATCCAACTCCCTCTTAAATATGGCCAACGAACTGGCCTCAACTACCTTCTGTGGCAGAGAATTCCACAGATTCACCACTCTCTGTGTGAAAAGCGATTTTCTCATCTTGGTCCTAAAAGACTTCCCCCCTATCCTTAAACTATGACCCCTTGTCCTGGACATCCCCAACATCGGGAACAATCTTCCTGCATCTAGCCTGTCCAACCCCTTAAGAATTTTGTAAGTCTCTATGAGATCACCCCTCAATCTTCTAAATTCCAGCGAGTACAAGCCAAGTCTATCCAGTCTTTCTTCATATGGAAGTCGTGCCATCCCAGGAATCAGTCTGGTGAACCTTCTCTGCACTCCCTCTATGGCAAGAATGTCTTTCCTCAGATTAGGAGACCAAAACTGTACGCAATACTCCAGGGCTGGCTTCACCAAGACCCTGTACAACTGCAGTAGAACCTCCCTGCTCTTGTACTCAAATCCTTTTGCTATGAATGCCAACATACCATTCGCTTTCTTCACAGCCTGCTGCACCTGCATGCCTACTTTCAATGACTGGTGTACCGTAACACCCAGGTCTCGCTGCATCTCCCCTTTTCCTAATTGGTCACCATTCAAATAATAGTCTACCTTCGTGTTTTTGCCACCAAAGTGGATAACCTCACATTTATCCACATTATACTGCATCTGCCATGCATTTGCCCACTCACCCAGTCTATCCAAGTCATCCTGCAGCCTCCTAGCATCCTCCTCACAGCTAACACTGCCCCCCAGCTTCATGTCATCCGCAAACTTCGAGATGTTGCATTTAATTCCCTCGTCCAAATCATTAATGTATATTGTAAATAGCTGGGGTCCCAGCACTGAGCCTTGCGGCACCCCACTAGTCACTGTCTGCCATCCTGAAAAGGACCCGTTCACTCCTACTCTTTGCTTCCTGTCTGCCAGCCAGTTCTCTATCCACACAATACTGAACCACCAATACCGTGTGCTTTAAGTTTGTATACTAATCTCTTGTGTGGGACCTTGTCGAAAGCCTTCTGAAAGTCCAGATATAACACATCCACTGCTTCTCCCTTATCCACTCTACTAGTTACATCCTCAAAAAATTCAATAAGATTCGTCAGACATGATTTACCCTTCGTAAATCCATGCTGACTTTGTCCAATGATTTCACCACTTTCCAAATGCGCTGCTATCCCATCTTTAATAATTGACTAGCAGTTTCCCCACTACCGATGTTAGACTAACTGGTCTGTAATTCCCCGTTTTCTCTCTCTCCCTCCATTTTTAAAAAGTGGGGTTACATTAGCTACCCTCCAATCCTCAGGAACTACGCCAGAATCTAAAGAGTTTTGAAAAATTATCACTAAGGCATCTGCTATTTCTGGGGCTACTTCCTTAAGTACCCTGGGATGCAGCCTATCTGGCCCTGGGGATTTATCGGCCTTTAATCCATTCAATTTACCCAACACCACTTTCCGGCTAACCTGGATTTCACTCATTTCCTCCATCTCATTAGACCCGCGATCCCCTGCTATTTCCGGCAAATTATTTATGTCTTCCTTAGTGAAGACAGAACCAAAGTAGTTATTCAATTGGTCTGCCATGTCCTTGTTCCCCATGATCAATTCACCCGTTTCTGACTGCAAGGGACCTACATTTGTTTTAACTAATCTTTTGTGCTTCACATATCGATAAAAACGTTTGCAGTCAATTTTTATGTTTCCTGCCAGTTTGCTTTCATACTCCATTTTCCCTTTCCTAATTAAGCCCTTTGTCCTCCTCTGTTGGTCTCTGAATTTCCCCCAGTCCTCTGGTAGGCTACTTTTTCTGGCTAATTTGTACGCTTCATCTTTTTCTTTGATACTATTCCTGATTTCCCTCGTTATCCATGGATGCGCTACCTTCCCTGATTTATTCTTTTGCCATACTGGGATGAACAATTGTTGTAGTTCATCCATGCAGTCTTTAAATGCCTTCCATTGCATATCCACCGTCAACCCTTCAAGAATCAATTGCCAGTCCATCTTGGCCAATTCACGTCTCATACCCTCAAAAGTTACCTTTCTTTACGTTCAGGACCCGTGTTTCTGAATTAACAATATCGCTCTCCATCCTAATGAAGAACTCAACCATATTATGGTCCCTCTTGCCCAAGGGGCCACGTACAACAAGGCTGCTAACTAACCCTTCCTCATTACTCAATATCCAGTCTAGAATAGCCTGCTCTCTCGTTGGTTCCTCCACATGTTGGTTTAGAAAACTATCACGCATATATTCCAAGAAATCCTCTTCCTCAGCACCCCTGCCAATTTGACTCACCCAATCTATATGTAGATTGAAATCACCCATTATAACGGTTTTACCTTCGTTGCATGCATTTCTAATTTCCTGTTTGATGGCATCCCCAACTCCACTACTACTGTTAGGTGGCCTGTACACAACACCCACTAGCGTTTTCTTCCCCTTAGTGTTTCGCAGCTCCACCCATATCGATTCCACATCCTCCAAGCTAATGTCATTCCTTTCTATTGTGTTAATCACCTCTCTAACCAGCAACGCTACCCCACCTCCTTTTCCTTTCTGTCTATCCTTCCTGAATATTGAATATCCCTGGAGGCTCCCAGCCTTGGTCACCCTGGAGCCATGTCTCCGTGATCCCAACTATATCATAATTATTAATAGCTATCTGCACATTCAATTCATCCACCTTATTACGAATGCTCCTCGCATTGAGACACAAAGCCTTCAGGCTTGTTTTTACAACACTCTTGGCCCTTTTACAATTATGTTGAAAAGTGGCCCTTTTAGATTTTTGCCCTGGATTTGTTTTCCTGCCACTTTTCACCTCGCTACCTATTGCTCCTATCCTCATTTTACACCCCTCTGTCTCTTTGCTCACACATTTAAGAAACCCTCCACTTCTTATTCTCCGTTTGTTATTTTTTTTCTTCTTTCCTCCCTACGTGTTGCGTCTGACTGCTTCTCTTCTCTGCCTCCTGCCTCACAAACGGACTACTTGCCTTCTCTATTTGAGTCCCTTCCCCCAACTGATCTACTTTAAAGTCTCCCCAGTAGCCTTTGCAAATCTCCCCGCCAGGATATTGGTTCCCCTCGGGTTCAAGTGCAACCCGTCCTTTTTGTACAGGTCACATCTTCCCCAAAAGAGGTCCCAATGATCCAGAAACTTGAATCTCTGCGCTCTGCACCAGTCTTTTAGCCACGCATTTATCCTCCACCTTGCTCCATTCCTACTCTCACCGTCGCGTGGCACAGGCAGTAATCCTGAGATTGTTACCTTTGCGGTCCTTCTCCTTAACACTCTTCCTAACTCCCTAAAGTTTTGTTACAAACATTAATATCTCTCTGATTTTTCATCGATGGGAAAAATCCTCTGGTCCAGGAAGGCGGAGGGGCTGGCCAAAAATGACGGCCATAGGTGGTGCCGTTCTCTCTGAAATCACAGCACAGTGAGCCAAAAGCAGTCAAGATCAGACTTTTAGTAATATAGATAGATAGATTTCCAAGTCAGGGTAGTGTGTAGCTAGGAGGTGAACGTACAGGTAATGGAGTTCCCATTGTCCTGTTGCCCTTATTCTTTGGTTGATAGGAAGCAGAGGGATTGGGACATGCTGTTGGAGGAGCCCAGGTGAATAACTGCAATGCATTTTATGGATGGTGCATTGTGTTGTCCTTGCACATTGGTGGCAAAATATAGAACCTAAAATAGTGTTGGCAAATTCCTCCTGTCTGACAAATGGGTTTGTTATAACACTTTTGGAAAATTGCTGGTTTGACCATCCTGCAGCCACTAGGATGAGGTCCAGCAAACATTCACAACCCTCGCTGCTGATGTTGTTGCCCTGGTGGAGTGAGATTTGAAACATCCTGCACAAGCCAACCCATTAAATCACCTGGGGATGGTCTATACCGATACCTAAGTCTTTTTTTTTGTGTAACTAACAAACATGCTAGTTCAGAGCCTCTAAGGCTTATGGTGACATAATGACTGTTGTAATGTGTGACCACACCCACAACCAAAGGTCCACGGGGTATGCCATGAAACTAGTTTGAGACCCGACTCCCCCGGTCTACTCTGCAAGACTAAGTCATGAACATAAAGTATCATCTTATTTGCAGCTGTAACCTTCCTGTCCAGTCGTAGCTTATGCAATGACTGGGCCTGTTGCGCTGAACCCAGTGCCATGAGGATAACCACTTTGTAAGTGAATAGACCGAGGACAGGAATGTGCTGGAGCCCACCGGCGACGCAGCGTCAGCAGGACATCCCATATCTCTGAGTACCTGGGCCTGGGGGAATTTGAGTTGAAGATACCCTTCATAACTCTGGATATCAGAGGTCGAGACCTGACAGCGTGGTGTCCTGACCCCAGCATGATGTATGACAACAAGGCACTATTGGCACAATTTATATAACTCCATCTCTCGTGAAATATAGCTTTGAGAGGAATACCAAGACATCTGTTATACGTACCGTGTCATACGATATATTGGACTGTAAACAGGACACTTACCATTACTTGATATAGGAGATGTACATTTTTTTGGTACTATCTTGGGGTATGGTCTGAGTGCATGTAGATGGGACTAGGGGAAAACAAATGGTCGGCATGGACTGGAAGGGCCGAGAGGGCCTGTCTCCGTGCTGTAATTGTTATATGGTTATATGGTTATCTCTTCAGGCCGCAGTGATTACATCACCATACAACCTGACAGTCTGTACCCCAGGAAAGGTCTTCTCATAGTCTGCAACCCAACAATTTGATTCGCTCATGCAGAGGATGGTTCTCCCCAGTCACGGGGTAAACCAGCAGATTTTGTGTTTGGGAACAGCCATAACAGTTATTCAGCTCTGTTATCATTCGCAGTATGAGTGGACCCATGGCTGTGTAGGCCAGTCAGGCACTATCAAGCCTGAGGCGGAGTCTTGCTGGTTTTTAAGCAAGCACCGACTGATGAGGCAAAATAAAGGAAAGACATAACGAACATTCCTCCCCAGTGTAGTGAGAATGCATCCATCACCACCGCCCCTGAGAATGGCCGCCATGCCAGGTGATTTTGCAACTGTTGATTGAGACTAGATGCAACCAATCAATATTTGGTGTACCATCAATCCATAATGTCATTAAATACTTTGTGATCCAACATTCATTGTGTTGTCATTGATTTACGTGATGATACACCAGCGCCAAATGAGGTTAGGTAAACTATCACAGGATATTAACTTAATTGAACCCATGTGATTAAAATATGCCACCACCGTAGTGTGTCAACTTGTAGGTGAGCATGCAGATATGCATATTCGCACAATAAGCCTTTAACCCATAGAATGCACCTAGTGATTTTAGGTAGTTGATACCACATAACTGACGGATTGGTAACTCATGCACATCCCATCCGACTCTGTGACTAGAGATGGGATAGTAATTCCCCATCTTTGAGCACTGGCAACAGTTTGTAACACAAGTGAAGGTAAAAATGATCAAAAGTACTGGAGCAATGCTTGTCCATCATTGTAACATAGCTTCAGCTGGTAATAGCATAGATCTGTTGAAAATGACCTACATGGTACTTGAGAGCTTGCTCCTTTGCACAATATTAGTTCTGATAATGCAAAGCCCCAATTACGCAGCTGAAACCACTAAATTGCCAATTTACACTGGCCACAATCTCTTGCCCCAGGGCGGAGTCACAGGCAATTTTACTTCGGAGTCACGTGAGTGACTACGTGAAGAAGCCCCGCCTGGCGCTGGAACGGCATTATGTCGACGCTGACGGCAGAAGCAAGAGTTGCAGAGCGCAGCTCCTCGCAGCGGCCGGAACGGACCCGCAAGTAAGTGTAAGGAAAAGTGGGGACGTTCTAAAAAAGACGTTACGCTGGTAAAACCAGCAAAAGAGAAAGTAAAAGTTAAAATCAGAGTCACGCTGGCGTACTGATTTAGCCAGATAAATGGAAAAGAAAATGGAGAAGTCTCAAAGGAAAATTTTGCGGGTAAAAAGATCGTCCCAGGGTGAAGCTAAAGATACGGGACAAGAGTTTAGTGCGGATCCGGTTCCGATACCGGTGGCCGCTGATTCACCCGTTAGTGAGACTATAATTTCTCCAGAAATACAAACCACGGAGGAAAATGTTCCTAGAAAATGTAAAAAGAAATCCGTGAGGCCCGTGGTTTCTGATAATGACTCTGATAATGAAAGTCCTCCGGATAATAAAGCTATATGGCTAAAAATGGAACATATGGAGAAAGTGCTCCAAAATATAATGAGACAAGGGTCACAGTACCCAGAAGTTTCACAAAATGGGTTTGAATATACAGAATATGGCTATGTGCCAAATGGGAATTTGAAACTCCGGACCCAGGATTAAGGGCGGAGGAAGTCTCATTGGATATAATTCCAAGTGTATCAGGGCTGCAAAAGACAGACCCTGCAAGTGGTGATGTGGATTATGAGTGCACACCACGAATAAAAAAAGAGAAGGCCAGATGTGCCTGAGATGGCAAAAGATTTTGCTATACCTGAAGGAAGTGGTGAGGCTATGGAAGAAAACCTAGCTGCCAGTATTAATTATATGGTATCTCACCAACAAAGATTCTGTGATGATTGAAACAGCAGAATTATATAAAACACCGGAAAATTGCACCTCATTGAAGGTACCTACGGTTAATCCGTCTATATGGACGCCTATGACTCCAGGCATGAGAGGACAAGAAATAAGATTTCAAAGAATCCTCAAATTGATTTCTGCTGCCATTACTGCTTTTGGAAGGCAAATGGAGGGGTTGGAGATGGATAAAATCCAAAAAGATACTTTGGGCTTATTATGCAATTCCTTCTATGAAATTAATTGTGTGAGGAAAATTGCGATTCGGCCCATATTTCATCCAAGGTTTGCAGGTCTGTGTCGATCAAGTGGTGTTCAAGCTCCTGGTTATCTATTTGGAGAAAACCTGCCTAAACAAATAAGAGAAATGGATGAAGAGGCTAAATCTATTAGCCACATGAGACCTTTCGTCTTTGGACAAAAAAGGTATTTTTTGTCAAGAAGGGGATTTGATTTTGGTAACAGAGGCAGGAGTATGATAAGAAAATATTATCATCCGACACAGCCTAATGTTCACCCGTATACGGGGAGAAGGAGACCACCACGTTCATATGGAGAGGTACAAAAAATTTATTCTATGCTTAAAGAAACTGTGGACAAATCTCCAGTTGGAGGGAGATTACAAATGTTTTATGATGAATGGCTTGCCATCACATCTGATTGGTTTATTTTACAAACAGTTTCAGGAGCTACTATTACATTTAAAGAAGGTGTTAATTCTCCGGTACAAAATAAACATGGTTTCATGTTTTCTGCAATTGAAGAGGCAGAAATAAATGTGGAAATTGACAAATTGTTTAAAAAAGGTGTTATTGAAAAAACTGTTGAACATGAGCATCAATTTGTGTCAAATATATTTCCAAGAAATAAAAAAAGATGGTGGTTGCAGAATTATTCTGGACCTTACAAATCTTAATAAATTTGTCGAATATAAACATTTTAAAATGGAAACATTTAACACTGCAAGACATTTGATATCAGCAGGTTGTTATATGGCTACAATTGATTTAAAGGATGCGTGCTATTCAGTACCAATACATCAGTTCTTTCGAAGGTATTTAAAATTTAATTGGCTGGGACAGCTGTGGCAATTCAAAGCTTTACCAAATGGGTTAAGTTCAGCTCCCAGGCTCTTTACAAAGCTGTTGAAACCAGCTTTAGCACAATTAAGAGCACAAAAGCACATCATTATGGCTTATCTGGATGACATTTTAATCATCAATAGTAATCGGGAATCAGCTGAAAAATCAGTTTCAGCAACTAAAACTTTATTTGAGAAGTTAGGTTTCTTGATTCATCCAATTAAGTCCCAGCTGCAGCCAGCACAGTCAATTAACTATTGGGGGTTTGTAATTAACTCAGTTACTATGTTAGTAACTTTGCCAACAGATAAGATTGATGATATTTCGGTGACCTGTAGGGGTCTCATTCACAAACCTTATCCCTCCATCCGAGAAGTAGCAAAGGTTATTGGTAAACTAGTAGCAGCATTTCCTGCAGTAGAATTTGGTCCATTACATTACCAAAACCTTCAAAGGGACAAAATAAGAGCTCTAAAAAAGAGAGCAGGCCATTTTGATAGGCCTATGCAATTAACAAAAGAAGCTTTATTGGAATTACAATGGTGGATTGAAAATGTCCCACAAGCTGCTAAAAAAATTCTGATACAACAGCCTGAAGTAATTTTACAAACAGATGCTAGTGCTCTCGGATGGGGGGCGACAGATTCATTCACCAGCTGTGGGGGAGATGGACTGTCCAAGAGGAAATGTTTCTCCAAACATATGGTATTAACTATTTAGAATTATTGGGTGCATTTTATGGGTTGAAGGCATATTGTTCTACAAAAAAAGAATCTGCATGTACTGATACAATTAGACAATAAAACAGCTGTTGCATATATTAATCACATGGGTGGAGTCAGATTGGTATCATGTGATTGTTTGGTCAATCAGATATGGCAATGGTGTATTAACCACCAAATTTGGATTTCGGCAAATTACATCCCAGGTAAAGACAATGTGGTGGCAGACAATAGATCAAGGATGTTTAAAGATAACACAGAATGGATGTTGAACCCAGTAATTTTCAGTAAAATAGTGACTCAATATGGGTTGCCAGACATTGATCTGTTTGCATCAAGACTAAATCATCAATTGCCTAAATATGTGTCTTGGGAACCAGATCCAGACGCAGTAGCAGTAGATGCTTTTTCACTAAACTGGGGGAATATGTTCTTTTATGCTTTTCCGCCATTTGCTCTGGTTCAGCAATGTCTGAAGAAAATAGAACAAGATTCTGCCACAGGATTATTGGTAATTCCAAATTGGCCGACCAACCATGGTTCCCATTGATGTTAAACATGATTAAAGAACCATATATGTCAATTCCTAGCAGCAGTGATTTATTGATAAAACCAGTAACCAAAGAAATTCATCCATTACATGCTTATATGAATTTGTTAATCTGCAGGTTTTGACCAGACTACTACAGGAGCTTGGATTGTCGGATAGAACTATGGATATTATAGTCGCATCATGGCGAGATAGCACTCAGAGACAATATATGACACATATAAAGAAATGGGATAAATTTTGCAGACAGTCAAATATATCCTATCATACAGTGAACATTGCAAACATATTGCAGTTCCTTGCCGAGTTGCATTTTGAACAACACTTAAGTTACAGTGCCATTAATAGTGCACGTAGTGCCTTATCATCTTATTTAGGACAAATCTCTGACCAGAAATCAATTGGATCACATCCATTAATATCCAGATTTATGAAAGGAATCTTTAACAAAAATCCACCCAAACCAAGATATACAGAAATTTGGGATGTTAGCATTGTACTTACTTTACTTAGTCAATGGACTCCAATCGAAGTTTTGTCATTGGAAAAGTTAACATTTAAATTAGTAATGTTAATGGCATTGGTTTCAGCTCAAAGGGTGCAAACATTACAAATGTTACGTTTAGACTGTATGCATGTGACTGCAGATAACATTGTGTTCTATGTTTACGATTTGATCAAACAAAGCAGACCAGGGAGAACTGGAGCGAAGGTAATGTTTCAAGCTTATCCCATTGATCCAACGTTGTGTGTAGTTAAACATTTGAATCATTATATAAAAGTTACCAGACCTCTTCGAGGTGATGAAAAAATATTAATGACCATGCATAAGAAACCACACACAAAAGCTTCAGTGCAAACAATCTCAAGGTGGTTAAAACAGGTGTTACTTTTAGCAGGAGTAGACACTGATGTGTTCAAATCTCACTCCACCAGGGCAGCAGCTACATCCGCGGCGAAGTTACAGGACGTACCACTCAAACATATTTTAGAAACCGCAGGGTGGTGTAAAGAAGAAACTTTTTCAAAGTTCTACAATAAACCTGTTCACACAACGACAGGCTTTGGACACGCGGTGTTGGGTTCACTATAATCACCTGCTTTGTTTCACTATTGATTGATATTATCAATTATGTTATCACTTATATCTTTTATCACTTTGTAATGGTTCCCTCAGGTGTAAAAAGAGGGTTATTATATGTTCTTTTATCATTAAAAGTTCTATGGAAATAACTAAAACTAGTCTGGTTTTCTCATGTATGTGTTGACCTAGCCGGACTGTCGTATGGAAGAATTCTACGACATGAAAAACACAGAAGCTTCAAAATCTTCACGTAGTCACTCACGTGACTCCGAAGTAAAATAGTAAGATTAAACGAGAACTTACCAGTTCGAAGTTTGATCTTTATTTTATGAGGAGTAACGATGAGGGATTACGTGCCCTCCACTCCACACCCTCATAAAATAAATGATCATCTGGTAGTTCTAAATCTATGATGGGCCTTGCTATCTTACTCCGGCTATTGTGTTCTGTGTTTTTCATGCCGCTGCTTTGAAGTATGCCGTTCCAGCGCCAGGCGGGGCTTCTTCACGTAATCCCTCATCGTTACTCCTCATAAAATAAAGATCAAACTTCGAACTGGTAAGTTCTCGTTTAATCTTACTATTAATAGGGTAAAGGTACATCGCAATCTATAACTCTAGTTAGTATTAACCTAAATTTAACTGGATGGATGAGAAACCCCAGTTTCGTAATTATGAGTTTTGTGGCTGAAACAGCTAACTTAGCAAGATTCAGCATTTTAGAATATCATCCAGATAGGCCATAAATATGTATTTTTGAACTCTGAGCAGCCCAAGCACCGGCTTGGTAATTTGGTAAACAACCTGGGTGCTGAAGTTAGCCCATTTTGCAACACTTAACTGCTATCGTTGCCCATCCAGTTAAATTTCAAATGTCTTTGATGAACCCTGTGAATGGGAACTGAATAGTATGCATCTTTGAGATAGATGCATGCCATAAAGTATCCTATGGAATATCCGTTATTAGAAAGTAACAACATTTCCCATTAAAAATTATACTGCACATGTGAATGTGAGTTAATCAAGGGTGATCCAACGGCATCCACCTTTACTTGTTTGGATATCTGTTTGTATACCGAAACTGTTATTCGTCGACATTCGTGCAAAACAGTGTAATCTATTACCACACGTAACTAGTCCACACACCCCGTGTTTCGGAAAGAACCAGACCTACCTACCTCCATGGTTATCAGTGGTCTTATGGTGTGCCCAAAGGCCCCCGATGCGGGTTCTGTTTGCGTCCTCAGGTTCTGATTGCATCCTTGAATTTGAAGGTTAGGACTGCTGGGGTGCGTGGGTTGCACATTTCCCCTCAGAGCCGGCTTGGGTATTGGACTGAAAGACCTCTGCTCAAAGAATCAGCTTTCAAGCTGCCACCAGCTTCAGTGAACCACTTACTGCTGATGGAGTCGTAGGGGTGTTGTCGCGGCCGCGGTGAGGCTTTTGCTCGTTGTAGGTACCTTGACTGGTCCGACAGATTTACTTCCTCACCAGGTTTTTTTGCCTGTTTGGCTAGGTCTTCTCCATGGAGAAGATTCCGCAGCTGGACTTTGCTGGCTTGGCGATCCATAGTCTCCCCAGATAGCGCTGTTCACTGCCGGCACTTTGTTCCTGTAATGCACTCCCGTATGTTTCACGGGACATACTTCGGAGTTGTGAGTCAGTCACACTGACTCCTCGCACTCCCCTCCACAGAGAGGGAGATTTGTAAGCAGCCCTGCAACGGCGCTGCTGCAGGTCCCCCACAAGACCTGTGCTGATATGGCCACGTCCATGGACCATATCAGGATGGAGCATCTTCTCAGAGGGATGATTGCCCTGCGGACGCATCCATGCTCCACCTGGGTAAATGTCCGAGGACGTACCCATGGAGGGAAAACCTCCTTTTTTCTTCACGCAGCTGGCGTGTCGTGGAATGTTCCCTCACGACATACCACCAAACTGCGACTGCCTAGCTCCCCTCCCCAGAGAGGGAGATATAAAGCAGCCCTGTACCAGTGCTGCCGTGTGCCCCGAGACCCGCGCTGATAATACTCCCTTCCTTGGAGTATCAGGTGGAGTATGCTCTGTTGGGAGGCGAATTCACCTGGCCTTGTCTGAAGTTAAACTGGCCAGCCGAGCGGTATTTGGAATTCCGCAGCCGGCGGTTTCCATTGCCGGGTTTCCCCGAGTTGGGTTTTCCCTCACGGAGCAGGGATATTCCGCGGTTTCCGCAGCTGGGTTGTCCCCGAGCTGGGTTCCCCTTGCAGAGCCGGGATATCCCGTGGTCTCCGCAGCCGGGTTTCCCCCGAGGTTCCCCTTGCAGAGCCGGGATTCCCCACGGTCTCCGCAGCTGGGTTGTCCCCGAGCTGGGTTCCCCTTGCAGAGCCGGGATATCCCGTGGTCTCCGCAGCCGGGTTTCCCCGAGCTGGGTTCCCCTTGCGGAGCCGGGATATCCTGTGCTCTGCAGCCGGGTTTCCCCGAGCTGGGTTCCCCTCGCGAAGCCGGGATTCCGGAACGACAACCAGCAGGAACTCTGTAGAGAGCTTCCTGCAAAGGCAAAAGAACAACCTGAAAAATAAGTTTGAACTTACCGCTGGAGGAGCAGCGCGCCTGCCAGCCAGTCGCGCGCCATGCGTTAGATGCAATTGACACGCTTGCGGGCTGGAAGGCTCTTCACGTAGTCACTCATGTGATTCCGAAGTAAAATAAATATATGCTGCTTACACCCAAATGATGTCCAGCCTCGAATGCCATTGGAGTTGCACTCATCCAGGGAAGAGAAAACATTTTTATAATGCCCTGATTAAGCCTTGTGGGTGGTGGAAAGTCTCAGGATATTCACTGATCACAGGACAGACGCTCTTTCCGCCATAGCATTCAGATGACTGGGCCATTGAGCTTCTGTCAGTAGTAACCCCACATCACCCCCAACATCCAGGATGTTGATGGAGGGATTCAGCAATGTTCATGCGACTGAACATCAAGGATAACAGGTTAGAGTCCCTGTTACGGGAAATTAACATTGCCAGGCATTTGCACGATGCTAATGCACTTGGAGAGTCTCAGTGCTCCGAGCACTCAGAACCTGTTTGTAATGGATACTTCAGGAGAACATGTTGCAATATTGATCTTTGACCATGTTGGATAGCCCTTTGTTTTTCGGGACACTGTCCTACAGCAAGATCTGCTATCCTAATGTCCGCATTACCTTTCACCAAACACTCTCAACATATTTCACAGCTGGACAAAATGCTGGAGTAACTCAGAGAAGTTACCTCTGGAGAGAAGGAATGGTCGACGTTTCGGGTCAAGACCCTTCTTAAGTGAAAGTGGCGGGACAAAGATCATATGTAATCGGAGACAATAAGACTAGTGGGAGAATTGGGAAGAGGAAGGGGATGGAGAGAGAAAGCAAGGCTTATCTGAGAAGTAAATGTTCATACCGCTGGGGTGTAAACTACCCAAGCGAAATACGAGGTGCTGTTCCTCCAATTTGCGCTGGGTCTTATTCTGACAATGGACGAGGCCCAGGACAGAAAAGTCAGATTGGGAATGGGAGGGGGAGTTGAAATGCTGAGCCACCGGGAGATCAGGTAGATTAAGATGGATTGAGCGGAGGTGTTCCGTGAAACGATTGCCAAGCCTACGCTTGGTCATGCCGATGTAGAGAAGTTGCCACCTGGAACAGTGGATACAGTAGATGAGGTTGGAGGAGGTGCAAGTGAACCTCTGCCTCACCTGGAAAGACTGTTTGGGTCCTTGGATGGAGTTGAGGTGTTGCATCTCCTGCGGTTGCAGGGGAAAGTAACTGGGGAGGGAGTGGTTTGGGTGGGACATTTCTGTCCTGTCTCCCCCCTTCCCCTGTCTCCCCCCCTTCCCCTCCCCCCCCCCCCCCCCCCCCCTTCCCCTGTTTATGTTTTGCAAGCTTAACTTTTCAAATTCGGACTTTGCTCAATTTATTCCGAATGAGAAAGTCAAATACAGATCATTTGCAACCAGTGTTTTTTTTTACGACCAGAAGGTGCCAGTGTGCACAATTAATAAACATACTTGTCACATGGCCAGAACACAAAACAATGTTTGACTTTAAGAGGTACTGGTGCAGTGTACCGGTGCACTGGTAACACTGCTTGTAACCACACTGGCATATTTAATTTCATGAATTAATATACACAGTATCACTCACTAGCATTTACCCATAGGGTCAAAATCAGTTATAAATACATTTAGTCATATACAAATTCAATTAACATTAAATATAGGAAACATTTTGCTGTATTTAATCTGTAATTACTCAGCAATTACTCATCCACTTCTTGAACAAATATTAACTGCAATTTTGAATGGAGCTATGAAATATTAAATTAAATGGACTTACTCAAGCAAGGAGTGCACAGCATCCTCCTGACCCAGGCTCTGGGCTGACCCGAGGTTCTCAGGCACCCGAGGCTGTGTCCTTTGGACTTTTTTGTGGGGTGGCGTTTGGGCATAGCACAAAATAAAGTTTAAAATAGAAAGTTCACTTAATTAAAAAAAGGTAAATTATCAAACTATTAATTGCTATAGAACAGGATGATGGTATGCCATTCAGTGGTGGTGGCTGTTCTCTTGAATCAAAGCTTTCTTGACATAGATCATTTCTGGAAATGGTACATGGAATATTGCTGCACCAATGATCAAATCTCACCTGGTAGTTCAGTCATGGAGTTACCTGCCATTTCTCAAGTTCAACAGAAAAGGGGTCAGCAGATTTCCTCCTCGTGCTCTGGTTTCCTGCCACACCACAAAGACGTGCAGGTTTGGAGGTTAATTAGCCTCTGTAAATTGTCCTTATTATGTAGGTTGTGAATGTGAAACTGGGATAAGATAGAAGCAGTGTGAAAAAATACAGTGTTTGAGTAACTCTGCAGGTCAGGCAACATCCCTGGAGAACATGGATAGGTAACGTTTCCTCCAGTTTCTCGTGTTTCCACCGCAAATATATACCCAAAGTGTCACCTATCCATGTTCTCTAGGAATGCTGCCTGATCCACCAAGTTACTCCAGAATATATATTTTTTTGTAAGCCAGCATCTGCAATTCCTTGTTTCTAAATAGAACTAGTATGGGTGATCGATGGTTGACGTCGACCCCCGTGGGCCAAAGGCTTTGTTTCAATGCTGTATCTCCAAAGTAAATCTCCCAACAAGTTACAGCTCAATGACTGTTTCCCTGCCACTGACAAAAAGCAGACTGGCCTGCCAAAGCCATGCTTATTTTTCCAAACCTTATCTGAACAACAAGTGGAGCAAAAAGAAAATAATTGAAAATCTGATTGCCAACCTCAATCATACACTTACAGAGCAGAACTCTAAATTTATTTCAGAACCTTATGCACAGAAGTGCCTGGATAGGCACAGCAGCACCAAACTTGTACACACTTTGTTTGCACACGCAAGGCCCAAGAACCCTGCAGGCACCTGATATAAAGGTAATATTTCACAGAGTGACGCCTCCGTACAAATTAATACGAATGATCATGACCCAGTCTGCGACCTTTCAGTTGGGGAGCGAATCTTTATATACATAGAAAATAGGTACAGGAGGAGGCCATTCGGCCCTTCGAGTCAGCACCGCCATTCATTGTGATCATGGCTGATCGTCCCCTATCAATAACCCGTGCCCGCCTTCGGAAGTGGCGGCGCTGCCTGGCAGCTGCGGCTCGCCTGTAGTCCTTTTGTTTTTTCTTTTTTATTGTGGTTTTCTTTTGTCTGTTTTAGTTAAAAGTTAGTTAAATTTAGTTTATTAGGTTGTGCATGTGTAGGGGGGTGGGAGAAACAGGGGTTTAGTCTCTTCCTTCGAGGGGATGCGACTTTTTCGCATCGTGTCCCCCCTCTCCATCTGCTCTGTGGCCTAATGGCAGAACTGGCGGCCTCAGGGCTGTGGCGGCGTTCTGGCGTTCCGGCAGCGGCCCGACTTGGAACTGTGGTGGTGTTCCGGCGGTAGCCCGACTTCAGAGGCTTGGCAGCGGGCCCAGTGGACGCCCGTAGGTCACAGGTTGGTGACCTGTTTTTCCGGAGCTCCCGCAACTACAGCTGTGTCCGCTGGACTGGAGGGCGGCAGCTTCAACCACCCCGGGCTGCGGAGTTTGAACCGGCCCGCTCGCGGAGCACAGTTGAGCCATGGGCCTTACTTACCATCACCCGGTGGGGTCACAACATCGAAGGCCTGGATCGCCTCAGCGCAGAGGGGGAACTAGGAGGGAAGAGACAAACACCTTAAGACTTTTGCCTTCCATCACAATGAGGAGGTGCCTGGTGAACTCACTGTGGTAGGTGTTAAATTTATTTATTGTGTGTTTTTGTTATTTTTATTATATGTATGACTGCAAGGCAACTAAATTTTGTTCAGACCGAAAGGACTGAATGACAATAAAGGATACTTTGACTTGACTTTGACTCCCCCCATATCCCTTGACTCCACTAGCCCCTCGAGCTCTATCTAACTCCCTCTTAAATCCATCCAGTGACTTGGCCTCCACTGCCCTCTGTGGCAGGGAATTCCATAAATTCACAACTCTCTGGGTGTTTATAACTCTATAGAAGTTCACAACTCTATGGAAGTTTTTCCATTAAGATTTCTACTTGTTCCTCGTTCCCACTATCCCACATCACCACAAATGACTCAACAAGCACCCCAGTCACTAGATCAGTTGCACCCTGACTTCATATTCCACGAGCCTCAAATGTTTGACTCCAGTAAACCTCTTAAGGGCCTGCTCCACTGGGGCGACCTAATTTGCGTGTTTAGAAGAGTTTGCCCTAAACTGATACTTGCAGCACGGTTGACACGAGGTCCTAGGAGGTCTTTGTAACTCTCCTTCATGCTTGAGAGTAGTCCCTGCGTACTCGAGGCCTCAGCTAGGTCGCGGCATTTTTTTTCAACATGCTGAAAAATGACCGCGAGTAAAAAAAAGGTCGCCATGGAAAAAATAAATCAATATTTTTTTACTCGTAGGTTTAGTCGAGGTAGGTCATAATGCTATCGTAGGTAGTCAAAGGCAATCGAAGGTAGTCGAAGGTAAAGCTCGTTGAGAAAAAAGTCAAAAGTCAAAAAGTAAATCGACCAGTAATGTTAAATGCTAAACTTTATTAAAGTTGTCTGGCTTCTTAAAAGTGTCTCCACTCCTCCCCCCCCCCCCCCCCCCCCCGCTCTCTCTAAAGGACTTACCGTAACTGTGCCAGCCGTCTTTTACCTTCCTGTTCATCGCGGGTGTGAATTTCAGACAGCGCTCCCCCGCTATCCCTGGCCCCCGCCTTTACGTGTGTGTGTGTGTGTGTGTGTGTGTGTGTGTGTGTGTGTGTGTGTGTGTGTGTGTGTGTGTGTGTGTGTGTGTGTGTGTGTGTGTGTGATCTGGTTCGCGGTTTCATTGCTAACGGTCGATCCAGCCCTCGAGCTTGAAGGTCGAAGACAGTCACTGAAAAGTCGCATTAGTGGGACAGGCCCTTAATTTTCCCACCCAATGCCCTGCCCCTTGATATTCTGATCCCATCCTTCACTGAATCTCTGATCTTCACTGTCTGCAACACCTCCTTCTCCAACTCAGGGTCTCTCCAAAATCCTCTCGAATACTGTGCCTTCCTCTTTCTTGCCAGGATTCTCGACTTTATTCTGTAGCTTATCTCAGTTGGATCATTGCAATTGGGCCCACACACACAGATAAGTATTAGACCTTGAGCTTTGTCAATTTAACAAGCTATTAGAGACAGTAGAACAATTTCTAGGCTATTTATTTTTAATAAGCACCGCTTGGATATAAATTGATCTGTTGTTGCATGCAGCCTCTCCATAACATTCTGTCCCTTGTGAAATCCCACTCCACATCATTGTGATCTGAAGTAATGGATCATAGCTTCAATGGGCCAGAACAGTAAATAGCATTTAAGGCTTGTTTCTCTAATCCAAGGTTACCTTTAAACACTGATTCAATATAGGAAGCAGAGATTTAAACATAGCAGTTATTTCAAAGTGTCTCCACTTCGAACTTTGCTAAATTCTGTGCTTCTCCTTTTTAAATAGCTCATGTTGCATTTGGCCATTCACTTGAAATGCTGCCAGCAGCTTAACAAAGCCATCTGTTACCCAATGCAACATATAAACAGAGGAGGTGAAGGAAACAAGCCACTTTATAAATAGCAGAGGCCAGTACACTTTCCAGACAGCTTGAGATATAAATCTATTACCTAGGTCACCCTGCCTCACATGGGAGAGACAAGAGTCAAGGTTTCCTTCCCGTCATAAATGAAAGGTAGCTATGACTTAGCAGATAATCAGAGACTCTAATGTGGAGTATAATTGTATTAAACTTTCAATAAGCTGACTGTCCATACAATTTGAACAAAGAAGCAATGAACTGCAGATAGGTTCAGATACAGGAAGGGAAACAAAGCCTTTTGTTTTGCTTTTGGGCTGATGCAGAAGTCCTTTCACAGAGTAGATGCACTAGCAGAATTAAGTAGTACTAGACTAAGTGGGTCCCATGTTCACACGAGAGGGCTGATCCCCCAATGCAATATTCCATCTCTCCACCAATTCCAATATTGGTGGCCAGTGGGGGGGGGGGGGGGGGGGGGTCTTTCTGGAGCGGTTATGGGTGTTGTGGGACGAAGGGACTGGTTTCTAGAGGGTTAGTATGGACATTGTGGGCCAAATGGATTCTTGGGCTGGCAGCTCAGTAACTCAGGCATGGCAGCTCAGTCACTCAGGCCTGGTGGGCAGGCAGTTCAGTCACACAGGCCTGGTGGGCTGGCAGCTCAGTCACGCAGGCCTGGCAGCTCAGAAACTTGCCAGAAATTCTGCCCAAAAACAGGGGGGGGGGAGAAAAAGAGAAAAAGGAGAACAAGAGAAAAAGAGAGAGAAATAGAGAGGAGGGGGAAAGAGAAGGAGGAGGGGGAAAGAGAAGGGGGGGAGGGGGAGGGGGAGGGGGAGAAAGAGAGGGAGAAAGAGAGAGAGAGAGAGAGAGAGAGAGAGAGAGAGAGAGAGAGAGAGAGAGAGAGGTGTGGAGAATCAATTTTAGAAGTTTTTCATCTATTTCTGCAGATCACAACAATGAAGGAGGAAAGTCTATCCTGGTCTGGATCTCACAGGGAACTAATAGAAACATAGAAATTAGGTGCAAGTGCAGGAGCAGGCCATTCGGCCCTTCGAGCCTCCACTGCCATTCAATATGATCATGGCTGATCATCCAACTCAGTATCCCGTACCTGCCTTCTCTCCATACCCCCTGATCCCCTTAGCCACAAGGGCCACATCTAACTCCCTCTTAAATATAGCCAATGAACTGGCCTCAACTACCCTCTGTGGCAGAGAGTTCCAGAGACTCACCACTTGTGAAAAAAGTATTTCTCATTTCGGTCTTAAAGGATTTCCCCCTTATTCTTAAGTTGTGACTCCTTGGCCTGCACTTCCCCAACATCGGGAACAATCTTCCTGCATCTAGCCTGTCCACCCCTTAAGAATTTTGTAAGTTTCTATAAGATCCCCTCTCAATCTCCTATATTCTAGAGAGTATAAACCGAGTCTATCCAGTCTTTCTTCATAAGACAGTCCTGACTGACATCCCAGGAATCAGTCTGGTGAACCTTCTCTGCACTCCTTCTATGGCAATAATGTCCTTCCTCAGATTTGGAGACCAGAACTGTACGCAATACTCCAGGTGTAGTCTTACCAAGACCCTATACAACTGAAGTAGAACCTCCCTGTCCTATACTCAAATCTTTTGCTATGAAAGCTAACATACCATTCGCTTTCTTCACTGCCTGCTGCACCTGCATGCCTACTTTCAATGGTACACAAAAAGCTGGAGAAACTCAGCGGTGTGCAGCAGCATTAAGGAGCGAAGGAGATAGGCGACGTTTCGGGTCGAGACCCTTCTTTGCCTACTTTCAATGACTGGTGTACCATGACACCCCGGTCTCGCTGCATCTCCCTTTTTTCTAATCGGCCACCATTTAGATAAGAGTCTGCTTTCCTCTTTTTGCCACCAAAGTGGATAACCTCACATTTATCCACATTATGCTGCATCTGCCAAACATTTGCCCACTCACCCAGCCTATCCAAGTCATCTTGCAGTCTCCTAGCATCCTCCTCACAGCTAACACTGCCCCCCAGCTTAGTGCCATCAGCAAACCTGGAGATATTGCCTTCAATTCCCTCATCCAGATCATTAATATATATTGTAAATAGCTGGGGTCCCAGCACTGAGCCTTGCGGTACCCCACTAGTCACTGCCTGCCATTGTGAATAGGACCGGTTTACTCCTACTCTTTGCTTCCTGTTTGCCAGCCAGTTCTCTATCCACATCAATACTGAACCCCCAATGCCGTATGCTTTAAGTTTGTATACTAATCTCTTATATGGGACCTTGTTGAAAGCCTTCTGGAAGTCCAGATACACCACATCCACTGGTTCTCCCTTATCCACGCTACTAGTTACATCCTCGAAAAATTCCACAAGATTCATCAGACATGATTTACCTTTCGTAAATCCATGCTGACTTTGTCCAATGATTTGACCACTTTCCAAATGTGCAGCTATCCCATCTTTAATAACTGATTCTAGCAGTTTTCCCACTACCGATGTTAGACTAACTCGTCTGTAATTCCCCGTTTTCTCTCTCCCTCCCTTCTTAAAAAGAGGGGTTACGTTTGCTACCCGCCAATCCCCAGGAACTACTCCAGAATCTAAAGAGTTTTGAAAGATTATCACTAATGCATCCACTATTTCTGGAGCTACTTCCTTAATTACTCTGGGATGCAGCCTATCTGGCCCTGGGGATTTATCGGCCTTTAATCCATTCAATTTACCCAATACCACTTCCCGACTAACCTGGATTTCACTCAATTCCTCCTTTGACCTGCGGTCCCCTGCTATTTCCGGCAGATTAATTATGTCTTCCTTAGTGAAGACGGAACCAAAATAGTTATTCAATTGGTCTGCCATATCCTTGTTCCCCATGATCAATTCACCTGTTTCTGACTGCAAGGGCCCTACATTTGTTTTAACTAATCTCTTTCTCTTCACATATCTAGAAAAACATTTGCAGTCAGTTTTTATGTTCCCTGCCAGTTTTCTTTCATAATCTATTTTTCCTTTCCTAATTAAGCCCTTTGTCCTCCTCTGCTGGTCTCTGAATTTCTCCCAGTCCTCTGGTATGCTGCTTTTTCTGGCTACTTTGTACGCATCATCCTTTGCTTTGATACTATCCCTGATTTCCCTTGTTATCCACGGGTGCACTACCTTCCCTGATTTATTCTTTTGCCAAAACTGGGATGAACAATTTTGTAGTTCATCCATGCAATCTTTAAATGTCTTCCATTGCATATCCACCGTCAACCCTTTTAGAATTAATTGCCAGTCAATCTTGGCCAATTCACGTCTCATACCCTCAAAGTTACCTTTCTTTAAGTTCAGAACCATTGTTTCTGAATTAACAATGTTCACTCTCCATCCCAATGAAGAACTCAACCATATTATGGTCACTCTTGCCCAAGGGGGCACGTACAACAAGGCTGCTAACTACCCCTTCCTCATTTCTCAATACCCAGTCTAAAATAGCCAGCTCTCTCGTTGGTTCCTCTACATGTTGATTTAGATAACTATCCTGCATACATTCCAAAAAATCCTCTTCCTCAGCACCCCTGCCAATTTGATTCACCCAATCTATATGTAGATTGAAGTCACCCATTATAACTGTTTGCCCTTTGTCGCACGCATTTCTAATTTCCTGTTTGATACCATCCCCAACTTCACTACTACTGTTAGGTGGCCTGTACACAACACCCACCAGAGTTTTCTGCCCCTTAGTTTTTCGCAGCTCTACCCATACCGATTCCACATCGTCCAAGCTACTGTCCTTCCTTTCCATTGCGTTAATCTCCTCTCTAACCAGCAATGCTACCCCACCTTTTCCTTTCTCTCTATCCCTCCTGAATATTGAATATCCTTGGATGTTCAGCTCCCAGCCTTGGTCACCCTGGAGCCATGTCTCCGTGATCCCAACTATATCATAATCATTAATAGCTATCTGCACGTTCAACTCATCCACCTTATTACGAATACTCCTTGCATTGAGACACAAAGCCTTCAGGCTTGTTTTTACAAAGCTCTTACCCCTTCTACAATTATGTTGAAAAGTGGCCCTTTTTGATTTTTGCCCTGGTTTTGGCTGCCTGCCACTTTTATTTTTTCACCTTGCTCCTATTGCTTCTACCCTCATTTTACACCACCTGCCTCTCTGCTCTTGTACCCATCCCCTGCCACATTAGTTTAAATCCTCCCCGACAGCACTAGCAAAACACTCCCCCAAGGACCATTGGTTCCATTCCAGTCCAGGTGCAGACCGTCCTGTTTTGTACTGGTCCCACCTCCCCCAGAAATGGTTCCAGTCCCCTAAAAATTTGAATCCCTCCCCTTGCACCATTTTTCAAGCCACGTATTCATCTGCAATATCCTCCTATTTCTACTCTGACTGGGCCGTGGTACTGGTAGTAATCCAGAGATTGTTACCTTTGAGGTCCTACTTTTAAGTTTATCTCCTAGCTCCCTAAATTCACCTTGTAGGACCTCATCCCTTTTTTTACCTATATCGTTGGTGCCAATATGCATCACGGCAACTGGCTGTTCACCCTCCCTCTCCAGAATGTTCTGCAGCTGTTCAGTGACATCCCTGACCTTTGCACCAGGGAGGCAACATACCATCCTGGAGTCTCGTTTGCGGCCGCAGAAACAACGCAGATCAATTCCCCTGACAATTGAATCCCCTATTACTATTGCCCATCGCCTCTTTTTTTCCCCCTCATGTGCTGCAGAGCCACCCATGGTGCCAGGAACTTGGCTGCTACTGCATTCCCCTGATGAGCCATCTCCCTCAACAGTATCCAAAATGATATACCTGTTTAGGAGGGAGACGACCGCAGGGGACCCCTGCACTACATAGAAACATAGAAACATAGAAACATAGAAATTAGGTGCAGGAGTAGGCCATTCAGCCCTTTGAGCCTGCACCGCCATTCAATATGATCATGGCTGATCATCCAACTCAGTATCCCGTACCTGCCTTCTCTCCATACCCTCTGATCCCCTTAGCCACAAGGGCCACATCCAACTCACTCTTAAATATAGCCAATGAACTGGCCTCAACTACCCTCTGTGGCAGAGAGTTCCAGAGACTCACCACTCTCTGTGTGAAGAAAGTCTTTCTCATCTCGGTCTTAAAGGATTTCCCCTTATCCTTAAGCTGTGACCCCTTGTCTGGACTTCCCCAACATCGGGAACAATCTTCCTGCATCTAGCCTGTCCAACCCCTTAAGAATTTTGTAAGTTTCTATAAGATCCCTCTTAATCTCCTAAATTCCAGAGAGTATAAACCGAGTCTATCCAGTCTTTCTTCATAAGACAGTCCTGACATCCCAGGAATCAGTCTGGTGAACCTTCTCTGCACTCCCTCTATGGCAAATAATGTCCTTCCTCAGATTTGGAGACCAAAACTGCACGCAATACTCCAGGTGTGGTCTCACCAAGACCCTGTACAACTGAAGTAGAACCTCCCTGCTCCTGTACTCAAATCCTTTTGCTATGAAAGCTAACATACCATTCGCTTTTTTCACTGCTGCTGCACCTGAATGCCTACTTTCAATGACTGGTGTACCATGACACCCAGGTTCTCGCTGCATCTCCCCTTTTCCTAATCGGCCACCATTTAAATAATAGTCTGCTTTCCTGTTTTTGCCACCAAAGTGGATAACCTCACATTTATCCACATTATACTGCATCTGCCAAACATTTGCCCACTCACCCAGCTATCCAAGTCACCTTGCAGTCTCCTAGCATCCTCCTCACAGCGAACACTGCCCCCCAGCTTAGTGTCATCCGCAAACTTGGAGATATTGCCTTCAATTCCCTCATCCAGATCATTAATATATATTGTAAATTGCTGGGGTCCCAGCACTGAGCCCTGCGGTACCCCACTAGTTACTGCCTGCCATTGTGAAAAGGACCCGTTTACTCCTACTCTTTGCTTCCTGTTTGCCAGCCAGTTCTCTATCCACATCAATTACTGAACCCCTAATACCGTATGCTTTAAGTTTGTATACTAATCTCTTATGTGGGACCTTGTCGAAAGCCTTCTGGAAGTCCAGATATACCACATCACTGGTTCTCCCTTATCCACGCTACTAGTTACATCCTCGAAAAATTCCACAAGATTCGTCAGACATGATTTACCTTTTGTAAATCCATGCTGACTTTGTCCAATGATTTCACACTTTCCAAATGTGCTGCTATCCCATCTTTAATAACTGACTCTAGCAGTTTCCCCACTACCGATGTTAGACTAACTGGTCTGTAATTCCCCGTTTTCTCTCTCCCTCCCTTCTTAAAAAGAGGGGTTACATTTGCTACCCGCCAATCCTCAGGAACTACTCCAGAATCTAAAGAGTTTTGAAAGATTATCACTAATGCATCCACTATTTCCTGAGCTACTTCCTTAAGTACTCTGGGATGCAGCCTATCTGGCCCTGGGGATTTATCGGCCTTTAATCTATTCAATTTACCCAACACCACTTTCCCGACTGACCTGGATTTCACTCAATTCCTCCTTTGGACCCACAGTCCCCTGCTATTTCAGGCAAGATTATTTATGTCTTCCTTAGTGAAGACGGAACCAAAGTAGTTATTCAATTGGTCCGCCATATCCTTGTTCCCCATGATCAACTCACCTGTTTCTGACTGCAAGGGACCTACATTTGTTTTAACTAACCTCTTTCTCTTCACATATCTATAAAAACTTTTGCAGTCAGTTTTTATGTTCCCTGCCAGTTTTCTTTCATAATCTATTTTTCCTTTCCTAATTAAGCCCTTTGTCCTCCTCTGCTGGTCTCTGAATTTCTCCCAGTCCTCTGGTATGCTGCTTTTTCTGGCTACTTTGTACGCATCATCCTTTGCTTTGATACTATCCCTGATTTCCCTTGTTATCCACGGATGCACTACCTTCCCCGATTTATTCTTTTGCCAAACTGGGATGAACAATTTTTGTAGTTCATCCATGCAGTCTTTAAATGTCTTCCATTGTATATCCACCGTCAACCCTTTTAGAATTAATTGCCAGCCAATCTTGGCCACATGCCTACTCCTTTGCTGGCTATTGGCCACCCGATCCCTTTCTGTCCTCTTACCTTTTACCTGTGGTGTGACCAACTCACTGTACGTGCTATCCACGACTTTCTCCGCATCGTGGATGCTCCAGTATGAATCCAGCCGCAGTTCCAATCGTTCAATGCGGTCTGCCAGGAGCTGCAGCTGGACACACATCCTGCAAATGTAGTCACCAGGGACACCGACCATATCCCTGATCTCCCACATGTTGCAGGCTGAACAAACCACGGGGCCAATCTCTACTGACATATCTTACTCCCGGATTACTCTGTATTAAATATTTTTTTTAAAACACACAAAACTTTATCCTTTAAACTTTACTAATAAATACTGAATCTTTAAGTCCCAGAATCCTTAACTCCCAGAATCCTTAAACCTGAAGGCAGAAATGTAAAAATGTAAACCCCGGGTTGCACCCAATCAGCTGATTCCTCTGGTCCTCTTCAACCAATCAGAGGCTTCCACCAGATTCCTTCTCTGGAAGATGGAACATTGCAGATTTCGGTCTCACAGCGAAAAGCAAGCCCCGTGCTAGATTTATACTCACAGCGCAGGTAACTCCACCCTCTCGCACCAACGGCTCCCCAGGCCTCAACGAAGGGAGGGAGAAAAATACTGGGGTGAGGTTTAATACTTGCAGGGGGAATACTTACTGATGGGCTGAAGAGACTCCTCGTGGGCTAGTACAAGCCAGATGGGCTGAAGAGTAAAAGAATGAGTGAAATCTCAGTGAAGGGTACCGTTTTCTGGACTTTTTCTGGCCTTTGAATGGGCCATTTTTGGCCTAAATGCTCTTGCTGGGCATTTTGGGCAAAAGGGACTGGTTTCTCGGCTAATAGGGGCCTTGTAGGCTGAAATGAGTGGTTTCAGGCAGGCGAAACAACTCATTTTATTTCATTTCCAATTCCATTTCAATTTCAAGCACAAGGCAGGCCAAACAAATCTCATTTTCATTTCATTTCCATTCCCATTTCAGTTTCAAGCACAGGGCAGGCCAATAACTCATCTAATTTTCTTTTCATTTCCATTGCCATTTCAGTTTCAAGCACAGTGTAAGCCAAACTACTCATCTCATTTTCATTTCATTTCATTTCCATTGCCATTTCAGTTTCAAATACAAGGCAGGCCAAACAACTTATTTTCATTTCATTTCCATTGCCATTTCAGTTTCAAGCAGAGGGCAGGCCAAACAACTCATCTCCTTTTCATTAAGGGCTAACAAATCATTGATTGCAAGTATATTGCAGACTCACAGTTCAGTAGACTCACAGTTCAGTAGACTCACAGCAGAATCACAGTTGTGGCCTCTCCCTCACGATCTTCCAGAGTGACTAACTCATTTCCAGGTATTTTATAGTCCTGCCCCCCCCTTCCGGTAGGGGCGTTACCTTCATCATGGTGATTGACAGGCGGGAGGACCAATCAGCTGATCTAAATATTTTTTAAACATTCATAACTTTTTTATTTTCCATCGATCGGAAAAATCCTCAGGGCTGCTTCAGCATAGCGATATAGGGTAGCGTTTTTTTTCTAAAATCAATGTACAGCACAGACTGGAAGTGGTCAAGATGAGACTTTTAGTTATGTAGATGTTTCGCTGCTGACGAGGAATGTTCCAGCTACTGCACGAACCCATGTTTCAAAATTTAACAGAGATGTGCGGGGTAAGATTGTTTTTACAGAGAATGCTGGGTGCCTGGAACATGTTGCTACGAGTGACAATGGATGCAAATGTGATAGTGGAATTTAATAGACTTTTAGATAGGAACATGGATTGCAGGGAATAGAAATATATGGATCATGTGCAGTCAGAGGAGATTAGTTTAAACTGGTGTCATTTTTGGCACAGGCATTATGTGCTGATGGGCCTGTTCTGTTCTTTTGTTCTATGTTCTGACATAGTTTTCCTCACAGTCATTCCACCTCTGAACTTCTGCATTATGCACTTTTGGAACTTGGAACCTTCCGAGTGTTTCCTAACCAGAAGCCTTGGACAAATAATGAGATCGTCTCATGCAAGTCATATATTTCCCCAGACATCTGACTTATCTTCCACCTTTTGGTTTTGTCCATTTCCTCCTAAAGAGTTTCTGTATTAATTATTTCCAACCAATACTTTTTGTCCTTGTTTGGTCTATTTTTGTTCTTTCTTTGTCTCTCTCTTTTTAAGTGGTGAAGCTCTTTTCAAAGTACAGGGAGATGGCCATCTGTCCCTATTCACATCCAATGGGCATCCTACATTGTGGCCGCTGTCAGACCTTAAAAGGAGATTAAACAATTAGACACAGAGAATGCTGCTAATCCATCCATAACAAAACATAACAAAATCGCTGCACTGAAATATAAATTAAATAAAATATACTCAGATCAAGTTGTAAAACTCTACCAATACACTAAATAATTACAATTTGAATTTGGAGATAAACCTCAAAAATTATTGGCTCGTCAATGACGGAAAATGGAGGGAGAAAAAAATAATCCACAGGATTAAATCATACAATGGCGAACCATTAGTACAACCCAAAGATATTAATGAGAGATTTTTGCAATATTATAAAAATTTATATTCAGCTAAAACGACAGAAAACAGGATAGGAATAGAAGCATTTAAAAAAAAAAGTAATCTAAATGGGTTGGAGTCACAAAATAGAGAATCACTAAATGCTGAAATATCAGTAAAAGAAATCGAAGAATCTATCAGATCATTAAAAAATGGTAAAACACTGGGACCAGATGGTATTGGTTCGGAATTTTATAAAACATTTTATGATCTGATTGCACCAGGTTTGAAGATACTCTATGAATACATCTATACCCACCAGAAACTACCAGAAACGTTAAATGAATCTATTACAACACATATCTAAAATAGACTAAGATCTGGATGACCCAGGATCATATAGAGCTATAGCTCTTTTAAACACTGATCAAAAGATACTAACCAAAATATTAGCACACAGACTAAGCACAGTTATTAATAAATTAATTCACCCGGATCAAACAGGATTTATACCAAAACGATATTCCCATTATAACCCGAGATGATTATTCAATATTATATACTCGAAAAGAGGTATTAATAAAGACCTAGTAATTATATCGTTAGATGCGGAGAAAGCCTTTGACCAGGTGGAATGGTCTTACTTGTTTTCGGTTATGGAAACTTTTAAGTTGGGAGAGAAGTTTATTACTTGGGTTAAATTATTATACACTAATCCAACAGCCAGAATACTAACAAATCAAATGGTATCAACTAAATTTAATTTACTCCGAGGCTGCAGACAAGGTTGTCCTTTATCCCCGCTATTGTTTGCACTTGCAATGGAACCATTAGCTCAACGTGTGAGATTACATTCTGAAATATATGGGTATGACACCAGAGATACTGAAAATAAAATCTCCTTATATGCGGATGATGTATTACTTTATATTACAAAGCCGGAAATTAGTATTCCAAATTTACTAAAATTAATAACTGAATTTGAATTATTTTCAGGATATAGTATTAATTGGAATAAAAGTGAACTTATGTCAATAACGGTAAAAAACTTACATATATCTTAAGAATCTTAAGAAAGAAATTAGGAAGGCTAAAAGAAGATATGAGGTTGCTTTGGCAAGAAAGGTGAAAGTAAACCCAAAGGGTTTCTACAGCTATATTAATAGCAAAAGGATAACGAGGGATAAAATTGGACCATTAGAGAACCAGAATGGACAGCTATCTGCAGAGCCAAAAGAGATGGGGGAGATATTGAACAATTTATTTTCTTCGGTATTCACCAAGGAGAAGGATATTGAACTCGGTGAGTTAAGGGGAAAAAGTAGAGTAGCTATGGAAACTATGAGATTCAAAGAGGAGGAAGTACTGACACTTTTGAAAAATATAAAAGTGGATAAGTCTCCAGGTCCTGACAGGATATTCCCTAGGACATTGAGGGAAGTTAGTGTAGAAATAGCAGGAGCTATGACAGAAACATTTCAAATGTCATTAGAAACGGGAATAGTGCCGGAGGATTGGCGTACTGCGCATGTTGTTCCATTGTTTAAAAAGGGTTCAAAGAATAAACCTAGCAATTATAGACCTATTAGTTTGACGTCAGTGGTGGGCAAATTAATGGAAAGAATACTTAGAGATAATATATATAAGCATCTGGATAAACAGGGTCTGATCAGGAACAGTCAACATGGATTTGTGCCTGGAAGGTCATGTTTGACAAACCTTCTTGAATTTTTTGAAGCGGTAACTAGGGAAATTGATGAGGGTAAAGCAGTGGATGTTGTCTATATGGATTTCAATAAGGCCTTTGACAAGGTTCCCCATGGAAGGTTGGTTAAGAAGGTTCAATCTTTGGGTGTTAATGGCGGAGTAGCAAGATGGATTCAACAGTGGCTGAATGGGAGATGTCAGAGAGTAATGGTGGATGGCTGTTTGTCAGGTTGGAAGCCGGTGACCAGTGGGGTGCCTCAGGGATCTGTGTTGGGTCCACTGTTGTTTGTCATGTACATCAATGATCTTGATGATGGGGTGGAAAATTGGATAAGTAAGTATGCAGATGATACTAAGATAGGTGGTGTTGTGGATAATGAAGTAGATTTTCAAAGTCTACAGAGAGATTTGGGCCATTTGGAAAAGTGGGCTGAAAGATGGCAGATGGAGTTTAATGCTGATAAGTGTGAAGTGCTACATCTTGGCAGGACAAATCGAAATAGGACGTACATGGTAAATGGTAGGGAATTGAGGAATGCTGTGGAACAGAGGGATCTAGGAATAACTGTGCATAGTTCCCTGAAGGTGGAATCGCATGTAGATAGGGTGGTAAAGAAAGCCTTTGGTGTGATGGCCTTTATAAATCAGAGCATTGAATATAGGAGTAGGGAAGTAATGTTAGAATTGTACAAGGCATTGGTAAGACCAATTCTGGAGTATGGTGTACAATTTTGGTCGCCTAGTTATAGGAAGGATGTCAACAAAATAGAGAGAGTACAGAGGAGATTTACTAGAATGTTGCCAGGGTTCCAGCAACTATGTTACAGAGAAAGGTTGAACAAGTTAGGTCTTTATTCTTTGGAGCGCAGAAAGGTTAAGGGGGGACTTGATTGAGGTCTTTAAAATGATGAAAGGGATAGACAGAGTTGACGTGGATACGTTTTTCCCATTGAGGGTAGGGAAGATTCAAACAAGAGGGCATGACATGAGAATTAAGGGACAGAGGTTTCGGGGTAACGTGAGGGGGAACTTCTTTACTCAGAGGGTGGTGGCTGTGTGGAATCAGCTTCCAGCAGAAGTGGTGGAGGCAGGATCGATTTTAACATTTAAGAGTAAAGTGGATAGGTATATGGACGTGAAGGGAATGGAGGGGTATGGTCTGAGTGCAGGTAGATGGGACTAGGGGAAAACAAATGGTCGGCACGGACTGGAAGGGCCGAGAGGGCCTGTTTCCGTGCTGTAATTGTTATATGGTTATATTACAACAATTTCCTTTTAAGATAGCAAACGAAAAAAATCAAATATCTTGGAATTTATGTAACAAAAAGATTCAATTCTTT
Organism: Okamejei kenojei; assembly: GCA_035221665.1. NCBI lineage: Eukaryota > Metazoa > Chordata > Chondrichthyes > Rajiformes > Rajidae > Okamejei > Okamejei kenojei. Next base: position 107,675,892 of record CM069133.1, on the reverse strand, counting down.
ATTTAAATCCAAATTTCCACTTTTATTGAATAAATTAAATAAGAATATTTTATATTGGAAAACATTAACTATTTCAATGCTAGATAGAATTATTGCAATAAAAATGATTTTTCTCCCGCAATTACTATATCTCTTCCAATTGATTCCGATATATCTTCCTAAAAATGTCTTTAAGAAGGTTGATTCTATAGTTACCAACTTTATCTGGGATTATAAGAGCCATAGAATAAATAAAAATGTAAATCAAAAATAAATGGAGGTCTAGCACTGCCAAATTATGTTTTATTACTGGGCAGTTAAAAATATGAATTTTTGGTTAGTAGAGGCAGATAAACAACCAATCTGGTTAAAAATGGAAAAAGAAGATTGTTCGCCTTTTGAAATTAGCTCGATTTTATTCGCTAATATTAAACTAGGTAAGAAAATCTATAGTGAAAATCCTATAATAGAAAGTGGGTTACATACCTGGAAACCAATAAAGAAAACATTAAAATTTAAATGTATACCACTAGCCCTTACCATTGTAAATAACGCTACATTTAAACCTTCAATGATGGACAAAGGTTTTTTACAATGGAAAAACTATGGAATTAATAAGGTGGGCGATCTTTATAGGGAAAACTCCTTCATGTAATTTCAAGAATTACAACAAATTTATGGATTACATTCAAAAGATTACTTTAAATATTTACAAATTAGAGACTATGTAAAAGCAAACACACAAGAAATCAGAAATAGGAAGACAGAAATTTTAGATGAATGTCTAAATAAACACCCGAACACAGAAAAATTGATATATATTTATAACATTTTATTGGAAAGCGATGTCCCAATGACAGAAATATATAGGCAATCATGGGAAAGCGAATTAGGTCAATTAATCAGACTAGAAGTATGGGATGAAAGTTTACAACATATACACCATTGTTCATTTAATGCTAGACACTCTCTTATACAATTTAAAATATTACATAGGTTACATTATTCAAAATCCAAATTACACAGTATTTTTTCAAATGCATCTGCCATATGTGATAAATGTCAGCACTTAGAAGCTAACTTAAAGCACTCATTTACAAATTGTATAAAAATTACTAAATTTTGGACAGAAATATTTAAGATAATTTCGAATGTTGTTAATATGAATCTGATCCCCGACTCAAAATTAATAATATTGGGAATATTAGAAACAGATCGATAACAACAATCAAATAATTTTTATTGATTACAGTTTAATAATTGGGAAAAAATTAATATTGAAATTCAGGAAAGGTCCTACATTCCCCACAACCAAAATGTGGATTACAGGAATGTCAGAGACACTTCATCTGGAAAGATTAAGGCTTGTCCTACTAGACAAGTTGGATCTTTTCAGAGGGATATGGTCTCCATTTATTGAATATTTAAAGGGTCAAAATGGCTCGGTGCGAGAGCCTGACTGAAGCCTGAATAAAGGAATGGATGAAGAATCATACATAACAAATCATGGATATATCTCCAATGTTGGATAACCCGTTTAACACTCCAGTCATTTGTTTGGGGGGCAGAGGAACAACTCCAGGACCGCTTGGAGTCTGTAGACAGGGCAATGTTCGAGGGTTCGGCCACGGACCTGAATGAATACGCCACAGTCGTTACAGACTTCATAAGGAAATGCGCGGAGGACTGTGTTCCAACAAAAACCTTCCGAGAGTTTCCTAACCAGAAGCCTTGGACGAATCATGAGATCCGCATTCTTCTGAATGCAAGGTCCCGGGCATTCAGGTCTGGCGATGCAGAGGTCTATAAGAAGTCCAGATACGACATTGGTAAGGCCATCAAAAAGGCCAAAAGGGCCCTGCTCTAAGCTGGAGGATGAGACGGATGTATGACAACTGTGGCGGGGCTTGAATGCCATCACCTCCTACAAGGCGAAATCAGGAGGCGGCTCAAACGACAACAAAGCATCACTCCCCGACAAGCTCAATGCATTCTATGCACAGTTCGATAGGGAGAACACTGATGTGCCTTCCCGAACCCCTGATGGTGTTACAGTCATAGTCACAGAGGCCGACGTCAGAAGATCCTTCAGTGGGGGGTGAACCCACGGACCTGATGGCATACCTGGTCGTGTTCGAAAAACCTGCGTGGACCAACTGGCTGGAGTTTTTACGGACATTTTCAACCACTCACTTCTGAGGTCTGAGGTTCCCACCAGCTTTAAGAGGGCATCAATAATACCGGTGCCCAAGAAGAAGAAGGTGACGTACCTCAATGACTACCGACCAGTGGCACTAACGTCTGTGGTGATGACGTGCTTCGAGAAGTTGGTTATGATGCACATCAACTCCTACCTCGACAAGAACCTCGACCAACCACAGTTCGCATATCGCCACAACAGGTCAACGGTAGATGCAATTTCACTGGCTCTCCACTCAGCGCTAGACCACTTGGACAATAAAAACACTTACGTCAGGCTGTTGTTTATAGACTACAGCTCGGCGTTTAACACCATCATCCCTTCCAAGCTGGTTACCAAGCACATGGAACTGGGCCTCTGCGCATCCCTCTGCAATTGGATCCTCGACTTCCTCATCCACAGACCACAGTCTATTCGAATTGGAGGAACCACTTCATCCTCAGTAACAATTAGTACAGGAGCACCTCAAGGCTGCGTGCTCAGCCCCCTGCTTTACTCGCTCTATACCCATGACTGCGTAGCCTGTCATGGTGCGAACTCCATCATCAAGTTCGCCGATGACACCACTGTGGTTGGACGAATCATAGATGGGGGCGAGTCAGAGTATAGAAGTGAGATCGACCGACTGACCAAATGGTGCCAGCACAACAACCTGGCGCTGAACATCAGTAAGACCGAGGAACTGATTGTGGACTTTAGTACGGGAAGGATGAGGACCAACAATCCTGTTTATATCAACGGGACCATGGTGGAGAAGGTCAATAACTTCAAATTCCTGGGCGCGCATATATCAGAAGATATCAGTGATTCCTGAGAAGATTACAGAGATTCGGCATGTCGAAGAGGATTCACCTAAACCTCTACAGGTGCACGGTAGAGAGCATTCTGACTGGTTGCATCGTGGCCTGGTTCAGCAACTTGAATGTCCAGTAGCGAAAAAGACTACAAAAAGTTATGACCACTGCCCAGTCCATCACCGGCTTTGACCTCCCCACCGTCAAAGGGATCTATCGTAGTCGCTGCCTCAAAATGGCAGCCAAAATCATCGACCCACACCATCCTGGCCACACACTTATCTCACCACTGCCATCAGGAAGAAGGTACAGGAGCCTGAAAACTGTAATGTCCAGGTTCAGGAACAGCTACTTCCCCACAGCCATCTGAACTGCAAAAGACTATATTATTATTTGTTATTTGCACTATATTTGTTATTTATTGAACATTTTCTTTTCATTCCCCGTTATATGTAGTGTTTACATATTCACATATTCTGTTGTGCTGCAGCAAGTAAGAATTTCATTGTCCTGTCCGGGACATATGACAATAAAACACTCTTGGCTCTATTCACACCTCACACTGCCTCGGCATGGCCAGCAGCATAATCAAGGATGAGTTACACCCTGGCCACTCCCTCTTCTCCCCACTCCCAGCGGGAAAGGGTATGAAAACACACAGGTCCAGATTCAGGGACAGTTTTTTCCCCAGCAATTGACAGGCAACTGAACCATCCTACCAACAACTAGAGAGCAGTCCTGAGCTACTATCTACCTCATTGGAAACCCTTGGACTATCCTTGATCGGACGTTGCTGGACTTTACCTTGCACTAAACATTATTCACGTTAATCCCTTTATCATGTGATCACTGTGGACGGCTCGATTGTAATCATATATAGTCTTTCCACTGACTGGTTAGCACACAACAAAAGCTTTTCACTCTATCTTGGTACATGTGCAATAAACTTTAATGCAACTGAATTTCATCAAGTACACAACAACACGCAACCACAGCTATTTTCTGAGAGAAATAAATGACACATTTCAGACATTGTTGGATGAGCATGTTGTCTCTCTTCTCAATTGTATCTTCTTGTTTTTCAATGCAGCCTTTGTCTTTCCCTCCTTCATTAATACTGCCATAGTCATCACCACTTTGAAAGGCCTTAAAAGGTTAAAATAAATAGCACTGGATAATACTTTTCTGTGTACAATTGTGTTAAGCCTCTTGTGGGAAGTGAACAGTCCAATACAACCCCCTCACTGCTCTTACACTTACCACAACCTCCTCCAGAGACCCAAGGCTTCACCACTGAAAAAGAGAGAGACAAAGAAAGAACGAAAATTGAACTATCAAGGACAAAATGTATTGGTTGGAAATAGTTAATGCAGAAACTCTTTAGGAGAAAATGGACAAAACCAAAATGTGGAAGGAAAGTCTGAAGTCTGGGGAAATATATGACTTGCATGAGCCAATCGGCAACTATTGGTGGTTTCGATGGGAAGCCAGTCAATGGTCATTTCTTTAGAAGTGCATGACACCACGCTCTTTGGTGCATTTTCTGCGGTTGGCTCAGACATTTCCAAGTCTTTAAATAAAGACTTGGAAATGTCTGAGCCAACCGCAGAAAATGCACCAAATAGTTCAAAAACAAAGTTCCAAAAGTGCACCAAGCTCATTCACATGTCCTTTCATTGAATCAGTATACTGGTGATGCTCACTACATCGGTGGCGTAGTGAGCATCAATAATAAAAAAATGATTTGGTCAAACAAATCTTGGCTGTGGTCCCACCAAACTATTGTCTGACATGGTAAGACTATGATGCGTGGTGGGGATTCTCCAATCTGTAAGCGGGAACAGTCAAAACTGATTTAGGGTGGTTTAGGCTTCTCCAAATACTGGAAAATACTCAGCAAGCCAAGCAGAAACTGTGGAAAGTAAAGTAGATGACTGATAACTTGAAACATTAATTCTGTTTCTCTTTCTATAGATGTCACTTGACCTCCTATGCATTACCAAGATTTTTTAATTTATTTTTTCAATATTTGCATTTATTTTTTGCAGTTATTTTTTATCTTCAGTTTATGGCATTCTTTTAGGACCAAGCGGAATCTTCCATTGAAGCATCAGTGTTGATAGTTTTAAGATGGGTGGCCTTCTGGATCAGAATCCTGGTGAAGTGAAGGTGTGGCACAAGTATGCTCACTCCCAGATACCTGCCCCGATTCACACGGGAGAGTTGGTAGCCACATAGGAGAGAGAACAAGCCGCAGGGTATCATTGAATAATAAGACGGTGAATGAAATATTCTTCCCCTGGGAGGGATAGGGACCAGAAGGGCTGAAAGTCATCCTGTGTTTGCTACAAGTACACAATGTAAATCTTAAGGATTGCCAATAAAGAGGAAAGAAGGTCAGGAGCTTTGGTGGTTGTTTGCCCAGCTACAACGGTGGACTGTCTAAACGTAGAGATGGTCAAGAAGCCTGAAGTGGAAGATTGTGCAGGCTGCATGGAGAAGATTTCAGATGCAGATGAGAGCAAGGTCATGGAAAGAAAAGTACAAGATTTTAAAATTGAATGTTGGTGACCATGAGCCAAAGCAACACACAACCATATTAAGGATACTCCCCTTTCCCAGCCCATTACAGGCATAGTTATTGCTTGGTGAAAGTACACAAGATATGTTAGGAATTCCATCCCCTTTCCTCTGTTGATTGCTCTCATTTCCTAATCAATGGATAGTTAAATTATCCACAAGTTGCTATTTCTATTATTTTTGTGCCTACAGATTTCCTTTACCATTTCACGACAACAATGTATTTAATTTAACACCATTAAAACACAACTATGCTTTGATCCAATAGATCTCCAAACTAAGGGGACATGGAGAGAAGGCAGGTACGGGATACTGAGTTGGATGATCAGCCATGATCATATTGAATGGCGGTGCAGGCTCGAAGGGCTGAATGGCCTACTCCTGCACCTAATTTCTATGTTTCTATGTTTATGTTTCTAACCAATCTGAGGAGCATACATTTTATCATCTGATTTTTTTCTCTGCACATCAATTTTAGCTACCAGATATTTTGTCTTTTATTCAGTTCCATTTTTCTTACCTATTCCCTCCTATCTAAAAACAACAATTGCAATTACCTTTCACTCCTATTCAGATTGGAGCCAACATGCTGCCATTTAATTGTATTTAATTGGTTGTTTCTCCAGAAACCAATATCCATGCTTAGTTAGTTTTCTATTGTTTGTATTTATGCCAAGTTCCCTTGATTGTTTTTGTATCAGCTTCCAAGATGTTTTTTGATTAATTTTTTGCTACCTATTGACAATCGGCACTTTTCTTTTTTTTTCCCCCTCTTTATTCCTTCTGGATGTTAGGATTTTGACCAAAAATGTCACCTGTCCATTCCCTCCACAGATACTATGTGACCCACCAAGTTCCTTCCGACTTCAGCATCTGCAGTTTCTTATACCATCCTTTTTGTTGACTCTTCACATTTGTTTATCAATCTCATTCACGTTTCACTCAAAGATAATCAGAAAGTGTTGCTATTTGCTCTTCCTGATTATTTTTGTGTTCCCTTCCTCCTTTCTGATGGACAATAGGAGGTTCTTCTGGAGACGATGTAGAATGGTAAAGGGCTGGTTCTGTGATCAGAAATTTGTGACCAATGGTTACAGGGATCAGTGCAGGAAGGCTTACTCTTTGTCTACATTAATTCTTTGGATACGAATGTGGGAGGCATCATTGGTAAGTTTGCAGATGAGACAAAAATTGCTGGTTTTGTTGATAGTGAGGAGGTTGGTCGTACAGAGAAAATGTATCAGTTGGCAAAGATGGCAGAGGAAGGAATAATTTGAAGAGGTGCACTTTGGAAGGATTAATAAGGTAAGGCATGTACAATGAATAGTCGGGCCATGGAGAGTATCGAGGAACTTAGTTATACAAGTCTTGGGATTCCCCAAAGATGGTAGCAAAAGTATCTGAGGCGCAGGCAGCACACAGAATGTTAGAAAATAAGAACCAAAATCCTGCAGATACTGGAAATGAAAATGCTGCAAAAACTCATCAGGTCATTCATCTGTCGAAAATAAAAGTTAAAATTTTATATCCAGAACCCTTCATTGGAGCTGGGAAAGAGAGAATCAAGTGAGTTTAGGTAGGAGAAGGTGAGGGATGGCAATGATGGAACAAAAGGAATAGTTCTGCTAGAGTGGAAATACTATGACAGTTTAAATCAGATTAAGATTTTTTCTGTAAAATGTGTTGCTAATGTTGGATTGTCTGCATAATGTGGTATACATTGACCTACAGGGACATGCCCAGCATGGCAACAATACCATGTAAAAAGATGGAAGATAAGGTGTTGTTCCTTGCACTGTGTTGGGCCTCATTGTACCAGTGCCAGAGACCATGGCCACAGATAGAAATGTAAAAGTGGGAGCGGATGGTGAATTAAAGGGTCAGGCAACCACTGGCTCATGATCACTCCTGCTGACTGAGCGCAAGAACTCCACAAGTATTCACTTCATCTGCGTTTGGCTTCTCAAAGGTAGAGGACAGATTGTGAACACAAATGCAGTTTGTTAGATGAGAAGAAGTGCAAGTGAATTGCTGCTTCACCCGGAAAGACTGTTGAGTCTCTGATGGCAAGAAAGGAAGAAAGTAAAGGACAGGTTTTCCAACCCTTGCAGTTGCGTGACAAAGAGTCATACAATGGGATTTGGTTGGCAGGGTCAGAAAAGCAGAACAGGAAGTCGCAATGGGAATGATTGCTTTGAAATGGTGGAATAGGAGAAGGGAATATGTATCTGGAATCTTATTATGAAGGATGATCTGCTAAATGCAGAGTGGTGGGGAGGGTTGCAAAAACCAGGTGAATTCAGTTTTTGCTCTGTCGAGAGATACATAGTCTGTGGCTCTGCCCAGTAATTGTAAGGGGGAAGCCACAATTGGGGAAGAAGGAAGACATTTACATTGTTTTTATATTTCCAACCTTTGTATATTTTTCCTTTGGGCTCAACCAAGTATTCACATGTGACATTGCCAGAAACCCAAATCTTCAAACCTGACCTTGGATGCTGTCTGTAAGAGTTAGTATGTTCTCACATGGTTTCATCTTGGTGACATCCCAAAGATGTGCAGGTTGACAGAATGATTAGCCTCCAAAAAATTGTCGCTTGTGAGTGGCAGAATCAGAAGGAGTTGTGATGCGAAAGAAAGCAAGTAGGATTAATGCAGGATTTGTGCAAATGGGTGTTTGATGTTCAGTGTGCATTACATAGAAGGGTCACGAACTTATCCATTCAGAATGGATTCAGGCCCTTCAAACCAGCAAAGGCTGAATGGCCTGATTCCACACTATCTCGCTATGATTAAATTCTGAACAAATATGTTTTTAGCCCTATGTTTTCTTTTATATGGCCACCCGATTGACCGTAATGCAGATAAATCATAATTCAAAGCACTTTGAAATGTAGGAAAGGTAGTAAAAAATGCTTATTTTGAGAGCAAGCAGCAAGGTTGCTGAGTGCTGAGGAGCAACTTGGCAATGAATGCAATTTCAATGACACACATTTTAATACGTAGTGTCAGGGGAAATTAGTGCATGGTGGTTGCTCAATGTGCAAACAGGGACAGCTGTTTTTCAGATCAGTCACACTGGGGATGAATATTGGGCATTGCATCATAGTGGACATCATTGGGAGTGGTTTGTACTGGAACACTGTTTCAATTGCTGTACTACTATGGAAATTCCACTGAAAAGTCAGTTTATCACTGGGTGTAATAGCCCTGTCTCACGGTGCGAGTCCACCCACGAGTGACCCCAAGTGAAATAAAAGAAACAGACTCGTGGTTGTGTACGAGATTCCAAGTTTATTTTCAAGCGTTTAACCGAGTTCCCATGGGTATGTCATTTCTGCGATGTTCCAAGTTTCTCTCCCGAGTTACCAAGTTCCTGTCCCGTTACTCTTGAGCCAACCGTGAATGAAGGTATGTTTTAATAAGCAACAGTGTTAAAGAAGACATCTCCATCCTGCGGCTTTGAGTTAAAGATAGAATTCAGCGCGGCCGCATCTATTGATATGACCTACAAAGGGAAAATGCGCACCGTCCAGTGCCAGAGCAGTTATACTTATGATTTGTTTGAAACACACATCACGTAGTTAGAAGACCAGCGGGCGGAGGTTTGTTATATTTTAATTGAATTTACTGCCAGGTCTACACACTGCGGGGAGACAGGAGATTAAATCTTTGAATGTGGACGGATGTCCCCGCGCCTGCTATTCTAAGCGGAATATATTTTTAGATGCCTTTCAAGCCGGGCTTTGGTTTTATTCCTTGTTTTTGTTTATTCGCACACACTTTGTGTGCGGGAGTGTGAGAAATCCATGCCGGGTGTCAGTTGCACATCAGATTGTTGGGTGACGGATCTCAGGGTTCGCCTCCTGAGCTGCTTTGGTGCCCAGGCATGAGTTGAGGTGGAGGGAGGTTGGGTGGGTGCGCGGGTGTCATTAATCTGTCTGGGTGACAAGGCTCTTGGGTTCGGCTGGGATAATTCTCTGCGGGATGATCTTAGTGCGGGAGGCAAGTGTAGGAGAAGTGTACTGACTGTGTGGGCAGACACTTTGGTAGTGATTGCCCACAGTCTCAAAAACCCTGGGATAGCAGGAGGCGATCAAAACAGCACAATCCACCCTCCCCTCCACGCGCAACCATCCCAATTAGCGTCAGAAACAGCGGGCAGGCGACAATCACTCGCCATAATGCTTCTGGTCTGCAGTGTGCAATAGTCACCAAAATACACTGCATCTTTAGAAAGGTACAAAATAAAGTTCAGAAGTTCAATCTTTGTCCAAGATGGATTCAACTGTGCTCAGAGAGTAATGGTGGATGGCTGTTTGTCAGGTTGGAAGCCGTGACCAGTGGGGTGCCTCAGGGATCTGTGTTGGGTCCACAATGATCTGGATGATGGGGTGGAAAAATTGGATAAGTAAGTATGCAATACTAAGATATGTGGTATTGTGGAATAATGAAGTAGATTCTCAAAGTCTACAGAGAGATTTGGGCCCTCAGATGGAGTTTAATGCTGATAAGTGTGAAGTGCTACATCTTGGCAGGACAAATCACCATGGTAAATGGTAGAATTGAAGGAATGCTGTGGAACAGAGGGACTAGGGGCGATAGGGTGGTAAAGAAAGCCAAATACAAGGCATTGGTAAGACCAATTCTGGAGTACGTGTACAATTTTGGTCGCCTAAGTTATAGGAAGGATGTCCGTACAGAGGAGATTTACTAGAATGTTGCCAGGGTCCAGCAACTATGTTACAAAAGCGCAGAAGGTTAAGGGGGGACTTGATTGAGGTCTTTAAAATGATTGTGAAGGGATAGACAGAGTTGACGGTGGATACGTTTTTCCCATTGAGGGTAGGGAAGATTCCAAGAGGGCATGACATGAGAATTAAGGGACAGAAGTTTAGGGGTAACGCGAACTTCTTTACTCAGAGGGTGGTGGCTGTGTCTTGCAGAGGTGGTGGAGGCAGGATCGATTTTAACATTTAAAAGTAAAATAGGGTGGTCTGAGTGCAGGTAGGATGGGACTAGGGGAAAAAAATGGTGGCACGGACTGGAAGGGCCAGGGCCTGTCTCCGTGCTGTAATTGTTATATGGTTATATGGTTATATAGATCGATGCATTGATGACACATTGAGAATTTCTTACCATCACGATTGAGGGCTTCTTCTTAGTGTTATATTATATGGTTATATGTCAATCCCACTGGATAGGCCTTAGTCACGGTGCTGTACAACACGGAAACAGGTCCTTTGGCCCAGCTTGGCCGTGCCGTCCAATTTGGCATTTTGGGGTAGTCCTATTTGCCTGCATGTGGCCCATAGCCCTCTAAACCCTTCCCATCCATTTATCTGTCGTTAATAACCTCAAGAAAATCCCTGCTTCAGTTTCCTGGGTCCAACTCAGAGAGAAGTCTCCCCCCTTTCCAGGGTTAATGGCTCCACTGTTTATAATGCTCTCTGCATTATGAAGTCCTCGACAGTGAACCCCATGGGCAATCACTACCAAAGTGTCTGCTCACACAGTCAGTACACTTGTCTCCCGTACTAAGTCACCCCAACCCCCCCGTACTAGTCCCTCCCCGTACTAAGTCACCCCAACCCCTCACTCCCTCCCTCCCTCCATCCATCCTCCCCCCCCACCTTTCCCTCCCAACTCCAGTCCCGTCCCGACCCCCTGGGAAACTAAAGGGAGTGACAATCAACTGCCACGGATACAAATAATGTCATACACAAGAAAGGGCAGATGCTGGTTTACAAAAAGTGAACACATGGTGCTGGAGTTACACTAAGACGCAGCAGTAATTTGGAAACGTCATCCCATCACCCAAGGGTCTCGAACCCGAAACGTCGCCTATCTCCTTCGCCTTAGATGCTGCTGCACCCGCTGAGTTTCTCCAGCATTTTGTGTAACTCTCCAGAGATGCTGCCTGCCCGCTGAGTTAAAGAGTGCCCACGGTAGACTCACGAGTCACTAAGGTAAACTCACGGGCCACTACGTTATTACAACGAGTTTAAATGTTTCAATTTTTAACCTGAACAGTAAATTTGACTCGTGGAAAACCTCAAACGTTAGAATTTTTTCAAGAGTTAACAAGTTAACAATTCTTTTATTTTTCATCGATGGGATAAATCCTCTTGTCTTGCCAAGATGGCCAAAAATCACAGCCGTAAGTGGCAGCGTTTTTTCTAAAATCAATATACAGAACGACAGGAAGTGGTCAAGATCAGACTTTTAGTAATATAGATAGTTAATAAAGTTTAGCGGGCATTTTACCTACCGGTTGGTTTTCCTTGGTCCTGAAAGCTCCAATGAGCCAATCAAAATGCCCGGTCAGCGAAGGAGATTGCCTACGGCTGCCCTCGACTGCCTTTAACTACATAGTGACCCCACTCCATTGTACTACGAGTTAAAAAGAACCATGATGACCAAATTTTACTTGCGGAAGATTTTTCAACTTGCTGAACATTTCTCCACGACCTAGCTGAGGTCACGAGTATTTGGGAACCTCCCTCGAGCATGAAGGAGAGTTCCAGTGACCTCAGAGGACCACATGTCAACCATGCTGCGAGTTTGAAGGTCGAAGACACTCTTCTAAACTCGCCCAAGTGGGACAACCCCTTTATTTTAAACATTCAAGTGCAGAAGAATGAACAAACATTTAGTTTTTCCTACTCACTCTAAACAAGCTGCCACTTCAACAGCATTGTCATCAGTTTATTCTACTTCAGATTCACCCATTAGTAGATCTCTGTGAAAATGACTTTACATTGCAAAACGCAAGTACAAACAGGGAGATATAAAGTCATAACTAAAATAAAACAAAATAAATGACAGAGACATGACAAGAAGTCAACTTGTGGAGACACGATTTGCACATGCATGTATGTGGTAATGTTTCTACTCACATTTCCATATTGTCAAATACACTATCGGTCATCAACCAGTATAATCCTGTCAGAGGCCAATGCAAAACTGTACTGTATACTGGTAAGAAAAAAAATGTGATTGTGCTTGTATAAAGTTGAACTAACTTTGACCCCTCCTTCTCTTCCCCCCCCCCCCCCTTCTATAGCACAACCTAGAAAACAATTGCTTAAGATATTCCATAAGAGTGACAATTTGTTGCAATTTAATTTACATACAATATTTTTCTCCCCACACGCAAGAAAAATCACTTTAAGTAAAAGAGCCATCCACAGAAACTTGAAGGTTTTAAATACCCTTCTTAAATACTTAAAACATCTTCAAAACTTGAAAAGTTTATTTTCAAGCTATAGTGGGATATAAAATGAAATCTAAAATACTAGTTTTTAAAAACTTACCTTTCCGTCTCCTTGCAACCAAAACAGTGGTTGAATGTTTGAGGCCCCAAATGATTTTAAATGGGCACAATTACCTGAAACTAATTAATTAATTGAGTCACTGGTTGTGGTTAGTTTTTTGGGTGAAACTAACTTTCAGCATTATATTTTTAAAAGCAGAATTAGTGAAAACTTATTTTTAAATAGGATGCTTAATGGGAAAATAAATCTATCATGTCATTGGGAAAGGGCAGAGGAACATGATTTGTATGAAGGTTCTTTCAAGAAGCCATCACAAACAGATTGCATAGTCCTGTGCCATATACGGTAATCCTTTGATTTGATCAGCCCAGAACTATTAAAGCTGCAATTATAGTAAGGCCTATTTTGCAATTTATGAAATGAAACCTCCCATTCTAAAGTGAAAGAGAAATATTAACATTTCATTGTTCGATGTATCTCAGTATACAGGACAAAATAAAGCAATACCAAATGCTTTCACAAAGGTTTCACAAGGGCAACATCTAACTCCCTCTTGCTATATTTAAGAGGGAGTTAGATGTGACCCTTGTGGGTAAAGGGATCAGGGGATATGGAGAGAAGGCAGGTACAGGATACTCAGTTGGATGATCAGCCATGATCATATTGAATGGCGGTGCAGGCTCGATGTGTAGGGTAGTGTTAATGTGCAGGGATCGCTGGTCGGTGCGGACTTGGTGGGCCGAAGGACCTGTTTCTGTGCTGTATCTCTAAACTAAGCTAATTAAACACCCGCTGAGTTTCTCCAGCTTTTTGTGTACCCTCGATTCTCCAGCATCTGCAGTTCCTTCTTTAAAACTTTGTCTAGTCCACTGCGATATCTCCTCAAGGTATGCCTACTTTGAAGAAGTTCTCCTCCTCCCTACGGAGACAGTTTCACAACCTCCTCTCGAACTGCTCCCCCTCTGCGATGGAAGAAGGGTCTCGACCCGAAACGTCGCCCATCTCCTTCGCTCCTTAGATGCTGCTGCACCCGCTGAGTTTCTCCAGCTTTTTGTGTACCCTAAATTAAACTGGTGGTTGATGGTCTGTATCATTCTCCCCCGGACTCCAATTCGACATGAAATCAGCACAATGGGCAACAACCAATGTTTACAACAGTCACTTATTTGAGATGTTTCTTTCTTTTTCTTTTTAACCACAGACCAGGCTAAGAACTAAAAAAGCTGCAGAGTTCCACAAATTCAATGTATGTCTTTATGGATTTTCAGCAAGGATTCTACATCTGGTTCCCATAAGATACACTGGAGATAACTGCAAGCATCAGGACTTCCGCTGGCATGTTAAATAGTGGTTATTATTTCCTGTGCCTCATTATAGAGTTTGCTGCTGGCAGAAAGGTTGTTATGATGACAAACTGGGTCACTTAATCAGTAAGTTTCTTAAAGCGTTATTGTTTGCTGAAATCAGAGGTGTTAAAGAGGCAATTTTACTTTTCTATTTCTCTATCCAGGGTGAGGTGATTTTGCGAACAGTATTAAACCATTCCAAAAGTATTCTCCTAAAAGGACTTCATTAGAACAAAAGTAGTTTACAGGAATCTTTCCCTTCTCATCTGACTGAGGCCAACTCTTGCAATTTATTAGGTACAGCTGCATAGTTAGGAAGATACTGGGAAAACCAACCATGTCACCCAGGGTCATTCTCACAGGCAAAAAAATAATAAGCTGAACAGCTTCCCAAAGCACAGAGGAAAGACGTCTTATTCTTCTGGGAAAAACATTTTTAGTTTAAAAAATAACTACTTTTATTTCCTTTTGCATCCAATACTATTCTGTACAGGGGGCATTACCTTAACCATCAAATATGCATTAAAATAACCACAGTAGTTCATATTAGATACAATATCCTTTTTTCAGAATTCACTTTAATAGAATTGTTAAGATTTAAAAATTGGATATAATTCTGAACATTACAAAATCAACAAATGTGGGAAATATATGGGATCTTTCATCAGGTTGTAGAAAGTGCAACAAATGGTGCAATAACAATATTTAAAAAATACTTGGACAGTTACATGGATGGGAAAGGTTCACACAGATATAGGCTAAACACATGCAAATGGGACTAGCTTAGATGGGACATCGTGGTCAGCATGGCCGAGTTGAGCCAAAGACCCAGTTTCTGTGCAGTATGACTTTAGGACTCCATGATTAAGTGATTAAAACAAAACATCAGCATCAGATACTGTAATATGCATAATGTTAAATGAATTATAATGTGGAATTTCATTCAATTCTTTGTCTTTAAATCCACAATTAGGTGCGTAAATGTGTTTCTATCACTTCAACTTTGTCAGTGTGTTCGATTTTCAATGTCATTTCATCCTCAAGGAGGACAAATAAATTTCATGGTGATTAATTTGATGACCTTGAAAATGGTGAGAGAACTGTGATACATGATTAATCTGTGCCTGTTTATAGCATTGCAAGGCACGCATTACATTAGTTTTGCGTAATACTTAACTCATCTGTTGTATGGATGATACTGTAGTGCTGCAGTCCGTGTTGTTATCTTTCCGCATAAGAGATCCCGGTACGATTCTGAGATTGCATATATGGTTGCATGTTGCATCTTCCCTTTGTGACTTAGTGGGCTTCTACTGTGGGCTTTCTCTCACATCTCACTGTTTACTTGCTTGTTTACAGTAAGTAAGAAAAGTGAATGGGACTGAATGGATCTGGCATGGGCCCAATGAGCTGAATAGCCTCCTGTGTTAAAATTGGTAAACATGCAAGCAACACTTCTAATGCAGTTTATTGGAATGGTGCATCAGCAGGGGATCCAATATCCAGGGCGTGGGTGTTATATAAATGGAGTTTGCTTCTCTGAATGAGCAGGTCTAGTGGAGCTGCCGGAGGTTGTTGACATCATTTATGAAATACTTAAAAACGGGCTTAGAGTACACTGGACAATGTTCACCATCTGTGCAGGTTCAAGTGCTCAATAGCAGATTGCTTGCCTTACCAGGCTGAGATGCATCCTGTCAGAATACTTTCTACAATGCATCAGTTGAAGTTTGAGCGAATCCTCATAGAGATTCCATATCTTCTTAGACACCTAAGAAATTAAATGCACTGATGTGCTTTGAAGGGGAGTGTTAAAGCACAGAAGTTCCAGGAATGTGGAAATCCGTCTGAAGTTTACAACTGGTTCTCATGGTGGTATTTTTACTCGGTTTTGCTGCTCGTAATAACATTTTGGAGGGGGGGAGGAAGCAGCAGTAATGTTCCCCAGCTGGAGACTGCTGGGGCATACCCCAACAACTGAGGAAATACCAGCGTTTGATGGTGGAGCTGGGTTGACAACCATCATAGCTCGTGGTAATGGCCAACCCCTTTCTCCTGCCTTCTCTCCACAACCTTTGACACCCTTACTAATCAAGAATCTGTCAATTTCCATTTTAAACATACTCAAGGACTTGGCCTCCACGACCTTCTATGGCGGTGAATTCCATGGATTCCCCACCCTCTGCCGAAAGAAATTCTTCCTCTTCTCTTTTGTAAAGGTACGTCAAAGGCTCATCATACATTAACGGTACTAAATTTGATAATCTCTATCTCAGAGGTGGCTGTAGAGGTAGAGGATACTCTGGTTATTATCTTTGAAATTTCAGCAGATCCTGGAATTGTAATGAAGAATAACAAATGTTACCCCATTATTTTAAGAAAAAGATTGAAGGTGATAACAGGGAGCATTGGACCTGTTAGCCTTGTGTCTTTGGATTTTCCTATGATGCTGTTTAATAAGGCAAGCTATATCTGCAGCATGCAAAAATCATAAACTCACATGAGGACGGGTGAATGTAAAGTCTGTAAGAACTGTTGAAAAGTTTTCTTCCTGAGTATTGTGGGAAAGTGTTTGCCCACGTTGTCTGTACTATTACAACTCTTGTCTGAATCTGTTTGCGCCAGATCCCAGTGTGTTTTTGGAGTGGTGGGATTCCCAGTTGATGTGTTCTTTCAAGATTGGCACTTGTAAGAGAAATACCATGAACAAAGAAATCTATTATATGGTGGCTCTTTTGTTTTTGCCAAAGTACTAATTTGTGTACTCTAAGCCCGTTTTTAAGTATATCATAAATAAATAAGCAATTTATTTGAGCTGCTGAAAGTTACACGTGATATACGGTTAAACAAGCCACCTCAACAGGCCGAAGGGGTGGAATGTTTATCTTGATCTACTGTCAGCCCTTTGCTGAGAAGAAAGGCTGACAGTAGATCAAGAAAAGCTGTTTCTTGTGATGAATTGATTTCAGGATAAAATGAGCGGTAAGATCGGCTGTGAAGTGGCAATATCAGAACCCTCCTAGATTTACACATTGGTCAAACAGGGTTACATTCTGGGCATCAAAGCTCTATGACACATTCTTCACACTGGTGATGTCATATATCGTCACCTAAGCCATTGGAGGCGTCCTTGTACAAAATCTGAGCTGATAGAAATCTGTCCAGCCTTGCCTGCTTGAAAGCCAAGATATAATTACACTGGGTCCTCATGAGAAAGTTGCTCTACATAACCCTTGTAATCCTTATGTACTGTACTGAGCAGCACCAGCAACAGCTAACAGACGGCTTCCATCATGCTCACAAAGAGTTCAGGTTCATCAACAGAAGAGACTGGGAGAAAGGGAATACTCGGCTGGTTGAGAAGAATGCCCAGAGCACACAGAGGGCAATACGCTTTGCATCATCTCAGCCCACTGATGTCTTCTGCAGCTGAAGTGGCAGTGAATGTCACCAAGTCAGGGCTCTGGAGTCACATCAGATGATGCTCGACAGAGAATTAACTGACAAGGTGCAAACCATTACCCGACTGCATGGGAGACTGTGGCAGAGTTAATATTATAGACCTTAGTTGAGAAGAGTAGAAAATAAGTAGATTTTGCTTAGTTAATTCTAGTTGCCGTATTTACATATGCTTGTAAATGGTTACTAAAGTGGATTTACATTGCATTTAAGTAGCTAACTGAGTGACTAATTTAATCTATAGAGTTGGTTATTCCTGTTTGGCTTTGTTACACTTTTTAAGGGGATAAGTTATATCTGGTGTGTATATCTTTTTAACAAGTAAGTTATAACGTCATATAATTTCTGATATATTCTGGTATCAGGCATTGCTATTTAGACTTTACAAAGAGACTTTAGATTATACAACGTGGAAACAGGCCCTTTGGCCTACCGAGCCCGCGCCAACCAGTGATCACCCCATACACTAACACTATCTTACACAGTAGCGACAATTTACAACTTATGGAAACCAATTAATCTACAAACCTGTATGTCTTTGGAGTATAGGAAGGAGCCAGAGCACCTGGAGAAAACCCACGCGGTCACAGCTCCATACAGACAGCACCCCTTAGTCAGGATAAAACCCGGGTCTCGGGCGCTGTAAGGCAGCAACTTTACTGCTGCGCCACAGTTGCTGCCTTAATGTTGACAGTTGACAGTTGCTCACCATTAATTAAGGATGTTTATTTAGAAGCTCTAAATTGGTTCTTTACTTTATTAAACACACTGTAGAATTAGCACCATAGAGAGCAGATTGTACATGACATAGTGAGGATCAGTTGGAGAGAGAGAGGAGAGTTGGAGAGAGAGGCATTGTTCTCCCACTCTGCCAGCAATTGCAATGCTGTTTCTGACCTCCCAGGAACTAATCAACACCCGAAAATCAAAAAGAACCTGCAGATGCTAGAAATCTGGATACAAACAGAAAATATTGGAAACATTCAGCAGGTCAGACAGCATGTGTGGAAAGAAATGCAAGGTTAAGGACTCTGTCACAGACTGATGGTCAGAAGGGTCAGCGCCTTCCTAACGATGGTTCCAGACTGCAAGTAATTGGGGCAACTGGTAGAAAAGCACAATGAAACTCCAAGCCTTGCTTCCAGATTGCATGATAATCTCAGGATTGGGAGTTAGTGATCAGTTATGGCCTTTGCTCGGACTGAGGCCAGGCGACAACTCTCAGATACCGCCTCCTACTTATCCTTTGACCATGATCCCACAGACCTTAATCCCTAAGTACTAGGCCTTAATCTGACACACAAGTTCTGATATCATCGCTTCTGCGTGTCTGCATTCCACAGCCTCCAACATTATAATTTCCCAGCCTGCACAACCCGGTTTTACCTGATCCCCAAAATCCATAAACATAACTGCCCTGGCAGACCCATTGTTTCTGCCTGCTCCTGTCCCACAGAAATGATTTCCATGCACCTCAACTCCATCCTATTCCCCCCCGGTCCAATCACTCGCGACCTATGTCCAAGAAACTTCACATGCCCTTCGTCTCTCTCTAATGACTTCCGCTTTCTGAGCCCCCACTCCCTCATCTTTACTATGGACATTCAGTCACTCTACACCTCCATTCCCCACCTTAAAGCTCTTTGTTTCTTCCTCGATGGCAGAACCATCCAATTTCCCTCTAATAACACTCTACTCCTCACCCTCATCAAATTCCCCTTTGACTTCTCCCACTTCCTCCAAGTCTAAGGCGTAGCTATGGCACCCGCAGCCCCAGCTATGCCTGCCTCTTTGTAGGGTACATTGAACAATCCCTGTTCCAGGTGTAGACTGGCCCTATCCCCGAACTTTATCTCCATTACATTGATGACTGCATCGGTGCTACCTCCTGCACCCATGCGAACTCATGGACTTCATCAAATTCACCACCAATTTTCATCCTGCACTCAAATTTACTTGGACCATTTCCGACACTTCGCTCCCCTTTCTTGATCTCACCATTGACTGACGTCTATTACAAACCCACTGACTCCCACAACTATCTTGACTACACTTCTTCCCACCCTGCTTCCTGCAAAGAATCTATCCCCTATTCCCAATTCCTCCGTCTACGCCGCATCTGCACCCAAGATGAGGTGTTCCATACCAAGATATCCGAGATGTCCTCATTCTTTAGGGAACGGGGGGGGGTTCCCTCTCCCACCATAGACGAGGCACTCACTCATGTCTCCTCGGTACCCCGCAGCTCCGTCCTTGCTCTCCCTCCCCCTAGCCGCAACAGAGACAGTCCTCCTAGTCCGTACCATCCACCCCATCAGCCATCGCATACAACACATAATTCTCCGAAATTCCACCACCTCCAACGGAATCCCACCACAAGCCACTTTTTCCCATTTCCACCCCTTTCCACCTTCTTCAGGGACATTCCCTCCGCAACTCCCTGGTTAACTCATCCCTTCCTACCATAACCACCCCCTGACCAGGTACCTTCCCCTGCAACCGCAGAAGATGCAACACCTGTCCCTATACCTCCCTCGACTCTGTCCAAGGTCTCCGACAGTCCTTTCAGCTTTGGGCAGAAGTTCACTTGCATCTCCTCCAACCTCATCTACTGTATTCATTGTTCAAGTTCGGGACTCTTTGGGTGGGACGAAACGTAGATTGGGCGATCGTTTCCCGGAACTCATTTCGCTCAGCCTGCCTGAACCAACCTGATCTCCTGGTTGTGGACACTTTAATTCTCCTTCCCATTCCTACAACGATGTTTCTGTCCTAGGTCTCCTCCATTGTCAGAGTGAGGCTACTTGATGGAACAGCATCTCATATTTTGCTTGGGCAGCTCATAGGTATGAATATTGATTTCTCTCACTTCAGGTAGCCCTGCATTCCCTCTCTCTATCCCTCCCCCACCCAAGTCGCAATAGCTGCTCGTTTTCACCCTACAAGCAGCTAAAAATGGCCTGTTTCCTTTATCATTCTTACTATTTGCATATCTTTTATTCATTGATCTTTATATCGCGTTGGGGCGCAGGGCATTGTGTGGCCGCGCGGGGCCGGTCCCACTGAGAAGCGCGGAGGGCTATATAGTTGTGCGCGACATCGCACGGGACTCCGAAATTTTTGTAGTGAACAAAATCTTTGCGCGCCAACGGCCTGTTGCGTAACTGACGGCCAAAGTGGGACAGGCACAAGACCCTGGCGCAACGCAATGTCTCACCTCCAACAGCAGCCGAAGCAGGCAAATGATCGCCCAATGCGGCCTGGGGCTCACGGCCGTTGCAGTCCGGATCCGCCCCCACTTCTACTCCCAGAGCGGGGCCAGGAGCGGAGCTGTGCTGCTGGCCGGGAGGATTTGATGAACTTTTCGGAAGGTGGGGAGGAACAAAAGCAGTCACACTTTGCAGTTCAGAGTTTTGTCGGACTGCAGAGGCTTTCTTTGTTCAAAGAGTCCTCTAATTAGTTAGGTTTGTCTGTGTGTATCTGGAAAGTCGTAGGAGCTGCAGTGGCTGGCGGAAGGCCAAGATTCACTTGAGCTGGTGGGAGCTGAGTCTGGAACGGTGTTTGTAGTCAATAACATCGGAAAGCTCCCTCCTACACCGACTTGCCCGGTCCAGGTGTGCTGGGTAAGTGCGGCAACAGTGCCTTGGATTTCGTTGAAGCCGGGGAGGCGACGGAGACCTGGGGAAGAAGCCTCCGGAAGCTCCGTTTTTGACGGCGGGAGGATTGACACGGACATTCCTATCTTATCAGGAGGAGACTGTTTCTGTTGCTTTGCCAAGAAAGCCTTCACAAGACTCATTAACTGTTGCAAAAGAGTGGAGGTGCAGCAACAGCAGAAAGACTGCTTTGATTTAAAAAGGACGGATACTGTGTGTTGTGCCGCGCCCTAAAGATGGCGACCCCTCAGAGTTATGCAGCTGTCGCACGGTCGGCAGTCCGCGAGACTGAGGGCCATGAGTTGATGGGGCGCACACATGGGGTAAAAATGTACATGCAGAGCAACCTGCCCTTCAAGGCCTTTCTAGATGTGCTGGGTGAGACTGTTGGCAAGAAAGCCATAGTCTCGGGCGCGGTGGTCAGTGGGAAGGTGGTTGTTCTACTGAAGACTCAACAGGCGGTGGCTCTGGCTCTGGAAAGGGGCATAACAGCGGGTGGGAATTTTGCGGCAGTGGACCCATGGGGGGGTCCCGTGCTGCCGGTCATTCTGTCCAACGTTCCCACTTTTGTTCCAGATGCGCTCCTGCTCCCACATGTAAGGAAGCTGGGGGAGGTGCGGTCGGGGCTCACCAAATTGTTGTATAGGTTTGATGATCCTGAGATGCAGCATATATATACGTTCAAGCGTCGTGTGTATATACAGATGGCACAGGGGACGGACACGGAGGGGAGTTTTGATGTGGAGGTGGATGATTTCTCCTATCGCGTGTTTTGGAACGCGGGCCAAGTGCGTTGTCACGCTTGCAAAAAGGTGGGGCATTTTCGCAGGAATTGTCCCAGGACCCGGGCTGCCACTTCCACCACGGTGGCCCGGGAGAGCACTGCTGGCCCATCTGGGGCTGCTGGTTCTACCACTGTAGCCCGTGAAGGCTCTATTCCCCTACCTCCACCCCCCATCCCCCCACCACCCCCATGTCCCCTACCTGCGGCGGTGGTTGCGGGTGAAGTGCGTGGGGAGGACGGGGAGGGTTGGGAGCTTCAGGGGGGGAGGAAAGTCAAGAAAAAGAAGAAGGGCGGGCCCCAGGAAGAAGACCACCTCCAAGCGGGACCCCTGGCAGCGTATAAAATTGTGCTCGCCTCTGAACCCGGCCCAGGGAAGCATAAGGGGCCTAGGGTCCAACGGGGGGCTGGAGAGGTTGAACAAGTAGACGGTAGTGTGGAGGTAGAGGCTTCCGCAATGGAGATCACTGTGCCACCGCACGCCAGTGGTTCAAAGAGGAGGAGACATGGGTCCTCCGAAATAGAGAAGGGCCCTGAAGTTCAGGAGCAACCTGAAGGGGGGCCTTCCCCTCCTGTTGAGGTGGGGGACCCAGGACACTCTTCCTCTGAGGGGGAGGATGCCTCTGTAGTGCAGGGAACACCTGAGAGTGGCGATACATTACCCTTGGGGGTTGTTCCCCCAGAGAGTGCGTCTGCTAGCTTAGAGGATGACCAGGGGCGGCCTGAAGAGGGGGACTTGGGTGAGGGGGGGAGGGTCCCCAGTCTGAGCTCCTCATTGAGGCTGTAAGCCCAGATGAGGGGTGTGATGTCCCACTGGTCGAGGGAGCAGGGGGGACTTCAATAACATCGGCCCCTGAGGGTCACAGTGAGGTGATTCACCTGGTGGTGGGGGAAGGGGACTCTCGGGTGATGGTGCTGGGGTGGGTAGCCTGGGTGAGGAGGAGGGCAAGGTCGTTTCGGATCGTGTCCTTCGGTCGGACTCTAGGCAGGCCCGCTTACAGCAAGGCCCGGAGACTTGCTCCGACTTCACTGTTCCCAATCCGGTACAGAGGGCGGTGGGAGAGTGCAGGAGACTGGCCAATTAGCAGATAGCTTGCCGCAGTCAGAGGCACCGGTACCTGCCCCTGTCACTGATCCTGGGGGTGGGAAGGTGACAGAGGAGGGACCGTGTGATGTGGCTGGAACGCCCACCTCACAAGGAGAGGTGAGCGAGGTGGCTGAGAGTAGCAACCTTCCGGACTCGGGCTCGGACATTGAGTGTGAGGAGGAGGGGTACGCGGAGTCCGTCGACAGTGCGTTGACGGATTGCCCCACCACCGCGCAGCCCTGTGTCACGACTTGTCGAAGTCTGGGAACTTCGGAAGTTCTTAAAGGATACGAGAGGGAGTAGGAACAAGGTGGATTTGGCTGTCGACCGCTGGTCGGACCTGAGGGTGCCCATGCGGTCCATTTATGCCATCCTTCAGAAGAAGGGGAATGAGGCGGGGCTTATACGGAATGAGCGGCGCCAGTTCCAAGAGCTTTTTAAGGCCCTAAAGAGAGGGCATAAGGCTAGGGGAGGCTCCACTCCTTCACTGGGGGCTGGTAAAAGATCTAGTGTACACTCGAAATGAAGCTCACTATAGCCAGCCTTAATATCAATGGGGGCAGGGGGTCTCTCCGTAGGTATCACCATCTCTCAGTGCTCAGGGACGGGGGGTACGCGGTGAGCTTCCTGCAGGAAACACACACTGTGGCTAGTGATGAACCCACCTGGCTCCTGGAGTGGGAAGGGGGGGTCTACATGAGCCATCTCAGCTCCAATTCGAGTGGAGTGGCATTCCTGTTGGCCCCGTCTTTCCAACCGGAGATCCTCAGAGTGCAGGACATTGTACCAGGTCGTTTGCTGTATCTGGCCGTGCGTTTGGATGGCGTGCCATTACACTTCATTAATGTGTACGCTCCCAAGATCGGCGCAATGCAGACGCGCTTAACAAGGGAAGTGACCACGTTGTTGAACACTATCGACCGTGGGGAGTGTGTTTTTCCTTGGGGGAGATTTTAATTGTACCCTCGAGGTGAGAGATCGCTCTGGCGTTCAGCGTGACCCGGCTGGAGTAAAGTCTTTTAAGGGAGATGGTGGATTCTTTTGAGCTGGTAGATGCTTGGCGGAATTTCCATC
The DNA here is from genome assembly GCA_035221665.1 of Okamejei kenojei. NCBI lineage: Eukaryota > Metazoa > Chordata > Chondrichthyes > Rajiformes > Rajidae > Okamejei > Okamejei kenojei. Next base: position 107,651,659 of record CM069133.1, on the reverse strand, counting down.
CTGACTCTAACGCCTTCTCGTACAGGTTTGAGGGTGGTGGTTCCCGTATTGACCGTTTTATACGTGTCCAAGGCCTATGTCTCCTGTGTTTCGGCGGCCTCCATGCGGCCGGCGCCATGCTCGGACCATTGCCTGGTGCGAGTGGATTTTATCCCGACGCGCACACGGGCTGGGTCCGCGTACTGGCATTTTAATAGCCCAGCTGCTGGAGGATCGCCGATTCCAGGATTCCTTCAGGCAGTTCTGGGCGAGGTGGAGAGAGAGGCAGGGGCGTTTCCTTTCCCTAAGGCAGTGGTGGGACGTGGGGAAGGCCTACGTCCGTCTGTTTTGTCAGGACTATGCGAGGGGGTCGACCAAGGGGCGGGACTCCGAGATCGGACGGCTTGAGAGGGAGTTGCTCGACTCAGAGGCTCGTCTGGATCAGACTGGTGGGGCTTCGTGTGAGTGGGCGGAGTACCAGGAGAAGAAGGGAGCACTGAGGGACTTGCAGCTTAGGAGGTCCCGGGGCGCGTATGTGAGGTCGCGAGTCCAGATGTTGCACGATCTGGACCGAGCCTCCCCCTTTTTCTTTTCTCTGGAGAAGGGGCGAGGAGCCCGCAGGCAGCTTGTAGAGTTGCTTGCGGATGATGGCTCCTCTGTCACGGATCCAGAGCGCATTGGTGCCTCGGTTCGGTCTTTCTACAGGACTCTGTTCTCGGCAGGCACATCGAGTGCGGAGGCGCAAGAGGTCCTGTGGGAGGGCTTAACCTGCTGTGTGCAATGATGTGGCTGAAACACCTGGATGATCCCCTAACTCTGGAGGAGTTGACGGGTGCCTTGCACCAGCTCAGGGGGGGCAAGTCTCCAGGGCTGGATGGACTGACTGTGGAGTACCTTAGAGCCTTCTGGGATGTCCTGGGGGGTGACTATATGAAGGTCCTGGGGGAGAGCCTGGCGACCGGGAGATGCTCTTCTCATGGCGCAGGGCAGTAGTTGTCCTGTTGCCTAAGAAGGGCGATCTCCGCCTTTTGAAGAACTGGCGCCCAGTCTCTCTCCTCAGCACGGACTATAAAGTTTTTGCACGGGCATTGGCGAATCGCCTGGGTCCCGTGCTGTCCTCAGGTGATCCACCCTGACCAGTCTTACACCAGTCCCGGGCCGGTCCATCCAGGACAATATCCATCTGCTCCGGGACCTGATCCATCTGTCCCAGGGGGCTGGACAGTCAGTCGCCTATCTCTCCCTCGACCAGGAGAAGGCGTTCGACAGGGTGGAGCACGAATACCTTCTCGGGACTCTGCAGGCGTTCGGATTTGGACCGCATTTTGTGTCCTGGGTCCGACTTTTATACACTGCTGCAGAGTGCCTTGTTAAGGTCAACGGCTCTTTATTGGCACCCATTCCCTTTGGGAGGGGGGTTCGTCAGGGATGTCCCATGTCCGGTCAGCTGTATTCCATCTGTGTGGAGCCTTTCCTGTGCCTTCTCCGGAGGCGGTTGACGGGCCTGGTTGTGCCGGGGCCGGAGATGGAGGTGGTTCTCTCGGCCTATGCCGATGATGTCATTTTGATGTTCACCGACCCTGTTGACCTGCGGAGGATGCGTGAGTGCCAGCAGGTTTTCTCAGCTGCATCCTCCGCCAAGATCAACTGGGGGAAATGTTCTGGTCTCTTGGTGGGTCAGTGGGAGGTGGACTCCCTGCCGGAGGAGATGGCAGGTTTTGCATGGAGCACCACGCACCTCCTCTATCTGGGGGTCTACCTGAGTCCCACTGAGGGGGCGTGGCCGGCGAACTGGCAGGAGCTGGAGGCGAAAAGTGGTCGCTCGGCTGGGACGTTGGTCAGGCCTCCTTGGTGTGCTCTCTTACCGGGGCAGGGCTGTAGTTATAAACCAGCTGGTGGCCTCTATGCTGTGGTACCGGTTGGCCACTATGGTCCCCGTCCTCTTTATTTATAATCAGGATACAGAGGAGATTGGTCAACTTCTTCTGGGGTGAGAGGAACCACTGGGTCTCTGCGGGGGTTCTGAGTCTCCCATTGGAGGAGGGTGGTCAGGCGCTGGTCTGTGTTCGTACCCAGGTGGCGGCTCTCCGACTGAGGACCCTGCGGAGATACGTCTACTCAGACTACCCTCCTAAATGGCACGTGCTGGCGACGTACTTTTTCCGCCAGGGGCGCTGCCTTCAGGAGGGCTCACAGCTCCCAGTAGCGGGTATGAGTCGACGCGCTCGGCGGGAGTTGCCTGGCTTTTACCGTGACCTCCTGAAGGCCAGGAATTTGGTCACCTTCAGCCAGGGCGCTGCTCCTCAGGGGGAGGGGGGTGTTGTGGCTGTGACGGTGGGTGTTGAGGAGAGGCGTGTGCGTGGAGCGATTCCGGATGAGCTTACCCCCGCTCCATCGGAATTGTTCATGGGACCCATGGCCCGGCTCCCTCCCCGAGAGCCGGCCCCACGCAACATGAGCCGCCTTTCCGAGATGCCCAGCGTGCCGTTCCGTGATGCGGAGAGGCGCGTGTTGTACAGGTTGCTCTTGCACACTCTCCACTTCCTCGCCCTCGTCTTCCGTCCAGACACGCCCTGGCGGTCCGTGTTACCACCTGACGAGGGGAGAGGTCCTCAGTGGAGGTCTCTCTATAAGGGAGTCCTCCCCCTTTACATCGGGGACCTGGGGTGGAGAGTGTTGCACAAAGCCGTGGCCTGTAACAGGTACTTGAGCCGGTTCACGGACTCGTCCGCCGCTTGTCACTTTTGCGGCGAGGAGGAGACCGTGTTCCATGTCTACATGGAGTGTGAGAGGTTGCAGCCCTTGTTCGAGTATCTGAAGGGGCTGCTCCTCAAGTTTTGGCTCCACTTTAGTCCGACGCTATTGATTTTTGGGCACCCGGTGCAGAGGGGGGAGGGTCGGGAGGGAGGAGGGGGTCTCCCTGTCGGTCTGCTCCTGGGCCTGGCCAAGATGGCCATTCGCGGGTCCAGGCAGCGGGCAGTCGATGGCCGCACAGCAGTCGGCTGCCTGCCCCTCTTCCGGGGTTACGTCCGTGCCCGCGTGTCCCTAGAGAGGGAACACGCGGTGTCCACGGGGACTGTGGAGGCTTTCCGTGAACGCTGGTCGCCGCAGGAGGTCGAATATATTATTGACAAAGATGATAATATTTTAATTTGAGAACTTTCTTTGTAAATGCCAATATAGGCATCCTCTGATCGTGTTACTGTTTTGTATTTGTTGGTTTGAATAAAAGCATTTGTAAAAAAAAAAAAAAAAAAAGAGCGGGGCCAAGAAAATTAAAGATAGACACAAAATGCTGGAGTAACTCAGTGGGACCGGCAGCATCTCTGGAGAGAAGCAATGGGTGACGTTTGGGGTCAAGACCCTTCTTTCAGACTGAAGAAGAGTCTCGACCCAAAACATCATCCATTCCTTCTCTACAGAGATGCTGCCGGTCCCGTTGATTTACTCCTGCATTTTGTGTCTATCTTCAAATGACGTCACGCGCTCCAGACGGCTATGCGGTCGAATGAAGTCGCGCGCGACCTTCACGGGACTGTCGCGGCTCAACACGACCACGAGGTTGCGTAATTAGCATGCCAAGGACACGTAAGTGGGACAGGGGCTTAACTCCAGCTTTTTATGTCTTTAAACCAGTATCTGCAGTTCCTTCCTACACATGGCCTTAGTTGATGTGGGGTTATAAAAATTCAAGTTAGGAACATAATGGTTTATTTTTCCACAGATGCTGCTACTGTTGCTGGGGTGTTTCCATAATTTTTTGTTTTATTTAAGATTTCTGCATTATGTTTTGTTTTACATGTACTGATTCAACTTCTTGGGGTAGAAGATTGCAACCTTCACGTGGTCCGCCCTGTTTCGACTAATGCAATCAACTCGACGTGCACAAACGGAAGATCAAACAGAACAAGTTGTCCTACAACTTTAGGCTGCGCACGCCACACGAAAGAAGAAGATTCAACATCAGAAACCAAAAACAGAAGATTCTTCGGTGATGATGAATGAATGTACATTTCAAAAGTGCAGTTCAAGATATAATAATGGAACTATCTAATGTGAATTTATGTCATATTTGTTTTTTTAATTCCCAATTGCAATCATGCTGTGCCATTGCCAGAATATTGCTAGGAACAAGAGGAGGTGAAAAATAAAGGGCCTGTCCCACTTGGTCGTCATTTGCCCGTAATTTACGCAACATCATTTACGCGTCACGACGCATGACGCACGTGTCCTGACACGCACATGATGCGCACATGGTGCGCATTAAGCGCGCATGGTGCGTGGTGACATAGGCAGTAACGTGCGGTCGCGCGTGGCGTCGCAGGATTTTGGGATGTACAAAATCTTTGCAAGCCAAGTGGGACAGGCCCCTTCATATATAAGCTTCCTTTCATATAACACCTTTATTGTCTCAGGAACTTTCAATGTGATTGGCTGCCAATTGAAGTGTAGTTATTAATTTAATGCTGGAAGTGCAGTACCCAGTTTGTCCAGTAAGTATATCACAAATAGTAATCTGTTAACAATAAGATCATCCACTTATAGTGACACAGACTGAGGGGTAAATATTCACCAGAATATTATGGATAACGTCTCCTACTCTTTGTCGCAATAGTTTCACAGGAACTTTTATAGCCACTGGACAAGCCCAAAACAAGGACTTCTGTTTTGTTTGCCTCATCTAAAAGACAGAATCATTGACAATGGATCACCCCATATAGTACTGCACAGGATTATCAGGCCAAATGTTTGTGCTTGTCATGGAATGCATTTTGTATCCTTACCCTTTGAGTCAGAACCAAGAATGCAATCATTTCAGCCTTGTCTGAAGTAAACTGGAGATCATTAACTCTTGTGGTGCTATTAATCATTTTGAATGCTGATGTTTGTGCACGTTCCCCAGTAATTTACTTCAGATTTCTTCATACAACTAGAAATATGGATAAAAACAGAACATTTTGGAAATGCTCAGCAGGTCAGACAGCATGTGTGGAAAGAAAAGCAAAGTTAGGACTCAGATCACAAATTGATGGTCAGAAGAGTCAGCATATATTACTAGTTCATGATAAGATTAACATTAATGGGATATATTAACTGAAATTCACGAGGATCAAAATAAAAATCAAAGGTCACATAGAAGCTTTTAAATATTCAACACATGCCATTGGGGTTCCTGTCTGTGACAAGGATCTCTTGGTGGAACATTTTCAATGGTGTATTTCAACTGGACTGAAGCCTGGTGTAAATTGGACTGAGAGTCTGAATGAAGATATCACTTTCCTCAAAACAGAAATGAGAATATATGAAATATCAACATGTTTCCTTGATTTTTTTAAATTTCCCATGATAATAAAATTACCTTTGATTAGATTAATACTTAAATTCTTTCATGTAAAGCTATTTTTTTTAATTGTTAGCTGTATCTTACATTTACTAGCTCAGGTTGAAAGTTTATCAACCCGTTTCATATGCAGTCATATTGGTTTCACAAATCTGAACTTTTGATCTGCCTTATTGGTATAGATTTTGAAGTAGGAATAATAACAAAATTACAATTAAAATGATTAGTAACTTCTTATCACACATATGCAGGTAAATTTGTAAATGCAGAAGTTGTGGTCAATGTGTTCTCCTCCATCAGTTGTATGACCACACCAATAAACTCAATAATGAAATGCCCAACTTGCATGTCATTGTGCCATTCACTCAATATTCAAGTGCTAAATACACCAAAGAGGTTATGGCAGGTACATTCAGACAAAACGGCATTTTTAACAGCAGCATAAATTTTAATAACTTTCAAGCTCACCGTCGAACTTTACACACGTTGTATCTAATTCCTTCAAAATGTAACTAACGCTGAATTTTCTAATCTTGTTCATGACATTTCAGAGGTAGAGCATTTGGAACAGTGATCACAACCTGAAGTTTTAAAATAATCATGAATAAGGATAAGTGTGAGCCTTTGGGGAAGGGCAAGTGAGAACATTATTAGGCAGTAGCTAGAGCGAGTAAATTGGTGTTATTGGGTAAATCTACATCTGACATCTGGGAGTTGTTTAAAGACCAGTTGATCAGAGTTCAGGGCTGGCGTTTTCCAGTAAGGTGGAGGGATGAGGGTGACAAGATAAGGGAACCTTGGATGACCAGAAAGGTTGTAAATTTGGTCAAAAAGAAAAAGAAACATAGATAAGATGTATGGAGTTGAATTCAGATTGGGCCTTTGAGGAATATAAAGAAAGCAGGAACAAACTCAAATTGGGAATTGGGAGGAACAAAATGAGCCACAAAATGTCCTTGGCAAAAAGGATTAAGGATAATCTCAAGGCATTTTACACATATATTAAAAACAAGAAGGCAACTAGGGAGAGGGTAGGACCACTAAAGTGCAAGGGAGAGATTTTATTCTTGGAATCAGAAAGTGTAGGTGAGATACAAAATAAGTACTTTGCTCTAGCATTCACCCAGGAGAAGAACATGGAATTTAGTGAGATCAGTCTGGCGTAATACTAATGGGGTGTACTAATATGTCTGGGCATTTTGAGATCAAGGAGATGGTGTTGGGTATATTGAGGAGTGGATAAGTCTCCAGGGCCTGATGGAATCTATCTCAGGTTGTTGGAAGAGGAAAATAAGTAGATTGCTGGGGCCAGGTGAAGATCTGTATCCTCCCAAGTCATGCGTGAGGTTCCAGGGGATTGGAGAGCAGTCAACGTTGTTCTTTTGTTTAAGAAAGGAAACAGGAATAATCCAGGAAATTATAGGATGACGAGCTTCACATTAGTGGTTTTGGAGAGAATGCTTAGGGATAGGATTTAATTACTTTTGAAAGAGATTGAGATAACTAGGGGCAGTCAGCATGATATTATGTGGGCCAAGTCTTACAAACTTGATTTAGTTTTTGATGAAGATATGAAGATAATTGATAAGCACCAGGCAATGAATGTTTACATGGACTTCAAATGGGCTTTTGAAAAATCCCTCAGGATAGGTTAATCTAGAAGATTAAGATGCATGGGATCCACAGTGATTTGGTAGTTTGGATTAAAACTGAACCAAATATGATGGTAGTGGTGGAAGGTTGTTATACTGTCTGGAGGCCTGTGGCCGGTAATATATATATATTACTTGGATGGAAATGTAGATGAGTTGGTAAGTACATTTGCAGATGACACAAAAAAATGATGGAGATGCAGATAGTGAGGCTGGCTGTCAAAGGATACAGCAGGATATAGGGGGAAATAGGGGGAAAATGGCAGATGACGTTTAAACTGGGCAAATGTAAGGTGTAGCACTTTGGGAGGTCAGATGTAAGCAGAATGTATACAGTTCATGGCACAATCTTTGACAGCAACTATGTACAGAGAGATCCATAGCTCCCTGAAAAATTGCAACACAAGAAAATAGAAAGGTAAAGAAGGTATATGGTATGGTTGCCTTCATCGGTTGGGGCATTGAGTATAAAAATTAGAAAGTGCTATTGCAGCTATATAAAACTTCAGTTAGGCCGTGTTTGTGCATTTCCAGTCGCCCCATTGCAGGAAGGATGTTGTGGCTTTGAAGTGGTTGCAAAAGAGGAACGGCAGGGTGGTGCCTGGATTCAAAGGTATTTGCCATATGAACAGGTTGGAATGCAGTCAAAAGGCAGCATGGTGTTCCTGACAAAGAGCTGACACAGTCTTAATGGACCGAATAGCCTCCTATTCGGTCCATTAACAGTTCTGTGATTCTAGGTTAATTTTTTTATGGTTAGGAAAACAGAGTAAGCAGATATTTTAAGCATCAGAAACTGTTAAACTGCATTTCTCCTTAACTTGTCTTCTATTTTCCTTACTTAATAGCCATCTGTTGTTTCTTTTTTAATGATTCTTTTGACCTCCATCAAAGAACTTCTATAGATATGGCAAGCATCTGTTAGCTGGGCATTCTACCCCAGGCACACAGTATAGAAATCATCTCACAGTGCAGTTTGTTATGACATCATAAATCACAATCTCAGTTTTCAAGTTGTTGTATTATCCCCACAGCTCTCCTAACCTGTAACCTCAATCAGTCTTCTTGAAATCATCTGAAACATTTTTCTGCTTCTTACATTTTAAAACGGTACATAAAATCTACCCTTCTGGCCAAGGTTTTGAGATCCACCCTAATGTTTCTTTACATGCTTTGGTGTAAAGGTTTGCTTGATAAAGTTCCAGTGATGCAGAGTGCAGTGTCTTACCATGCACTATTGGAATTCAAGTCGTTACTGCCCTTGGACTGTTTTTTTTGCAAAATACATGCAGGCCTCAGCATTTTATTGCTTTCTGCTTTTAGTTTTGACAAATTGTAGCATTTGGATATTTTTCTTTTAAAATGCCCCGTCAGAATTCATAGCACATTGGAAATTTGAGCTGTAGGATTGTGTCACTTTTCAATATTCAAATCAGAGGAAGCGTGTCTGTGTCTCATTTCCAATGTGTAAGACGTGCTATTGGCAACACAACTTCAGAAAATCGCCTTTGTTATAATCTATAAATCACTTCAGATTTAAAAAGGAATTGACCTTTTCTCAGGCTCCAGTGGAAAAAAAATGCTTCCTCTGTGAAACACATGGAGGTAATCTGGAAACAGTAAGTTATCCAGCTAAGGCAGTCCATAAACCAAAATCTTAGTAAAAATGAATGAAGGAATTAATGATAAGAGGCCAGGTTCCCATATGGATTTTTGACCTGCTGCATTCCTTCATGTCAGACTACACAAGTAAGGAAGTGCTGAACACCATTTTTATGGTAATGCGGACAATAGGCCAGTATTATTCAGGTGATACAGTCAATGTGCTTAATAATGGTGGAGGCCTGTTAAGGGTATAAAAAGTGTAGGGGGGTGCTTAAAAATGTGAAGGAATGAAACTGCTGTAGGAACTCAGCTGGTCAGGCATTATCTGTGGAGGGAAATGCATAGATGACGTTTCAAGTCAGGAGCCTTCTTCAATCTGAAGAAGACACACATCTCACCATTGACTGCCCATTTCCCTTCACAGATGCTCTCTGGCCTGCTGAGATCCTCCAGCAGTTTATTTTCGACTCTAGATTCCGGCATTTGCAGCCTCTTGGGTCTACACTTGAAAATAGGGGTTCATGAGAAATTACTGGCAGACAGGATTAAGATAAACCTGAAGGCATTCTATAAGGTATATTAAGAGTAAATTAATAACTGGGGATTAAGTAGGGTCTGTTAGGAACAACAGGGGCAATCGGTATGAACAAGAAGATATAGATGAGGTTTAAATTACTTTTTAGTTTTAGAATACAGCTTGGAAACAGGCCATTCAGCCAACTGAGTCCATGCTAACCATCAATCACCCATTTAAACACGTTCTATGTTATCCCACTTTTGCATGTAGTCAATTAACCTACAGACCCACACGTCTTCAGAATGTGGGAGGAAATCAAAGCACTCGGCAGAAACCCACGTGGTCACAGGGAAAACGTACAAACTCCACGTAAACAGCACCGAAGGTCAGGATCGAACTCGGGTCTCTGGTGCTGAGGCAGCTGCTCTACCAGCTGCGTCACTGTGCTGCCCCGACAGCGCCACACTGTCCACAATTAATACTTTTTATCCGTATTTATAGAATAAATAGTTGAAGAATCAGCAAAGGGGTAGATCTAAGGCAGCTCTCCATAAATAAAGTGGAGTTACTCGATACCTTGGCAGGTTTGAAGGTGGATAAATTCTCGGACTGGACGGGATTTAACCCAGGCTGCTTTGGGAAGAAGCAGAAGAGATTACCGGGGCTCTGGTTGCTGTTTTATCAATCTTTGCTGGATGCAATTGAGGTATTAGGTGAGTGGAGATCAGAAAACAAGGACCGAACCCTGAGGCACGCCACTAGTCACAAGCCTCCAGTCCGAGAAGCAACCTTTCACCATCACCCTCCACCATCTTCCTTCCATGAGCCAATTTTCTATCCATTCAGCTATCTCTCACTGGATCCCATTCATTCTAACTTTCCAGAGCAGCCTACCATTCTCCCCCACCACTGGAAACATCCTTTCCACATTCACTCTATTTAGGCCTTTCACCACTCATAGGTTTCAATGGGATCCACCCCCACCTCCCTCCCCACCCCCCACCCTCAACCTTCTAAACTCCACTGAGTACAGGCCCAGAGCCCTCAAACACTCCTCTTACATTAGGCCAAACATCTCTGGTGTTATTCTTGTAAACCTCCTCTGGACCTTCTCCAACGCCAGCACATCCTTCCTCCGAAAAGCTGCTCACAATATTCCAAATGTTGCCTCACCAGCACCTTATAAAGCCTCAGCATTTCATCCTTACTTTTACTTTTTAGTCCGTTCGAAATGAATGTTAGCATTGCATTTGCTTTCCCTACTGCCGACATAAAAACTGCAAATTTACCTTTTAGGAATCCTGCAGCAGCATTCCCTTTGCTCCTCCGATTTCAGAATCCTCTTCCCATTTAGAAGGTAGTCTGTGCCCGTATTCCGTCTACCAAAGTGCATGACCGTACACCTTGCTACGCTGTATTCTATTTGTCACTTTTTTGCCCACTCTTCCAACCTGTCCAAGTCCGTGTGCAGACTTCCTGCTTCCTCAACACTACCTGCCCTGCCACCTATCTTCATATAATTTGCAAACCTGACCACAATGTCATTGACCAATATGAGGGTAATAGAGTTCACATGGATAGTCGCCCACAGGGTGGCATGGACAAGTTGGCCTGGATGGTCTGTTTCGATTATGTATCATTCTATGAAATTCTGTATACATAATGCAGTCTAACCCAAAGGTACAAAAAACCATGACGGCTTTGTGTCACTCACCGCACATGCAGCTTCAACCATTGTATGTTTGCAGTGACTTCCATTTATAATTCAACGGTAGGCAATTATTGTGAAAATAGGACCAAGTTCGCAATACATTTGCTCCTAAAAGCAACACAGTGCAAGTGATACTACGGCATTCAATTTTCAATGAATGAATCCAAATTCAGATTCCAATCCAAACTAAGATATGAAATTGTGCTCCCTCTACTGCAGCCTTTTGCCTCAACGAACAACAAGCTCATCAAATTATTCGCTGCTGCTCTCTCGGGGGCGAGTACATGAAGCCCCTTTATAGTCATGGACTGAGGTGACTGCAGGTTGGAAAGAACCTTTGAATAGACTGAGATGGTGGCACAGAAAAGTTGGTCCAGAATCAGGCAATGATGTTAACCATATAACCATATAACAATTACAGCACGGAGACAGTACCTCTCGGCCCTTCCAGTCCGTGCCGACCATGTTCTTTGTACATTCTCCATAATTCTTCTGGATGGCTTCCTTTTCACAGCAATATTTCTAATAATGGAAGTGAATTTAATAACCGTTTGTTCCAATGTTATATATTTAATAAAGACTATAACTAGCTGAACTTGTCCAGTGAAACAAATGTATTATTCTGACTGAGAAGTATCCCGCATGTTACCTTTGTGAAGACAGAAAATCCAAACCAGCCTTTTGGGAACTGAATAGAAAATGTATTCATATTGTTACTGAACTGTTAACTCTAGAAGCATTTGTTCAAAAAATAAATCCCTGTGGAGGAAAAAATGTGCTTTTCACTCATAGTGCAGGAAACTTTTGCTTCAGAAAACGTTTTATTCTTTCTGTCATTTAGTGCCAGGGAAAAAAGAGAAAATGAAGAAAAGGAAATATTTATATTGCCCTTTGTGAAAGATTTCAAAGCGAAGTGTAAAAGCCCGCACGATTTTCCAGTCCCATTCCTCCAGGGCAGTCTTTGTGGACATGCTGGAAAACCTGTACTTGATGGCCAAATGCGTGGAACGCACGTCAATTTGACTTGGCGCAGCCTTGCATTAGGCTGTAGCTTTAGATTCTTGCAGATCGTGCCCCATTAATAAGATTCTGCAGCAGCCGGTGCTAATTGCATTCATGGTTGTCATGTCTGGATTTCCGAGCACTAGATGAATGCTGCTGCTTGAAGTCATGCCTACATCTCCTAATGGGGAGGTGCTACATCCAGTGCTGCAAGTCAATACTCTGCTGTGGACAGCTTGCTGAAAGCCACAGCAGACCATACACAGGAGCAGGCTTCCTCTCAACGTGGTTGTGGATAAGGTGGAACGAGCAGAAGAGGGCCCCTCAGAGGGGCAGGTAAAGGACTGAGCATCAAGGAACAAAACGCAGTGTCAATGAACATTCCAGCAAATTCCACCTTTCCACCATTACACTTATGGACTAAATCACCTCCATCATTCAACTAGCAACCTTCACTTTCAACCATGGCTCCTTTTTAATACAATCCTATGCATTTACCAACTTCCACAAGCACATATTCACAGCTTACGCATACTCCCAGTTATTCAAGCATGGTATGCACATCACAGCTGTTAAACATATTCACTGACATCTCTAACTCTTGTAGGAGGAGGAGAAGGTGTCCTTAAGCCTAATTAGTCAGTCATACAGCGCAGAAATAGGCCATACCTCCCGGTGGCGGCGCCTTGTGGCTGCGGCTCGCCTGCATCCCGTCTGTCTTTTTCTCTTTTTTTCTTGTTAGGAGTATGTTTTTGGTTTATTTTTAGTTGTGTATATGTGTGTGGGGGGGGGGGGGGGGGGGGTGGAGGGGGGGTGGGTGGAAACGTTTTAGTCTTTTCCTCGAACGGGGACGCAACCTTTTCCTTGTCGTGTCTCCATTTCGCTGGGTCAACTGGAATCGACCTGAGGGCTCCAGTCGTAGAGCCTACGGACTTACCATCACGGAGCTGGCTGACTTCGGAGGCTGGGGTGGCACTGCGGTTGCGGCCCGATTTCGGAGGCTTCGGCCACAGGCCCTGTGGACGGTAAAATCGGGAGCTCGCAGGTCCCTAATAAGAGACCGATTTTCGGGAGCTCCCGCAATGGCAACTTCGCCCGCCCTGAATGGCGGGGTTTGAATCGGCCCGTCGCAGGGCTTTTCATCGCCCGGCGCGGCTTACCATCGTCCGCTGGGAGCTTTAACATCAAGAGCCTCGATCACCTTGACGCAGCAGTTTGACTGCGTGACCATAGGAGAAGAACAGGGAAGAGATAAGACTTTTGCCTTCCATCACAGTGAGGTGGTGTTTGGAGATTCACTGTGATGGATGTTTGTGTGGAACTGTGATAATTGTGTGTTTTGTTTTTTTTGCTGTTATGACTGCAGGGAACAACATTTCGTTCAAACCTTTGTTTGTTTGAATGACAATAAAGGCAATCTATTTCTAATTCTAATTCATAGAAACATAAAAAATAGGTGCACGAGTAGGCCATTCGACCCTTCGGGCCTGCACCACCATTCAATATGATCATGGCTGATCATCCAACTCGGTATTCTGTACCTGCCTTCTCTCCATACCCCCTGATCCCTTTAGCCACAAAGGCCACATCTAACTCCCTCTTAAATATAGCCAATTAACTGGCCTCAACTACCTTCTGTGGCAGAGAATTCCACAGATTCACCAGCCTCTGTGTGAAAAATTATTTTCTCATTTCGGTCCTAAAAGACTTCCCCCCTTATCCTTAAACTGTGACCACTTGTTCTGGACTTCCCCAACATCGGGAACAACCGTCCTGCATCTAGCCTGTCCAAACCCTTAAGAATTTTGTAAGTTTCTATAAGATCCCCCCTCAATCTTCTAAATTCTAGCGAGTACAAGTCGAGTCTATCCAGTCTTTCTTCATATGAAGGTCCTGCCATCTCAGGAATCAGTCTGGTGAACCTTCTCTGTACTCCCTCTATGGCAAGAATGTCTTTCCTCAGAATAGACCAAAACTGTACGCAAAACTCCAGGTGTGGCCTCACCAAGACCCTGTACAACTGCAGTAAAACCTCCCTGCTCTTATACTCAAATCCTTTTGCTATGAATGCTAACACACCAATCGCTTTCTTCACTGCCTGCTGCACCTGCATGCCTACTTTCAATGACTGGTGTACCATGACACCCAGGTCTCGTTGCATCTCCCGTTTTCCTAATCGGCCACCATTCAGATAATAGTCTACTTTCATGTTTTTGCCGCCAAAGTGGATAACCTCACATTTATCTACATTATACTGCATCTGCCATGCATTTGCCCACTCACCCAACCTATCCAAGTCACCATGCAGCCTCCTAGCATCCTCCTCACAGCTAACACTGCCCCCCAGCTTCGTGTCATCCACAAACTTGGAGATATGGCATTCAATTCCCTCATCCAGATCATTAATATATATTGTAAATAGCTGGGGTCCCAGCATTGAGCCTTGCAGTACCCCACTAGTCACTGCCTGCCATTGTGAAAAGGACCCGTTTACTCCTTTAAGTTTTAAGTTTGCATACTAATCTCTTATGTGGGACCTTGTCGAAAGCCTTCTGAAAGTCCAGATATAACACATCCACTGGTTCTCCCTTATCCACTCTACTAGTTACATCCTTGAAAAATTCTATAAGATTCGTCTGACATGATTTACCTTTCATAAATCCATGCTGACTTTGTCCAATGATTTCACCACTTTCCAAATGTGCTGCTATCCCATCTTTAATAACTGACTCTTGCATTTTCCCCACTACCGATGTTAGACTAACTGGTCTGTAATTCCCCGTTTTCTCTCTCCCTCCCTTTTTAAAAAGTGGGGTAACATTAGCTACCCTTCAATCCTCAGGAACTACTCCAGAATCTAAATAGTTTTGAAAAATTATCACTAATGCATCCACTATTTCTGGGGCTACTTCCTTAAGTACTCTGGGATGCAGCCTATCTGGCCCTGGGGATTTATCGGCCTTTAATCCATTCAATTTACCTTACACCATTTCCCGGCTAACCTGGATTTCACTCAGTTCCTCCATCTCATGCCACTTTTACTTTCCACCTTGCTACCTATTGCTTCTACCCTCATTTTACACCCCTCTGTCTCTCTGCTCATGCTCCCATCCCCCTGCCACATTAGTTTAAATCCTCCCCGACAGCACTAGTAACAACTCCCCCAAGGACATTGGTTTAATTCCAGCCCAGGTGTAGACCGTCCTGTTTGTACTGGTCCCACCTCCCCCAGTACTGGTTCCAATGCACTAGAAATTTGAATCCCTCCCCCTTGCACCATTTTCAAGCCACGTATTCATCTGCATTATCCTCCTATTTCTACTCTGACAAGCACGTGGCACTGGTAGTAATCCAGAGATTATTACCTTTGAGGTCCTACTTTTAAGTTTATCTCCTAGCTCCCTAAATGCGCCTTGTAGGACCTCATCCCATTTTTTTACCCATATCGTTGGTGCCAATGTGCACCACGATAGCTGGCTGTTCACTTGCCCCCTCCAGAATGTTCTGCAGCCATTCAGTGACATCCCTGACCCTTGCACCAAGGAGGCACATACCATCCTGGAGTCGCATTTACAGCCACAGAAATGCCTATCTATTCCTCTTACAATTGAATCCCCTATTACTATGGCCCTTCCACTTTTTCCTCCCCTGCTGTGCCGCAGAGGCACCCATGGTGCCATAAACTTGGCGGCTGCTGCCTTCCCCTGATGAGCCATCGCCCTGAACAGTATCCAAAATGGTATACCTGTTTAGGAGGGAGATGACCGCAGGGGATTCCTGCACTACCTGCCTATTGCTACGCTGGCTAATGGTCACCCATTCCCTTTCTTTTTTTTTTTCTTTTTTTTTTAAAATATTTTTTATTAGTTGTAAATACATATTAATAAAAAATACTTCTTACATACATTCATAATATTATTAATATTAATATTAACATTTAAGACTTTATATTTCTATACATTTTTTAAATTTTTTTATTAAGTAGGAAAAGGTAGAGAAAAATAATATAGAAAATAAGGAAGTGAATGGAGCATTAAAAAGTTATCCATCGTTGGAGATATATCCATGATTTATTATACGTAATTCTTCATCCATTCTATTATTCAGGCCTCAGTCAGGCTCTCGCACTGAGCCACTTTGACCCTGTAGATATTCAATATATGGAGACCATATCCCTCTGAAAAGATCCAACCTGTTCATTAGGACAAGCCTCAATCTTTCCAGATGGAGTGTCTCCGACATTTCTGTATTCCACATTTTGATTGTGGGGGATGTAGGACCTTTCCAGAATTTTAATATTAATTTTTTCCCAATTATTAAACTATAATCAATAAAAATTCTTTGATTCGTTGTTATTAATTGATCTGTTTCCAGTATTCCCAGTATTATTAACTTAGAGTCAGGAGTCAGATTCATATTAACAACATTCAAAATTATCCTAAATATTTCTATCCAAAATTTTGTAATTTTTACACAATTTGTAAATGAGTGTGTCAGATTAGCTTCTAAGTGCTGACATTTATCACATATGGCAGATACATTTGGAAAAATGTTATGTAGTTTGGATTTTGAGTAATGTAGTCTATGTAATATTTTAAATTGTATAAGAGAGTGTCTAGCATTTAACGAACAGTGGTGTATATGTTGTAAACTTTCATCCCATACTTCTGGTCTGATAATTTGACCTAATTCGTTTTCCCATGATTGTCTATATATTTCTGACATCATTTTCCAATAGGATATTATAAATGTATGATATCATTTTTTCTGTGTTCGGGTGTTTATTTAGACATTCATCTAAAATTTCTGTCTTTCTATTTCTAAATTCCTGTGTGTTTGCTTTACATAGTCTCTGATTTGTAAGTATCTAAAATAATCTTTGGAATGTAATCCATAAATTTGTTGTAATTCTTGAAATGAAAGGAAAGAGTTTTCCCTGTAGAGATCGCCCATCTTATTAATTCCCTTATTTTTCCATTGTAAAAAGCCTTTATCCATCATTGAAGGTTTAAATGTAACATTATTTACAATGGTAAGGGCTAGTGGTATAGATTTCAATTTTAATGTTTTCTTTATTTGTTTCCAAATACGTATTCCACTTTCTATTATAGGGTTTTCACTATAGGTTTTCTTACCTAAATTAATATTGGCAAATATTATTGAACTGATTTCGAAAGGAGAACAATCTTCTTTTTCCATTTTTAACCAAATTGGTTGGTTATCTGTCTCTACTAACCAAAAATTCATATTTTTAATATTAACTGCCCAGTAATAAAACATAAAGTTTGGTAGTGCTAAACCTCCATTTATTTTTAATTTACATAAATGTTTTTTATTTATTGCGGAAGAAAAATCATTTTTATTACATTAATTTTACCTAACATTGAAATGGGTAGAGTTTTCCAATATAAAATGTTCTTATTTAATTTATTCAATAATAGTGGGAAGTTGGATTTAAATAAAGAATCAAATCTTTTTGTTACATAAATTCCAAGATATTTAATTTTTTCCTTTGTTATCTTAAAAGGAAATTGTTGTAATTTGTGTAGGTTATTTACCATTATTGACATAAGTTCACTTTTATTCCAATTGATACTATATCCTGAAAAAGATCCGAATTCAGTTATTAATTTTAATAAATTTTGGATACTAATTTCCGGTTTTGTGATATAAAGTAATACATCATCCGCATATAAGGAGATTTTATTTTTAGTATGTCTAGTATCATACCCATATATTTCAGGATGTAATCTCACACGTTGAGCTAATGGTTCTATTGCAAGTGCAAACAATAGCGGGGATAAAGGACAACCTTGTCTGCAGCCTCGGAATAAATTAAATTTAGTTGATACCATTTGATTTGTTAGTATTCTGGCTGTTGGATTAGTGTATAATAATTTAACCCAAGTAATGAACTTCTCTCCCAATTTAAAAGTTTCCATAACCGAAAACAGATAGAACCATTCCACCTGATCGAAGGCTTTCTCCGCATCTAACGAAATAACTACTAGATCTTTTTTAATACCTCTTCTTCGTTCCCTTTCTGTCCGCTTAACCTTTACCTGTGGTGTGACCAACTCACTGTACGTGCTATTCACGGCTTTCTCAGCATCGTGGATACTCCAGTATGAATCCAACCGCAGCTCCAATCGTTCAATGCGGTCTGCCAGGAGCGGTAGCTGGACACACTTCCTGCAAACATAGTCACCAGGGACACCGACCATATCCCTGATCTCCCACATGTTGCAGGATGAGCAAACCATCTAATCAACTCATCAACTTAAATCAACTCACTCACACTATAAAAAACTTAATCCTTTAAACTGTACCTTTACTAAAAAGCACTGTACCCTTAACTCACTGTACCCTTAACTCACTGAACCCTTAACTCGCTGTACCCTTAGCTCACTGAACCCTTAGCTCACTGAACCCTTAGCTCACTGAACCCTTAGCTCACTGAACCCTTAGCTCACTGTACCCTTAGCTCACTGTACCCTTAGCTCACTGTACCCTTAGCTCACTGAACCCTTAGTTCACTGAACCCTTAGCTCACTGTACCCTTAGCTCACTGTACCCTTAGCTCACTGTACTCTTAGCTCACTGAACCCTTAGCTCACTGAACCCTTAACTCACTGAACCCTTAGCTCACTGAACCCTTAGCTCACTGAACCCTTAGCTCACTGAACCCTTAACCAGAAAGCAGAAATGCAAGCCAGGGGTTGCACCCAATCAGCTGCTTCCTCTAGTCCGCTTCCACCAATCAGCGGCTTCCACCAGAACACTTCCTTTGAAGTGTGGAACGTTACAGATTGGGTACTCCTCTTGCTCCAGCGGCTCCTGGGCCTCTGTGGAGTATATTCTAATTCTATTATATTTCTAATATTATAAATGTAGAAGTATATAAGTATAATTATAATTCTAATTCATTCCGCCCAACTCGTCCATGCTGACCTGTATGCCCCGTAAGGTAGCCCCATTTGCCCACATTTGCCCCATATCCCTCTAAAGCATTCCTGTCCATTTACCTGTCCAAGTGTCTTTTAAATGCTGTTATAGTACTTGCCTCAACTGCCTCCTCCGGTAGCTTGTTCCAGATACCAACCTTCCACTGAGTGAAAAAGTTGCCCCTCAGGTTTCCGTTAAATCTTTCCACTTTTACCTTAAAGAGTAATGTTGATTTTCAATTGACCTTTTCACACATTAGCCTGGAGTGACAGCAGGGATATACCTGGACTGGCTGCTGTGTGATGGAGCCGAGCGTGCATCACAACTTAGTCACATTTGAGGAGTTCTTCAAACTATCCTTACAACAGATATTGTATACTGACTCTCTATCCTAGATATGTTCCCTTTATTCTATGCTTTCTGTGATTGGTGTGGATCCTTGAAGCAGACTCCTTCATCCCTAACCTTGCCTGAAGATACTGTACAGTCCATGGTGTGAGCCATGTCTCTGTGAAACAGAGAACAAAGCGAACTTTTAGTTCCCTAAGAAACTTAAGTCTATTTTTAAGTTCATCCTTGTTTTTAATAGCTTGGACGTTTGCCCGGACTATGCTGGGGGGGGGGGGGGGGGGGGGGAGTTAATTGAAACCGCATTGTTTCAGTCTCACCTGCAGACCAGCATGTCTCCGAAGCTGTCTGGATAAGTGGTGGCTTCTGGTTGGGCCCACAAGTTAGGGTGTGGAATTGTCTGTTCCAGAGGTTTGAACATAATTACAAAAGAAGTAATAGACTTGTCAGCCCCTTAAACCTTCCCCAATACGATCAGGACTAATCCAATGTAAACTCTACACCTCTTTTGCATTCTTTCTCTACTCCCCTAGATTCCTTTGTAGCATTTGCCAATCTCCATCTTAATTATATCCAATTAATTTATCTCCTCTCCTCTTGAGGAAATAATTCCAGAGATTCATGACTCTCTGAGAGAAGGTTCCTCTTCATCTCCAATTGAAATAGCTGACAACTTGCTGGGCCAGTGATTCCTGCCATCCTTTATGCCTTAGTGACATTTTCTATATATCACAGCTCCTTAATGCATGAGATGAATACGTCTAACTGTGTCTTTAGAAATTCCTCCCAATTCATCATAATGATAAGCAAATTGTTTTGAATGTCCTCTCCCAGGCTAACATCTTCAACACTGAGACTGAGTGATATAGGGTCATTGTTGAAGCTACATCAAGTAGGTATGTTACAATACTTATCTTGAGCGGTGCTGCAGTTCTTTAACTGCCCGTGTGCGCGACTTTGGCGCCTTTGAGAGGGGGGTGGGTTTAAAATGCAGTATTTCGGAAGCCAATTCAAAACGATCTTGAACAGGCCATTTAGTTGATGAAGAAAAATCGCTTTGACTTCCATTCTCTGAAGTGATTTTTAAACTGGGCTTGCTAATTTAATTGCTGTAGTAAATTTATAATCATCTTCTAAAACCGTGAACGCCGACAACGGGACGGACCTCGCGTAGGGGGCAAGGCAAGGTACCCAGTTTATTTTTTCATTAAAAAGTGCTTCTTCGGATACCTTTAATCAAAATTTCACATTGCGAGCAGGTGATTTATTCCCCATACGAACCGGCAGTATTTTTCCTGTCGATATGGGGTTTAAATTCACCGCAATCGCAACATTCCAATTGACCGCGTTCCAGAAAATCCCACTCGCAAGATGATTAAAATGGATATTAATTTACGGGAATTAAACATTAAATTCCTTCCATTTGGCCTATAAATTAACGACAATGAGATTTAAAAATCATGTTATATTGTGAATTCTTGTGTGAATGTTATTTGGACACTTAGGCTATTTAAAAATGTTCATCTTTTCTTAAGAAATTGATAGATGTTTAGATTAGTAATTTAATTTTGTAATTAGCTACAATTAGGTAACTAACTAATTATATTCTTTAATTTCAGGTCATCCAAATAAGATTGTTTCATACTTGTTTCAGAATACTTCTATCTATAATAACTGAACATTTCTTTCAGTTCTCTTAATTTTTAAGAAAGATATGGGCTTTTGAGTGTCCTCGATCACAGCTTTTGTGTTGTCAATGCAAAAGCAATAGGGAACAAGATGCTAATTTCCGAGTATGAAAATGGCCATAACGTTTTTAATACTGAAGATACGAAAGTGAATTAGGCGTCAAATTAAACTTCTTTTTATGCTTTATCTGATGGGATAAATTGCAGACTTGATTGTTAAAATCTCAAAATTTTGTAACATTTCTACATCAAGTGCATGTCCAACATCTGATTTCTGAAAGGCACTCCACTCTGAGTTGTGTCACAGGAAGAGATTACCAGATGGACAGAGTAAAAGATTCAAGGTTGTACTCTGAAAAAAAGACAGCATCTCATCTGACTCATGAACCACTCAAAGTGGAGAAAGAGAATTTGAGATGCACCGAGAATCTGGAGTTCAGGCATTGGGAGAGACAGAAGGATGTACTATCTGCCAACTACTATCCCCTTCAGACAGTGATTGCCATTTCCACATTGTTTAATGGTTCTTTTATAATTATCACGTGTACCAAGGTACACGTGATAATTCATATTTTGCACACAGATCTGTAAGATTATTGCTTTACTTAAGAACAATCCCCGATTAAGTACCGAAAGCATAGAAACAGCCCACCAAGTGCGTATGCAAATATTGCCAGGTTTGGTGCCATATTCACAGTCCAAGCTGCAGCTGGCATAATGGCCCATGCAGCAGTCACCTCCTTCCAGATCGCCAACGAACCGTCGTTCTCTCCTCTCTCAGCTGTCGCAACACCCACAGCCGACCCCGAGTGCATGGAAGGTCTGACCCTGGCTGTCTCATCGGTCCTTTGTTCCAGTGTCTGCCGCCAACTCTCTCCACCCTCCAATTCCTGGTCTTAGGGGTGAGCCATTTAAGGTGAGCTCCTCTGGTTCCACGGCATGTGAGCCAGACCTGTTGCTTATCAGGTTTAGCCGCACCCTCCAGGAGGGGCTTTCTGGAGCGCTAGTATGGGTGTTGTGGGCTGAAAGGACTGGTTTCCAAAAGACCAGTATGGACATTGTGGGCCGAATGGATTATTGGGCTGTCAGCTCAGTCACTCAGGCCTGGTGGGCTGGCAGCTCAGTCACTCTGGCCTGGTGGACTGGCAGCTCAGTCACTCAGGCCTGGTGGGCTGGCAGCTCAGTCACTCAGGCCTGGTGGGTTGGCAGCGCAGTCACTCAGGCCTAGCGGGCTGGCAGCTCAGAAACTGCCAGAAATTCTGCCCAAAACAGGTGAGAGACTCTGTGAGAGAGAAGGGGGAGAGGGTGGAGAATCAATTTTAGACATTTTTCATCTTTTTCTGCAGATCACAGCAATGAAGGAGGAAAGTCTATCCTGGCCTGAATCTCACAGGGAGACAATGAAAGGAGGGAGAAAAATACTTGCAGGGGGAATGCTTACTGATTGGCCAAAGGGAATCCTCCTGGGCTAGTACAGGCCTGATGGGCTGATGGGGCTCTTAAAACAAATCTGAGTGAAATCTCAGTGAAAGGCACGTTTTCTGGACTTTTCCTGGTCTGGCACACGCCTTTTGGGCCAAAATGCTCCTCCTGTGGGCCAAAATTAGGGGTTTCAGGCAGGCCAAACAACTGATTTCATTTCATTTCCATTTCAATTTCAAGCACAGGGCAGGCCAGACAACTGATTTCACTTTCAATTCATTTCCATTTCCATTGCAGTTTCAAGTGCAGGACAGGCCAAACAGCTCATTGCATTTTCATATCATTTCCATTTCCATTGCAGTTTCAAGCACAGGGCAGGCCTAACAGCTCATTGCATTTTCATTTCATTTCCATTTCCATTGCAGTTTCAAGCACAGGGTAGGCCAAACAGTTCATTGCATTTTCATTTCATTTCCATTTCCATTGCAGTTTCAAGCACAGGGCAGGCCAAACAGCTCATTTCATTTTCATTAAGGACTAATAAATCATTTATTGCAAGTACGTTGCACTCACAGTTCAGTTGATTCACAGCTTAGGATCATAGTTGCGGCTTCTCCCTTGCAATCCTCCAGAGTGACAGACTCACGTCCACGCATCCTGGGTTTTATAGTCCTGCCCCCCCCCCCCCCCGGAAAGGGGTGTTACCTTCATCATGGTGATTGACAGGCGAGAGGACCAATCATCTGATCTCAAGATTTTTTAAACACTCATAACTTTTATATTTTTCATCGATCGGAAAAATCCTCGGGGCTGCCTCAGCGGAGGAGGACTATGAGAAAGATGGCCAAAAATCGTAGCGATATAACATAGCGATTTTTCTAAAATCAATATACAGCGCAGACAGGAAGTGGTCAAGATGAGACTTTTAGTTATATAGATATTCTACAGGGCTGTTCCTCAACAGTTGAATGAACGATCTCCAATAATGACAGTGGACTTCAGTTTTGGAAGTGCGTACAATACTATTGTATTGAACTACTACTATCCTTTGCATTCATCGACTGAGGATGGATTTGTAGTTGCATTAATTTAAATCCTGTTCTTTGAATTTCTAGAGGATTTTGACATTGCATGGCTCACAACTGCAATTGAATTGCATTGCATTCTATTGAAAGGCCTGAGATGAGTAACACAAAACCTATGTGATGAAGAGAATAGAGAAAGTTAGTATAATGTTAGCCCAGTAATTTAATTACTGCAATGAAACCTACTTCCAGATGCATCGTAATGTTTATATTATAGCCACTTTTTGTATAAAAAAAAGCTTTCTGAATTTGAATTGGCTTCATATCCGTTAAAAACTTTTGGTGGTTTTCTTACTTGACCAACATATGCACAATGTGGCCTCAGGACAGGAACAGATGCTGTTTCAATTAGCCTGTCCAAATAAGGATATCAGCATAAATGAAACAAGGGGGTCGGGATGGGGATGTAATGAGGAAGGGATATGTGAGTTTAATACTGATGGCTGGAGAGAAAAGAAAAAGGCAAATGTTTTTAAAACATCGTAAATTACACTGGCAGGAATTTATGTAATGACCAAGTAATTGAAAACATATGGAAGGATGCAGAACCAAGAGAGCTTGTTGCCCTGGAAATGGCCAGGCTGCTCATGTGCAGACATCACCTTGCAATCTGTGTCTAATTTACTTCATGTGAGTTCACCCACTGTCTGCTGAACTACAGCACTTCCTCCTCCACTCTCAGTTTATGGTTTTATGCTGTAGTTCAGCTCCTAATACAGAGGCGTGTGAAATTCAACGTTTGCAGTAGTTTGCTTAAAATCAGAAAACAAGTTTTACTCTTGCCTCCTTCTTGGAAAACTTCCTCAATCTCTATGTAAAGTCATAAAATTACTTGAAAGACTATAAATGTACAAGTTGACTCATAGCAGTGGTCACAAAATATAGTCAAACTACTCTATTGTGCCTCATTTCATTTTGGATTTCATAAATTTTTCAATTTTTGATTATTTGATTGCAATGTACAGCACAGAAACGGACCCTTCAGCCCACTGAGGTCAGATTGACCATTGATCACACTAGTTCTATGTTTCTCCCACTTTCCCACACACTAGGGGCAAAGTAGAGAGGCCACTCAACCTACAAACCCACACGTCTTTGGGATCTGGAAGGAAATCAAGGTAACTCAAATTTCACTGTACCTTAATTGGAACATGTGTCGATATAACTGACCTTGAAACTTGAAACCTTAAAATGGGAGAACCCGAGGAAACCTATGCGGTCACCGGGAATGCCCAAGGTCAGGATCGAACCCAGTCTCCAGCGCTGTGAGGCCGCCCGCATCTCTACCAGCTGTGCCACTGTGCTGTCCTTAATTTGATTTGGATAAATTGCCTGACAGGGCAGTTGTAAGATCAACAAAAATAACAGACCCGAAGATAGACACAAAATGCTGGAGTAACTCATTGGGACAGGCAACATCTCTGGATAGAAGGAATAGGTGACCTGGATAGAAATACCTGTACGTTTATATTTTCGTAAGACACAGAAGGTGGACATTCAGTCCATCGACACTGTGCTGGCTCTCAGAGCAATTCCATTAATCCCATTCCTATTCACTTTCATACGCTAACGCCCAAACAGTATTGCCAAATTGTAGGCTTAGTAAATACTTATTGTAATGATTTGACTTGAACATGCATTAAGATATGACATATTTATTCAATCGTTTACAGCATGGATCTGCAGACATTACAGCTTGGAGCTGTTACTGCTACTAACTAGGTGGAGCTACTACTAACAAGCATTATAATTAGCTAGTATGAAATAGCCAATCTACATCTCTTCTTGTAGAAATAAAGAAACATCGGTGGCTAAGCAATATACGCAAAATGTAAAGAATATTTGTTTTCTAAGTTACACAAAATCGCCGTATCTAATGGGTGGCCTGCAAACCGTCCAGCCTGTGTGCGGTACGAGACCGCCTCACCTCCTTTCGCTAGAGAAGATACCGGGGAGGGGAGTGGGGAAACGACTAGCGACCCGACAGGCTGGGTGGGAGACGAGATCGGCGAGCCACCAGTCGTTGGGCTGGAGAACCTAGTATGGGACCCATGCAATGTTCCTTAGTTTGAGCAGGTCCAGGTATACGTCTGATTTGGCAAGGTATGATCGTTTCATGGGTTGTTTTGCACTCCTGCGAGTTCGGCGAGTCCGTTGGACTGCGGGAACCCGGGACTGCTGGTAACGTGTTGAAAGTCCGATCGTTTAGCAAAGTTTTTAAAAGCATGGCTGGTGAACTGTCTGCCGTTGTCGGACTAGATACGTGCTGGGGGAGCGTGGATCGGTTTGTTCAAAATGGTGACCAGCGGCTGGTGGTCAGTCTCTATGGTCACGGTTTTACCAAAGATGAAATCCTTGAATTTAGTGCAGGCGAACACCACTGCAAGCAGTTCCTTTTCAATCTGGGCGTAGCGCTGTTCAGTGTCAGTTAGTGTACGGGATGCATATAAAACGGGCTTGAAATCGGCATCAGTAGTGACCTGCAGGCACGCTGCACCTAGCCCGTACTGGGATGCATCGCAGGTGAGCGTTACCGGTAACTTCAGAGCGAAGTAGGCGAGTGTAGGTGCACTAGCCAGCTGCAGTTTGAGAGTGTCGAAAGCCCTTTGGTGCTGCAGATACCAGGACCATGCTGAGTGACCTTGTGTGTCAGATCTCGCAGGGGGGGCCGATATGTCGCTGAGGTTGGGAATACATTTTCCCAGGTAGTTAACCATACCGAGGAATCGTTGTAAACTCACGACATCAGTAGGAACCAGCATTGCGTTGAGAGGTGCAGTTTTCAGCGGATCTGGTTTGAGACCGTCGCTGATAAAAACATGTCCGACGTAAGTGACCTCAGGAACTCGAAACCTGCACTTTAGTGGGTTGAGTTTAAGCTGAATGTCTTTGGCACGGTCAAGTCCTCTCTTCAGATTGGTGTCATGTTCAGCCAGGTCGCGACCGTAGACGAGAATATCATCAACAATGATGGCACATGGGTACTCTGCAAACAATTGTTCCATAGTGCGCTGAAAAACGTCACTAGTGGAGTTGATGCCGAAAGGCATTGTTGGAAATTTGTAGCAGTTCAATATTATAAAAGTACATACTAGGCAGCGGAGCTACTACTAACAAGCAATATAATTGGCGAGTATGAAATAGCCAATCTACACTTATGACTATTATATCTTCTGCAGGGTTTTAGGAAATTAATGAGAATACTTACTGCTTTATACAATTTATGGTCGCTATGGATAAAAGAGGGTGTAGAAGAGGAGGCATTTAATACACAACACTGTATAAATATGTTCTGATGTGATTTATTTCACTATCATTAGCAGAAGCAGAAAACACCACGAATGTGCAGAAGGTCAGTGTGTATTTGTTGTTAATAATACTGTTATTAAAGGGAAGCACAGAACTCATGATGAGCAATGACGGCAAAGACCAACAAGTGAATACCAAAGATAAGGTGTAAAGGATTTCAGTCATCTTCAGACAAAAGTACTGATCTAGTCAGCTTCCCCCTGACTCGTCCATATTACAGCAGAAATACTTCAGCAATTCAGTGTATGTTGTTGTCTGTCACTGCCTGACAACAATGGGCTATCAAGAGACAGGGAACAAACATATAACATCCTGAGAGGTCTTGACAGGGTGGATCTGAAACAATCTTTCCTCCTGTGATATAAACTAGAATTAGGGGCCGCCATTTAAGAGAGAGATGAGGTGCTATTTCTTTTCTCAGAGGCATATGAATGGAACTCTCTTCATCAAAGGGTAGTAGAAGCAGAGCCTTTGAAAGTTTCAGGCCGAGTTAAGTAGACTCTTCGTGAGCAGGAGGGTTCAGGATGACCGCAGCGTAGGTAGCAATGCAACGTTGAAGTTATAATCTGATCCATCGTGTTCTTATTAAATTGTGAAACTGAGCTGAGTGGCCCTTCTTCTGCTCCTAATTCATATGTTGTTGTGTGCGCATATTTGTAAACAGTCGTGAGGATTAGATTTGGTACAGCAAAATCAATCAGCCCTGACAATATCCTAGCTGCCTTGCTGAATCCAAGTACTCCAGTAATCGCTACACCTCTGAACAAGGATCCTTGCACATCTGCAATACTGGCACCTACCAAGCAATGCAAATATTTGCCCAAATATGTCTCATTGAAACAGGTTATTTTCCCAACAATTTACACTCAAACATTAGCAAAGTAATAGAAAGTGCTATTAAGTGCTACCAAGTGACACTTACTCACCTTTAATTTATTCACCAATGGTTAGTCAAGGCTCTGCCAGTAATTATTCATCCATAATTCAAACATAGAATGGCTGAGTCCCAAAGTTGATGTTGAAGTGATTGCCACTGATATCAAGACAGCAGTTATTGTGTGCAGATCAAGGATTTCTAGTGAAAATTAAGTCAATGAGAACTAATGGAAAAACTATCTCCTGAATAGAGTCATACATAGAATGAAGGACGATGTTTGTCAGAAGTTCAACATCTCAGCCTCAGGACCTTGCTGCAAATGCTCCTGATAACCTCATCTTATTCTGCAGCAGTTTCCAAGGCGAGTGGTTTCAATCATCTTCCACTGCTATAATGATCTATCATAAGGCACAAAGTGGAATGACTGTTAAAGTGTAGTGTCTGGTCCGATCTGGTCTCTGGGACAGTCACTCATTTTACTTGCTTAAACACAGTTTAAAACATGACATTTTCCCTTGTGGCAGGCGATCTTTAAGTGAACTCTAAGTGAACTGGTATAAGTGATGTTATTAGATACAGACATAGTCTCTTTTAGATACAGACATAGACTCTTACAATCTTAAGCGAGCATTTTCTCTTCCAGTTTGCATTAAGCAATACCAAAAAGATATTTTCAGTTACATTCACAACTTTTTCAAACAATGCAATACCACCTTAACAACAATCAGGAGGGAGCAGATAAGTGGCAAATAGCATACGCACCACACAAATGTCAGACAATGATATTATCATCATCAAATCCTCCAAATTCAACATTCCGCTTGGGGAGTCTGCATCCTTTGGGCTTGAACATTGAATTTTCTCAATTCTGTTAACCCCTGCTGTCTCCTCCCCCTCCCACCTCTCCCTCAGCCCTCGGGCCCTGGCATTCCCTCTATCTCTATCTCCCTCCCCCACCCTAGTCGCACTAGCTTCTCATTTTCACACCACAAACAGCTTACAATGGCTTGTTCCCTTTATCATCGATACTTTTTTGCATATCTTTCACTCATTGTTCTTTATCTCTCCACATCACCGTCTATATCTCTCGTTTCCCTGATCCCTGACCAGTCTGAAGAAGGGTCTCGACCCGAAACGTCGCCTATCTCCTTCGCTCCTTAGATGCTGCTGCACCCGCTGAGTTTCTCCAGCTTTTTGTGTAACCCTTGATTCTCCAGCATCTGCAGTTTCTTCGTTAACATTCTGAGAGTGCCTACTGTCCAGAAACACAATTAAAGCAGGAGCTACAATAGGCCAGAATGAGTGGCTCACACCTTGACTACCTGAGGCTTTTCCACAAGGCATAATGGGGAATTGAAATTAAATCATCTACACTTACCTAGATTTATGCAGGTATAACATCATATAAAAAGCACAGAGCAAAATACTGCAGATGCTGGAAATCTGAAATAAAAATAAGAAGTGCTGAAATACTTAGCGGGCCAGGAACCATTTGTGGAGAGAGGAACATAGTTAACATTTCAGTATCTTCAAGTTCAGCCCCATCCAGGATAAATCAGCCCACATGATCTATCAACTTAAATATGCACTGTCTCCAACACAGCGCAATATGGCTCATTGTGGACAATCTACAAGATACGAAAAAACAATTCACAATCTTTACTCTGCATTTCCCTCTAAATCTATGACGTTGCCTGATCCAAAGATCAAGGGCAGCACACATTGGAGCACCCTTCCTGCGATCACTCACCAGCCTCAAATGGAAATATATTACCAATACTTCATCTCACCACCTCAAAATCCTGGAGCTCCCTGCCCAATAGAGCCATGGGATAATTTCCATCATTTAGACTGCATGGATTCCAGGCCTTGGCATGACCACTTTCTCAAGAGTAATTAACGATGGCCGGTAGATCCTGGCCTCATCCTTAATAGCAGATTTCATGAAACAATGAAAAGAAGTTCTAAAATGCTAATACATTTTTACATTCCATGGCCAAAATCTACAATCAGTGTATTTAAATGAAAAATCCCCAGGGTTGCAGCCCACAGAGAGAGCTGAATGTCACCATTGGCAAGAAAGAAAATAGTTTTCTATCCCCAGTCCTTATGGTTGATGAACTCACTACAGCTCACTACAAAAAAAATCAAATATAATTCTCAGGCAATTCTTTTCAGTGGTTACTAATAATTAGAAACAGAGTATAAGCTTAATGATAACATACAATCCCTTACATTTGCAAACAATTAGGTCTGTAAGTTTTACATTGTATCGTGCTGCTCTGACTTATAATGAAGTTAAAGCTTGAATCAAGCCACCCTCCTTATGATAGCATGGATCCAAAATTACACAGTTACTTAGGTATGTAGTCTGGAATGGCTTCAAACCATATTGTTCTGATCTTTAGTTATGAGCTTTGTTGGGTTAGAAATTGACATACATCATCAAAGCCATTCATTCAGGAGTTCCTGTACTCTGGCCTCAGTCAGAATCCAGAACTCAAGGAAATATGTCAGATACATTAAGAGGGTCATGTCCAGGGATCCCTTGGTCTCTGGGTGACTGAACACACAAACGACAAGGGTTACAAAATTGGCGCAATGTATTGGCATCAGTGAACCAGTCATACATGTCAAAGCCTTTTGTTTATGTGGTGACCAGGGCACAGTGTACAAAGGAAATAATCTATGGGCCAGGTCTGGGGTAAACCTGGGGGTGAGAGGGGGGTAAATGAATCAGAAGAGAGGGTGACTGGTAATCAGTGTGGTGCTGGACAAATTGTGGGGTGGGGTTGCTGTGATCATTGCTGTCTGACGAATCTTGTGGAATTTTTCGAGTATGTAACTAGTAGCGTGGATAGGGGAGAACCAGTGGATGTGGTGTATCTGGATTTCCAGAAGGCTTTCGACAAGGTCCCACATAAGAGATTAGTATACAAACTTAATGCATACGGCATTGGGGGTTCAGTATTGATGTGGATAGAGAACTGGCTGGCAAACAGGAAGCAAAGAGTAAGAGTAAACGGGTCCTTTTCACAATGGCAGGCAGTGACTAGTGGGGTACCGCAAGGCTCAGTGCTGGGACCCCAGCTATTTACAATATATATTAATGATCTGGATGAGGGAATTGAAGGCAATATCTCCAAGTTTGCGAATGACACTAAGCTGGGGGGCAGTGTTAGCTGTGAGGAGGATGCTAGGAGACTGCAAGGTGACTTGGATAGGCTGGGTGAGTGGGTAAATGTTTGGCAGATGCAGTATAATGTGGGGTTATCCACTTTGGTGGCAAAAACAGGAAAGCAGACTATTATCTAAATGGTGGCCGATTAGAAAAAGGGGAGATGCAGCGAGACCGGGGTGTCATGGTACACCAGTCATTGAAAGTAGGCATGCAGGTGCAGCAGGCAGTGAAGAAAGCGAATGGTATGTTAGCTTTCATAGCAAAAGGATTTGAGTATAGGAGCAGGGAGGTTCTACTTCAGTTGTATAGGGTCTTGGTGAGACCACACCTGGAGTATTGCGTACAGTTCTGGTCTCCAAATCTGAGGAAGGACATTATTGCCATAGAAGGAGTGCAGAGAAGGTTCACCAGACTGATTCCTGGGATGTCAGTCAGGACTGTCTTATGAAGAAAGACTGGATAGACTCGGTTTATACTCTCTAGAATATAGGAGATTGAGAGGGGATCTTATAGAAACTTACAAAATTCTTAAGGGGTTCGACAGGCTAGATGCAGGAAGATTGTTCCCGATGTTGGCGAAGTCCAGGACAAGGGTTCACAGCTTAAGGATAAGGGGGGAAATCCTTTAAGACCGAGATGAGAAAGACTTTTCTCACACAGAGAGTGGTGAGTCTCTGGAACTCTCTGCTACAGAGGGTAGTGGAGGCCAGTTCATTGGCTACATGGAGAGAAGGCAGGTACAGGTTACTGAGTTGGGTGATCAGCCATGATCATATTGAATGGTGGTGCAGGCTCAAAGGGCCGAATGGCCTACTCCTGCACCTATTTTCTATGTTTCTATGTTTCTATTATTTGGGGGGAGGGAACCAGGGCAGGCAATCAGTTAAGGTACACTGCCTGTCCGCGAGTCTGTTATGTCAGGGTTTTGCTTCACAAGACTATGGGACAGGACATCTAATTCAGACCCAGATATTTGTGAGGGAGATTTTGCCATGTTGACTGGGCATCTTGAATTTTGGTGCTCTTGTTTTATTCTTTCACTGGTTAACTTAGAAGAAGGGATAAAATTTAGCACAACTGAGCAGCTTGCTGGGCTACTTCTGTGGGCATTTAAGAGTCAAGAATGGGTGGGTCTGGAGTCAAATATTGATCAAACACAGTAAGCAAATTTCCTGCCCTGGAGATTGATGAACTGATTGGGTTATTGTGACAATTTGAGCATTTTCAGGGCCACCACGGTTGGTACTATTTTTTTCCCCTCAATCAGATTATCAATCTGAGTTTAAATTCACTCCTATCCTACTGGCCAATGTACAGTCACTAGAAAATAAAGTGGATGCTTTATCAAAGGGAGCTGAGGGAATGCTCTGTGTTGTGTTCCCCAGCTCCCCAGACTCAGAGTCCAACCTGAAGGGTCCTCCATCCACCGTATGGACCGTACGCAGGCATCTGTGAAAGGGAGAGGAGGGGGCGTCTGACTCATGGTCAACTCTGTGTGGTGCTCAGATGTGGAAGTCCTGCCCAACTCCTGCTCTCCGCACCTGGAACATCTGGCGGTGAAGTGCCGTCCCTTCTACCTCCCAAGGGGATTCACTTCCATCATCCTGACCGTGGTCTACATCCCAACCCAGGCACACGTCCGTCTGGCACTGGAGGAGCTGCACGCCGTGGTCAACAAACACCAGACGTCTTACCCCGAGGCGTGTACCACCATAGCTGGGGACTTCAATAAAGCCAACCTGAAGAAGTCACTCCCTAGCTTTCACCAACATGTCTCCTGCAGCATCAGAGGACCAAACACCCTCGACCATTGCTACACCACCATTAAGGGTGCCGATCACTCTATCCCTCGCCCTCACTTCGGTAAATCTGACCACACTGCGGTGCTGCTTATTCCTGCCTATAGGCAACAACTAAAGAGCGCACCCCCAGAGGTGAGGACAGTACAGAGCTGGTCGGGGGGGGGGATGGGGGGGGGGGGGGGGGCAGAGGAACAACAACAGGACTGTTTGGAGTCTGTAGACTGGACAATGTTCAGGGCCTTGGCAAAGGACCTGAACGAATATGCTACAGTCATCACAGGCTTCATAAAGAAATGTGTGGAGGACTGCATCCCTACAAAACCTTCTGAGTGTTTCCCAATCAGAAAACTTGGATGAACTTTGAGGTCTGCACTCTTCTGAAGACCAGACACCGGGCATTCATGTCTGATGATAGAGTGGTCTACAGGAAGTCCAGATACGACCTTGGTAAGGCCATCAAAAAGGCCAAAAGGAACTTCTGCTCCAAGCTGGAGGATGAGACAGATGTTCGGCAGCTGTGGCGGGGCCTGAATGCAATCACCTCCTACAAGGCGAAATCAGGAGGCAGATCGAATGTCGGCGAAACATCACCCCCTGACGAGCCCAATGCGTTTTACGCATGCTTTGAGAGGGAGAAAAATGATGTATCTTCTCCAGCTCCCATTTGCTGTGATGGTATTTCAGTGTCAGTCACAGAGGCCGACGTCAGAAAATCCTTCAGAGGGGTGAACCCTCGAAAAGCACCTGGATCTGATGGTATACCCGGTCGTGTTCTAAAAACCTGTGCGGCCCAACTGGCTGGAGTTTTTGCGGACATTTTCAACCTCTTACTTCTGAGGTCTGAGGTTCCCACCTGCTTTAAAAGGGCATCAATTATACCGGTGCCCAAGAAGAGCAAGGTGATGTGCTTCAACGATTATCGGCCAGTGGCACTAACGTCAGTGGTGATGAAGTGCTTTGAGAGGCTTGAAGTGCGCCATGAAGTGCAGTTGATCATGGTGCAAATCAACTCGATATCGACAAAAACCTTGACCCACTGCAATTTGCCTACTGCCACAACAGATCATAGAAACATAGAAACATAGAAAATAGGTGCAGGAGTAGGCCGTTCGGCCCTTCGAGCCTGCACCGCCATTCAATATGATCATGGCTGATCATCCAACTCAGTATCCTGTACCTGCCTTCTCTCCATACCCCCTGATCCCTTTAGCCACGAGGGCCACATCTAACTCCCTCTTAAATATAGCCAATGAACTGGCCTCAACTACCTTCTGTGGCAGAGAATTCCAGAGACTCACCACTCTCTGTGTGAAAAATGTTTTCCTCATCTCGGTCCTAAAGGAATTCCCCTTATCCTTAGACGGTGACCCCTTGTTCTGGACCTCCCCAACATCGGGAACAATCTTCCTGCATCTAGCCTATCCAACCCCTTAAGAATTTTGTAAGTTTCTATAAGATCCCCCCTCAGTCTTCAAAATTCTAGCGAGTACATGCCAAGTCTATCCAGTCTTTCCTCATATGAAAGTCCTGACATCCCAGGAATCAGTCTGGTGAACCTTCTCTGTACCCCCTCTAAGGCAAGAAGGTCTTTTCTCAGATTTGGAGACCAAAACTGTACGCATTACTCCAGGTGTGGTCTCACCAAAACCCTGTACAACTTCAGTAGAACCTCCCTGCTCCTATACTCAAATCCTTTTGCTATGAAACGGTGGATCAACGGTGGATGCGATCTCACTAGCTCTCCACTCCGCTCTGGACCACTTGGACAACAAAAACTCATATGTCAGGCTGTTATTCATTGATTACAGCTCGGCATTTAATACAATCATCCCCTCCAAGCTGGTTAGCAAGCTCTCAGATCTGGGTCTCTGCGCATCCCTCTGTAATTGGATCCTCGATTTCCTCATTCACAGACCACAGACTGCTCGTATTGGTGGAAATTTGTCAGTCTCGATAACAATCAGTATGGGAGCACCTCAAGACTGCGTGCTCAGCCCCCTGCTGTACTCACTCTATACTCATGACTGCATAGCTGGTCATAGTGCGAACTCCATCATCAAGTTCGCTGACGATACCACTGCTGTGGGATGTATCTCTGATGGGGACGAGTATAGAAGTGAGATCGACCGACTGACCAAAAGGTACCACAATAAACTAGCCCTCAACACCAGCAAAACCAAGGGACTGATTGTTGACTTTGGAAGGGGTAGGATGGGGACCCACAGTCCCGTTTATATCAACGGGTCAATGGTGGAGAGAGTCAAGAGTTTCAAATTCTTGGGCGTGCATATTTCTGAAGATCTCTCCTGGTCCGAGATCACTGATGCAATTATTAAGAAAGCACATCAGCGACTCTACTTCCTGAGCAGATTACGGAGAGTCGGTCTGTCAAGGAGGACTCTCTCTAACTTCTACAAGTGCACAGTAGAGAGCATGCTGACCGGTTGCATCGTGGCTTGGTTCAGCAACTTGAGCGCCCAGGAGAGGAAAAGACTACAAAAAGTAGTAAACACTGCCCAGTCCATCATCGGCTCTGACCTCCCTACCATCAAGGGGATCTATCGCAGTCACTGCCTCAAAAAGGCTGTCAACATCATCAAGGACCCACACCATCCTGGCCACACACTCATCTCCCAGCTACCTTCAGGTAGAAGGTACAGGAGCCTGAAGACTGCAACGTCCAGGTTCAGAAACAGCTTCTTCCCCACAGCCATCAGGCTATTAAACTCAACTGAAACAAATCTTTGAACACTAATAGACCATTATGGCCATAGATGTGTGTATATATTTATATAATGGTACTAGACTAAGTGGGACCCGTTGGGAGGGCTGGTCCCAAACCGCAATATTCAACCTCTCCACCAATTCCAATATTGGTGGCCAGTGGGGGGGCTTTCTGGAGCGCTCTTATAGGTGTTGTGGGCTGAAGGGACTGGTCTCCAAAGGGCTAGTATGGAAATTGTGGGCCAAATGGATTCTTGGGGTGGCAGTTCAGTCCCTCAAGCCTGATGTGCTGACAGCTCACTTGCGGCTGGTGGGCTGGCAGTTGACTCATGGCTATTCCTTGAAATTCCATTTCAAGCAGGGTGCAAGGCCACCAAATTCAAATCCATTTTCCTACCATTTCAAGCAGGGTGCAAGGCCACCAAATTCAGGTGCAATTTCCTACCACTTCAAGCAGGATGCAAGGCCACCACATTTAAATGCAGTTTCCTACCATTTCATGCAGGGTGCAAGGCCACCACATTCAAATGCAGTTTCATATCATTTCAAGCAGAGTGAAACCACCATAAAACCACACAAAACACCACACTCACAGTTTAGTAGACATTCAGTGTGTTCAGTTGATTCACAGCTCAGACAAAGTAGTGACCTCTCCCTCCCCCATGATGCAGAGACACCCACACTTCCGGGTTTTATAATCCCTCCCCCCACCCACCAGAAACGGTGTGGCCTTCATGGTGTGACTGACAGGATAGAGATTCTCAGTATTTTATAAACACTAATAACACTTTTATTTTTTGATTGATGGTAATAATCCTCTGCACCTGTTGAGCGGAGGAGGACTGAGTAAGATGGCCAAAATTCACAGTCGTAAGTGGTAACGTTTTATCTAAAATCAATATCCAGTGCAAACAGGAAGTTGTCAAGTTTAGAAAACCAACCATTTGCAGTCCTTTTCACTTCAACCCAAAACCCCAAACCAACCATTTGCAGTCCTTTTCACTTCAACCCAAAACCCCAAACCAACCATTTGCGGTCCTTTTCACTTCAATTCCAAACACCACCCCAATCATTTGCTGTGCTTTTTATTTCAACCCAAAACCCCACCCCAACCATTTGCAGTGCTTTTCACTTCAACCCCAAACCCCATCCCAACCAATTGTAGTGCTTTTTCTTCAACTGAATTCCCCCCCCCCCCCCAACCATTTGCAGTGTTTTTTTCTTCAACCAAAACCCCCACCCAACCATATGCAGTGTTTTTACTTCAAACCAACCACATTTTCATTTTCAAACCACATTAAGGGCACTCAAGGTCAGTAAAACCACACTCGCAGTTTAGTTATCATGTGTTCAGTGTTAGTCACAGCTCAGACTGAGAGATGTGATCCTCTCGCTTCCCCCATCTTGCAGAGACTGACTGAAGTACAACACTTCCGGGTTTTATAGTCCCTCGCCCTCCCACCAGCAGGGGCAGCAGAGAGAATGTCAACATTTTTTAAACATTAAAAACTTGGTTATGTTTAATCGATTGGAAAAATCCTCTTGTCCTGCGCAGCGGAGGGGGACTGAGTAAGCTGGCCAAAAATCACAGCCGTATTTTTCTAAAATCATGAAACAGAAAAACAGGAAGTGGTCAAGATCTTACTTTTAGTAATATAGATATGGACTCACTGATACGATATGGTCTGTATTTGTGCCTACTATATTCCGTTGTGCTGATGCAAAGCAAGAATTTCATTGTCCTATCTGGGACATATGACAATAAACTCTCTTGACTCCTGACTTGAAAAAATTCTGTAATTCCATATTGGCATTTGAAGTAGGATACTTGGATTGTTAGCCAAGGTCTCTAGGCTACTAGTGTGGTAACTTAAGCACCATGGGCTTAGTTGGTTCAGGATCAATATGTTCTTACAAAGGTAAAGGCTGGGACTGTCAAATCTACATCTCCCTGATGACAAGGTGCACGAGGGACTGTTCAAGGGAGAAAGTTGTGGAGATTCTAACTACAGTTGTCCAATCATCCCTTACCGGGGGAGGTGCCAGGGGCTTGGAAGAAGGGAGCATTGTACAGTTGTTCAGGAAGGGCTAAAGGAATCAATTGAATAATTACAGACCAGTTGGTTTAACCAGTGCTAAATCAGGAAAGTTGTTGGAATCCGTTCTAAGTGATAATGTAACCTTCATTTTTAAGGGACAATCACCAAAGATCTGTCAAAATGTAATGATATAAATTAGGAACAGACACAGAATATCTGGCCATTCATACCCGCTCTACCATTTAATAAAATATTGCAGATTTGATTGTACCCTCAACTCCACACTCCCATCTCTCTGAAGGTAACCTTTTACTCTTTTACTTATTAAGACTCTATCCAAAGACTTTGCTCATTTAAAAAATATTCAAACACTCGTGTAGGCCCCCCTCGGTCATGACTGACCATGGGTGATGCATCCTGGTTTTGGCTGCTTGCTCCAAACCTCGGCTGGAGCAGCGTCGCTTGTGGCTGTAGAGACCAATGCAGGAGTGACAGTCTTTGTGGCAAAGGTCACATTTGTGTGTGGTCTCCGGTTTGTTGAAGTTGCTGCGCTCCTTTCTGCGTACCCGCTTGTCTGCCATTTTGAGATGTTTGTGGGTCACTCATGACCCTCTGAGAAAAAAGATCACCCCTTATTTATATTAAAGGGCAACCCCTTGTTTTTAAACAGGGACATGTGGTTTGCAATTCTTCCACCAAAGGAAACATCGTCTGCCAATCCACCCTGTCAGGACCCCTTAGGAGCTTGGATATTTCAATCATGTCACCTCTCACTCTTCTAAACACCGGCACATGCTAGTCTTACTGTCCAATCTTTCCTCGTAAAATAACTAGACGTTCCAGTTACCAGTCCCATAACCTTTCTCTGAATTGCTTCCAATGCATTAACATCCTTAAGTAAGGAGATCAATACTAAAACTGTACTCCAGACACAGTCTTATCGATTACACACTTACTATGCAATGGAAAGTATAACCTGCCCAATTTTGTATTCAATTTTTAACAATAAATAATACCAGTGTGTTATCTTTCAGCACCAACAATACATGCTTTCTAGTCTTTTGTAATTCAAATCTGTCTACATCTGCAGTCTTTCAGTATAATTTAAAAGGAAGGACTCGTCTGATTAATTTAATTATTTGTGGAGGTAATAAAGATATTGACACAAATCCACTGACGCTGGAAGCTTGAGCAAAAACTCAAAGTGCTAGAGGAACCCAGCAGGTCCGGCAGCATCTGTGGAGGGAATGGGCAGGCAACGTTTCAGGTCAGGGTCCTCCTTCAGATTCAAGAAGTCACTGAAGAAGGGTCACAACTCGAAATGTCACCTATCCATGATCTCCGCAGATGGGATCAAGGAACGAGTGTTCACGTCGCGGCCCTGTTTCCACCAATCTTTCCAGCACCACGCACAAGAAGCACAAGAAGCGCAAGACAGACATCATTGTGTGCAGATGCCGAGAAATGTGTTCAGCTCTGGTTGAACAACTTCTAATCTTGTGTGTGGACTCGATAAGAAGAAGAATCTCCGCAGAAGCTGCCTGACCTGCTAAGGTGCTCCAGTAATAACCACCAGGTGGCACCCGTAATGGCCGTCTCGGCAACAGTCTGTCGCGACCCTTCTCTGTTTTTATTATTTTAAGTATGTCTTAAATGTATGTTTCAGTGTTTCTTGGTTAGTTTATGTGTGTGTGTGGGGGGGGGGGGGGGGGGGTAGGGGAAACCTTTTTTTTTCAGCCACTTACCCCGTTGGAGATGCAATTTTCTCTGTTTTGCATTTCTGCCCGCCCCCCCCCCCCCCCCCCCGAGCAGGAGAATGCGCAGAATCGAGGGGGAGGGAGGCAGATTTAAAAAAGAGGCCATTAAGGTACTTCGAATGAAAGGGAGGCAGGCTTTAGCACAGCAGCCATTGTGGAGCTTCTGTTGTGAGAGTGGCTGTGGTTGAGGCTGGGGCGCAGTGTTAGCGTTTAAGTGTAGTTAGAATTCATACGTTCATAAGTCATAGGAGCAGAATTTGGAACCATTTTGCCCATTGAGTCTACTCTGCCATTCAATCATGGCTGATCTATCTTTCCCTCTCAACCCTATTCACCAACATTCCCAAGTCCCTCTGCACCTCAGATTTCTAAAAAGTAGATATAGAAAATAATCTATGCTTTAATTCCCACGACCAAAGTGCATGTGTGCTCACTTTGCTACGCTGTATTACATCTGCCACTTCTGAAGCCACCTTCCCAACCTGTCCATGCCCTTCCGCAGAATCCCTGCACTCTACACTACCTGCCCCTTCCATCTACCTATCATCATATCATTCACTAACATGGCTACAAAGCCTTCAATTCCCTCATCCAAATCATTGATATATAACGTGAAGAGTAGCGACCCCAACACGGACCCCTACGGAAAACCACTAGACACTGGCAGCCAACCCAGAAAGAGCCCCCTTTATTTCCACTCGTTGCCTTGTGCCATTCAGCCAAACAAACTATCCATGCTAGTATCTTCCCTCTAATATCATTGGCTCTCATCTTCTTTAGCAGCCTCATGTGTGTCACCTTATCAAAGAGTGTGAGTACTGAGGGTTTGACCAGCAAGGCCTCAGCCAGGAGGCTGAGCAGATTTATATCTAAGCTCTTTTAACTTTACTCTTCAGATGTAGTGTAGTCAGATGGCAGTCACGGCAGTGAACACTCCTCATAAAGGATGTGGAACATCAGAGAAACTACCAGTGTGAAATGAAGTGTATCCAGCTGCAGTTCATGACTGGCTGCTTCAAGGAACAGGAGCTGGAGTTGGACACAGTCACGATCATATGGAATGCCAACAGGCAAAGATTTAAAATCATTGGATGAAGGATTGGAGAAGAGGTCAAACTAAGCCAAAATGTCCTATGATTCATAATTCATACTGAGTGTGAATAAATAAATAATATATATCATGGCTAGAGTATAATTTTCTTCTTGGGCGATCTGGAGGAACTTTGTTTTATATATGTTAACAGTAAGACTCCAACTGCAGTAAGCTTTGGTGATTGAGTTGATGCTGGCTTGGAAAGTGGCCTTTGAGTATGTGCAATCCCAGTATTGTCTGAGTACTGTGTAACGTGGCTACCGCAGCTTGGCTGAACTTGACTCTGGAGTGTCACCATGGGCTTAACAGTTTCCAATTAATACTCACTTTGGCTCCATTCTGTGGGAAGTTTCTTGGAATTCCAAAGACTCATGGAACCAAAGGGTTGTATGACACAGAAACAGGCCCATCAGTCCACCGCTTTCATGCTGACATTTCTGCCCATCTGCATAGACATTTTTGTCTGAAGCTGGCCTTCACTGAGATTAGCTTTGTGGAGAACTATTGTTGTTAGTTTAGAGTTACAACATGGAAACAGGCCCTTCTGCCCATCAAGTCCATGCTGACTATCCATCACCCGTTCATACTAGTTCCATACGATCCAATTTTGCATCCATTCCCGACACACCAGGGGCAATTTACAGCGTCAATTAACCTACAAACTCACACAGTTTTTGGGATGTGGGATGAAACAAAAGCACCCGGAGGTAACCCATGCGGTCAATGGGAGAATGTGCAAACTTGACACAAACAGCGTCCGAGGTCAGGATCTAACCCGGGTTGCAATATTCTTCATCAAGGCTCCTGCAACCTCCGCTCTTACTTCTCTCAATAACATGGGATAAATCCTATCAGGAGCTGGGGATTTTCCTGCTTAATGTTTTTCATGATACCCAACCTCAACTCGTTCTTGATCTACAACTCCCCTCAATCATCTCAAACATTTGCTGGCAAATAATTACCTGGGAGGGTATCATGGTCCATTTCCCAGCAAAGCTTCAGGTTCACTGAGATTGAACCAAACATTTCTGTGAAAATATCCTCTTTATTACTTTGATTAGTATGGGTGTCAGGGGTAATGGGGAGAAGGCAGGAGAATGGAGAGATAGATTAGCCAATGTTTGAATGGCGGAGTAGATTGATGGGCCGAATGGCCTAATTCTGCTCCTATCACTTATGAACTTATTAATTACTTGCATATGAACAACTGAAAATTCATGTTCAAGTTCTTTTAAGAAGATTACAATTTACTGTAATTTTAATCTCATTGGATTTGTTTGATTCAAATCAATTGACTTAATGCATTGCATCAGTGACTTTTTTAAATATTAAAGCAAGCTTATAGTTTGCTAATGGTAAATGCTTTAGATATATTATCGATCAGCCCGCTCCTGTACCATGGCAAAGATAGCATGTGCAGGACACATATGTCATTAGTGAGGTGAAAATACATGGAACATTATTTGACTGGTTCAGCCAGTGGCAATGTTGTTATTTAGAAGTACCGGAGATGTTAGGTGATGATTAAAAAAGCACAATGTTCTGGAGTCTGGCTCAGCCAGTGGCACCTAGGAATAGACTGGGTGACAACCAAGAATAGTTTGGTGACTACTGGAGAGAATGACGGCACCTGGGACAGGCTGGGTTAGCACCCAAGTCTGTGTCTTTCATGAGAAAGACACCCAATAAAGCTAGGGAAAGGCATAATGAACCACCGTGGCCTAAAAAATCCATCAGGCGAAAATGAAATGCTCGGAGAAGGAGAAAGTGCACAGGCCTAGAACCTGGTGAGATGCAGGAGGAGGCCATCCAGGACTCACCCCACAGAGCCCAGTCCCTCCACGCAATAGAGACACCCAACCAGTGATGGAAATGGGGGGGTACGCAGGGGGACAGCGTTCCCCTACTTTTCAGTTTCCAGTTTCCATCCAGTGCATGAATTTGCAGCTTTATCCTGCGCTACTTAATCCAAGGGTTAGTGAACGAGCAGACAGATGGACAAAAGCAACGATCAGAGAGCGTAATAGATGACATTTCGGGTCGAGACCCTTCTTCAAACTGAGTCAGGGGAAAGAGGAAACATAGATATAGATGGTACTAAGGACAAATGAATGGAAGATATGCCTATATCTCCCGTTTCCCTTTCCCTTGACTGTCAGTCTGAAGAAGGGTCTCGACCCGAAAGGTCACCTATTCCGCTCTATGATGGTTGCTTTCGTCCGTCTGTCCGCGCTTTCGCTCGCTCTTGGTGCCGGCGCTTCTCTCCTCAGACTCCGCCAAACACACACACACACACACACACAGCATGTCCGGCAGTTCAGTGCGGGCCGAGATCAGGAGCAGGGCGAAGGATGACAACAAACGGGTCATGGCAGCTGTCGAAAAAGTATGGAAATGGTAAGGGGAAATTTGTTTTAAAACACCCGAAGGAACTGGATGTTTAACAAAACAAATGGGGCCGGCGATCACTCCGTGTCGCAGGGAAGGGGGGGAGGGCAGGACGGGCCTTAAGCCGATTGGACCAATTGCTCCCAATTGGGCCTGGCAGATTAATCCACTCTCGGGTCAGGTAGATCTACCCCAGGTAGAGGGGGGAAAGGGGTGGACAGGAAGAGTAGAGGGGTGGAGGAGAAGAAAGGGATAGACAGGGAGGGGGTGTAAGGGGGAATAGAGAAGGGGTAGAGGGGGAGTTGGGTCATTCCCTCACGGTCCCGGGGCAGCGCTCCTGCCCCTCCAGTCACCATGCTTCTCACACACAGCCCCGGCTCTACCCCTCTCTCTCCCCGGGAAGACGCGGTGAACAATACAGGGCGGGCTGGGCCGGACCGGGGGTTGGAACAACATTTACAAACCTCGGCCTCAGCTCACTCCCGTCCACCCGGACCCCGGCATCTGCTCCTGCTGTCGGCCCACTCCCTCCCTTCTCTCCTCCTCTTCTATCCCTTCCATTCCTTCTTCCCTTCCTCCCTTCTCTCCTTCCCTCCCTCCTTCCTCTCTCTCTTTTCCCTTCTCTCCTTCACTCCTTTCTCTCCTTCCTTTCTCTCTTTTTGCTTCTCTCCTCACCTCCCTCCCTTCTTTTTCTCCTTCCTCCACTTCCCTCTCTCCCTTCTCTGCTTCCTCCCTTCTCTCCTTCCCTCCCCCACACATCACGCACTGACAACTAACACACACACACACACACGCGCGGCTGGTCAGTCGGCTTCAAATAATCTTAAACCGCGCATGCGCAGAATGTTCTCTCTGTAAAAAATAAATAAATAAATAAATAAAGTAACGATTCAATTTGCCCAAGGCTTCCAAATCTCCTTCTGAAATACTGAATGGGTGAGGGGGTGGAGGGTGATGGCTGGTGGAAAGATGGTGGGAAAAACGGGAGCACACCGTGACAAGTTTAATCAGTTGTCATCTTATTGAATGACTATACTAGTTCAAGGGACCAATTGGGAGGATTTCACAGTGTGTGAGGAGTCTAGTCGGGGTAAAGTTGCGGGGAGGGCGGGAGCGTTGAGAAGGAGGGGGTCGGGTTCATGCCAGAAACCCACTCACTTGCCGCTGCCGTGGCGCTCCGGGCGCGGAGCCACCGGATTGTGGCCGGGGTGGGAAGCAGCTCACGTGGCTACGAGCAGCCGCCATCAACGGACAGCGGAACCGACTGCCATCTCAGCACCTTCTGCCGGCCCGCTCACCTCTGGCAGTGCTATCCATCTGAATAGTGAGAGGACCAGCTCAGCGGGTGACGGATAACATCACAGCGGGCGGTGAAGCTTACTCCTGTGTCAACGAGAACAAGGTATCAATTGAGGTTACTCACACTGACACATGGAGTAAGCTCTACCGCCTGCTGTCCTGGTATCCATCGCCCGCTGACCCGCTCTTGAACTGGATGCTGGCATGATCTCTGACCCCCTCCTTCTCAACGCTCCTGCCCTCCCCGCAACTTTACCCCTGACCAGACTGCCCACACGCTATGAAAGGAACTCTTTCCCCCCCCAGCAGCGCTGTCCTTTTACAGCCGCTTCCCACTTTACAGACGCTTCCCATCAGCTGCTAGCAATGAGGGATAGCCTTGGCTTTCCCTCAGTACAGCAATATCGTTCTTGATGTTGCTGTACTGAGGGATAATGAAGTCTATCTTTCTTGGCCAACAACCTAACCTTCGGCCTCCAAGATGCAGGTACATTTTCTAGCAATGTTACAACATTTTTTGATTTTAAAAATCAAGTCTGCAATTTATCCCATCAGATAAAGCACAAAGAGAGAAGTTTAGTTTGACCCCTAATTCACTTTCATATCTTCAGTATTAAAAATGTTATGGACATTTTCATACTCGGAAATTAGCATCTTGTTCCCTACTGCGTTTCCATGACTTAACACAAAAGCTGTGATCGACGACAGTCAAAAGCCCCTAACTTCCTTAAAAATTAAGAGAACTGAATGACATTTGCAGTTATTATAG
Source organism: Okamejei kenojei (assembly GCA_035221665.1). Lineage (NCBI taxonomy): Eukaryota > Metazoa > Chordata > Chondrichthyes > Rajiformes > Rajidae > Okamejei > Okamejei kenojei. Next base: position 107,607,126 of record CM069133.1, on the reverse strand, counting down.
ATTAGAGCATTCGGAAACAAATATAAAACATCTTACTTGGATGACCTGAAATTAAAGCATATAATTAGTTAAATACCTAATTGTAGCTAATTACAAAATTGGGATCAGTTTGTGTGACAGAAATAGTAATAAACACCCAGGTCTGCCTTAGCTTGTGAAAATTAAAATATGTGATATTCTCAAGATCAGAACTTTAATATTATTGTAATTATATTACAGCAGGTCCATAACAGATAGGTAAATAAATACAATCACAATTTCTAGGATAGACCAGTTTTTTATGGAGAAGATCAGTTGCTAGCTGGTATATTGGCATGCCATAATCAATAGCATCATCATACTTCTCAGATTGTAACCAATAAGCAACTCTGTTTTTTCTCAACTTTTCAATTTTGGCATTGTAAACTACAAGTTTTTGCTCTTAAACTACGCATGACGTGCCTTTCTGCCCAAATACTTTCCCATTAAGAATGTCCTGTTTAGATTTCATTTCTTCAGGAAAAGGATATTTTTTTAAAAATAGCCTAAGTATCTAAATAACAAACTAATCCCATTCACACAAGAATATAACATGATTATTAAATCTCACTGTCAAGAATGTATATGCCAGATCAATGATGGAAATAGGTTTTAGGAACTAGGCGTACGCCAAGGGCCGTGAGGCTGAGGTTGGGAAGGAAGGGGGGGGGGGGGGGGGTAGACATTATAAGCCCCCCATGAGAAATTTTATCTAACTCTGAAATTGAAGATAGACAAAAGCTGGAGTAGCTCAGCATGACAGGCAGTGCAGCGACTCTGGAGAGAAGACCCCTCATCAGAATGAACTGAACTCTCGTCGGTGAGAGTACTTGTGATTGTCTGAAGAAGGGTCTCGAGCAGAAACGCAACCCTCTCCCCAGAACCCCTGCCCGTCCCGCTGAGCCACCACAGACAGGGAGTTGAAGGTAGACACAGGGGGGTTCCACTCCACTTCAACTTCAGAGCCAAACAAAAAACACAGACTGCTGGAGGAACTCAGCGGGCAAGGCAGCACCCGCAGAGGGAACATATCACTTATTTTCTCGAGCATTTTCTAAACGTAGTGGTTCAAGTGACCGTTTTTGACGAAGTAAAATAGCAGTGCCAGTAACTAGCAGTGCAGTAATACACAATGCACCAATCTGAGGCAGGGTGTCCACAGCAGAGGTAATGTTCACCAAAAAACATTTATTATAAAGTTGGAAACAACATACAAGGAAGGGTTCAAGGGTTCACTTGGACGTAATAACGCTAGGCTACAGATAGACACACAAAAAAGCTGGGAGTAACTTCAACGGGACAGACAGCATCCCCGGAGAGAAGGAATGGACAACGCTTGGATATGGCAGCTTTCGGCCTCGTGAGTGTTATTAATATTGACCTCGGTCAAAAAAGCTGAAACAGGGGCATGTGACGAATATTTTAACTAACCTTTAAAAATTCTCCGTATTTTGCACTGCACCACATACGGACATGGTTCCGTGTATCACAGAGAGACAAGACCACTGGAGATGATTTATTTATTCATTATTGGGTCTTGCACTAATAACATAACAAATACAAGAAATGTATGGCAAGGCAAGCCCATTGGACAGCCCACTTGTTCAAACACGTACGGCAGCTGTCAAATGCACCACTCTCCTTCCACCAGCACCCTGCCTCCACAGTCTTGCTTCGATTTTCCAGCATCTGCAGTTCCTTCTTATACACTATATAACTTATCAGGAGCCTCCCACGGGCCAGGACTTCCCCCCCCCCCAACAGAAAAGGGTAGCCGCAGATAGATAGATGCAAGCCGTCACCGCAAAACGTTGAAGAGGAACTGCAGATGCTGGAAAATCGAAGGTAGACAAAAATGTCGACCGCAAAAAGTAAATGGTTCCGGGAATGCCGAGGCAACAGGGTGAAAGAGAGGGAGTGAGAGAGCTAGAGAGAGACGAGATGGGCAGCGGGAGAGAGAGAGCACGAAAGAGGGATGGAGAGAGAGAGCGAAAGACAGAGAGCCACAACGTGGGTCGGTAGGTAAATTGAATGACTAACCTGCTGCACACCAAGAAGCTCACTAAGAAGAAGCCCTCAATCGTGATGGTAAGAAATTCTCAATGTGTCATCAATGCATCGATCTACATTCCTCAGTAAATGTAATTGTGTTTTGAACAAGTATTAATGACGCCGCGTGAATTGTATTCAAAGGAACGCAGCGTCATTAATACGTTCAAACCACCAATTACATTTTCTGAGGAGGAAATGTGGATCGACCCTACCTCGTTTGCATGATGACACATTGTATAACTACATGTTAAACTACTGGTGTTAACAAGTAGTAGTTAAACCAAATCGGTTTGTGTCTGATGGCCCGCGCGTTGAGATTATTTTCCGATGTTCGTTTTGTAAAAAAAATTCGTTTTATGGCGAATTTTTTAAACAAAAAAATCTTTATTTTTAGCAAAGTGAATTTGTGATTTCGTACGAAAATGGAAAATTAGGCACAGGCCCAATTGGGGAGAAATCGGTCCAATCGGCTTAGGACGGGATGGGATGGGACACGCTTTACACAGACAGACACAGACAGACAGACAGACAGACAGACAGACAGACAGTAAGACAGACAGGACAGACAGACAGGACTGGACTGACTGACTGATCTGATGACCTGACACACACAGGACCAGACACAGACACACACACACACACACCCACACACACACACACACACACAACACACCACACAGTCGTTTTCGGATTGGTGAAGCCCATAAGTAATGCCAGGACTGGTTTTTTTCGCCAATTGTTATAGGTTTTTTTCCAGGCACTCTAGTTTAAAAAACAAAATTTTTCATTTGAAATCATTCACACAAACAAGTGCGTATTGTAATTAGTACTTTTCAGAGGTGATCTAACCATGTTGTTTGTAACATGTAGGCTTAAATGTGTGCAATTTTATATTACAGTGTTTGTCAATCGCTTTGACACTTAGTTTCAGAACCTATTGTGTCATTTTTCACAACTCTGATACAAAACGCCAAACGGTCACCATTGTATCACAGGCCGGCCGTCCAACGTTCAAAAACATAGCATTGTGTATTCATATCTTTAAAGAAAGAAAGCCTTTGCACCCACAGACTCATTGGTGTGTATTTGTAAAAAAACAACTCATTAATCCTGAAATACATAGGGACATTTCTTTCTTTAGATCACCCACACACAAAAAACATACAAATTGTTTCACTGTTTAGTGTGTTTGTAAACCATGAAATATTGTTGTTACAAAATATTGTGTACATGGTTCATCTGTGCTACCACGTAATGTCATGTTTAAAAGGATTAGTGGAGAGACTACCACAGACAGTGGAATCATTGAACAAAGCTGAAATTTATTGATGAATTTACAACGCAATGAAAAACATAGGTTGAAATGAAAGCAACAATTACTTTTAAAAACAACCAAAAAGGCCCTGCAAACAAACTGTCGTGTACCTCTCCTGGCGACTTTACAGTTAAGAAAAAAAAAAACTAAACAAAGGAATCAACACTCACTCGTCATCCCCATCAACCTGTCCTGTGGGATTGGGCAACAGTTCTCATCCAATCCGCATAGATGTTTTCATTTGCCAAACATATGGGGAAGTACCTTCGCGCACGGCGAATCCAGGCCTGACACTGGTCTTGCTGTAATGTATCGCAGGCATTGTCATGGCCTGAGAAGGGTCATGTCACTTGTTTGATGGGGGTGCCCCCGATCAAGCACTTTCCACCTCCATGTGGAGAAAAATTCCTCAATGGGGTTAAGGAGTAAGGAAAGGAGAGTATGGGGCAATAACAGTGAGGGAATGTGGATGGGGCTGAAACATGCCTGCACCGAATGAGCGTGGTGGAACCTGACGGTGTCCACACAATGACATAAATTACACAATCAGCTTATAGACTAGAGTTAGCTCATCAAGAAATGCAACAAGGAGCTCTTCATTGTATGCGCCAATCAGAGATCTCGCCCTACCACACCATCTGCTGATATCGCCGCACAACATACTGGTGTTGGCCCCTCGTCTGTGTTTTAGTGGCCTTGCTGGCCAATTAAATTTCGCCTTCTCCTCCTTGTGTCAATTGGCCAGGTTGAAGCCTCTGCGTCATCCACAAAAACAAATTTGTGTTGATTTTCACCGCATCCAGGGCCATCACCCTCTATGTACAAATAGGACATGTTGAAAAAGAGAATTATGTACAGTATTGATTACATTACAATGATGGGGAATTTTTCACCAAAAGCACATGCATCTGAAACATACTTGAACATAATCAATCCTCGTTGCTTCACTAAGTCTGCATTTCATTCAAAGGCCATACGGTACAACTGTTTGAGGGACACTGGTGCCTTTTCAGAACACGTGCAATGGTCGGCAAAAATTATGGCTTCCACATTCTGAGAGATCTTCATCAGTCCAGGATGGTCTGTCTTGATTTCTCTAAGCTGAATGTCATTTTGGCCCAGCAATGTTGACCCAGCCCGTTCTGTCCCTCAGTGAGGAGTCTGCCTCTGCCTACACTAGTGGTTCTAGTCTCAATTTGTGGAATATGACAGGAAGAACGTGTCATCCCACTGTAGAAACACATTTTTCATAGGTCACTTCCTACTCTGTGCTGCACATTGGACATGCCAGGTGTACAATATTTGGAAATTACAGTAAGAGTAGCTACAGTACTGTAATGTTTACTGTAGTGCATGCTGAAGACTTACCGGTTCTCATTGCGGAAAGTTCTAATGATTGAGACCATTGCTCTAATCTCATTGGAGACTCTTTGCCGTTACTGTCTTGGTTCTTGTCCTCGACCCCGTTCCCCCACACCTTTCAAATGAGGCCCATGGCCACCTTATCAAATGGGGCCCATGGGCCACCTCTCAAACAGGGTGCTTGTCCCCTGCCATCCTATGACCATGTCTTCCTCTCCTCTTCCTCTATCCTTCTCCTACTTGACTTACGTTGCCACCTGCCTGCTCCATGTTGTATCGCTACAGATGTTGTTGCGGAATGACCACTTACACCCATACACAAGTGTCAGATCAATCTTCAGTAACGGAATTGGTGGTCAAGGTGTGTCAATCATTGTCGTCATCTGAACTTTTCATGATATGAACAGGCTCATCCTCAGTTTCCATAAGACTATGCTTTAAAGAGAATGCAACTGTTACTTGTCATTTTGAGCAGTGGGGGTTTGTATCAATTGGATAGTTAGAGTATTGTAATGATATGAATTGGCAGTCATCTGAAATGTAATGTGTGAATGCATTTTTGAAGTGGTTTTTTTACTTTGTTGTTATGTTGTGTCCATTTTGAATACAAAAGTGATTATCGTTCAATGGACAAATGATCTTTGGTTTATGTGAAATTGTATCCAGGAAATTGGAAAAAAGTGTTAGAGTTTTGAAAAAGTGCATTTTTTGATCATTGGTTGTGAAAGTTTTGTATCTAGAGTGTGATTTAATAACATCAAGGTCTGAAACTAGTGTCAAAAGCGCTTGACAAAAACTGTAATGCTAGACCAAGTGCAGTCCCGTTGGGTCTGTTTTCCCCAAAAGTGTGGTTGCGGGGGAGAGGGGGGCTGTGGGGACGGCAATGCGGCATCACACACAAGAACTACACCCCCCCGCACACAGCTAACTACCCCCTTAATATATATTATTATTTTTAATTTGCTCCTTTTACCACATAACGACCCTATCCTCTGACGCATAGCCCCCAATCGATATAAGCGCGTCTAGAGGGGCGAGGGGGGGGGGGGGCTTAGAGGTGTGAGCAGGAAGAGAGAAAGAGGGAGGACTGAGAGAAAGGGGCAGAGACAGAAGGGCAGAGACAGGGGTGTGGGGGGGTTGAAGGGGAGGAGAGAGTGGGAGGGTGGGTGAGGAGGGGAGGGGGAGAGTGAGAGGGTGTGAAGGAGATGGGAGGACAGATAGATGGAGGAGAGAGGAGGAGCTGAGAGGGTGGGCAGGGAAGGGGGGAGATGGAAAGGGGAGGGGAGGGGTAGGGGGAAAAGTGGGGGGATACGGG